>OU898277.1:19409213-20009213 GCA_918026665.1 Diabrotica balteata
TTTCCGTATTATCGAGCCCTAGGTGACTTGGTATGCTGGAGTATCTCCCAAAAATTTTCGTACACATCTGGACGTCGCGAGGAATACAGCTTTCTTCGTGATTTTATATAGATTTTTATTCAGACCTAGCTTTTTTATGCTTTCTAGGAGGTTCTTCGGAATGACTCAATTATTAGAAAAAATTATAAGTATCGTCTGGGTACTTTTCATTCTCCATTGTCTCCTTATTTGTATTACCTGATCTCTGTACTTGGCGTTCTTTTCGTTGTATTAACACGCAGATTATTGTTGTTAGGTATCGCCACATCGATTAGTGTTGTTTGTCTCGTTAGTTTATTAAGTAGTACGAGATCTGGTCTACTGTGTGCTACTATTTGGTCTGTGAGTACAGTGCGGTCCCAATATAGCTTGAAGTTGTCATACGATATTAATGTTATTATTATTATTATCATTGATTACGTTTTCGCCATGTTGTCCATTACTTTTTATCAATCTGACTATTTACATCACCTTTGCTTTGTTATCGTCAATCACCCTTTTTGTTTTATCAAAAAGCCTTCTTGTGTTTAGACTGGTTATAAAAACAAGTCTTTTTCCCATAAGCTTCATGTGCATTTTTATTCAATCTATTCATTTATTTATATCGATGTTTGTGATTGTTTTTTAGAGTCGCTACTTCTTTCTGTGGTCTTTGTTCTTTAGGGACATATTATAAATTTATTCTTCTATGTCTAAATTTCCTCTTGATTTTTTCTTGGTTTCTGTTGACCAGTATGTCAATGTTTAATTTTTAAGCTTATTAGCAATTTCATCTAATTTTGTTCCTATCCTTTGTACGTTCCATGTAGCGCAACTCATAATTCCGTATTTTCTGGCCATGTTTCCAGGCTATGTAGTCGTTTGTAGGAGATGGAGTGCAGATTTATCGTCCTAAACTCCTATGTGGAAGGCCAGTGAAGTTTTGTATCGAGGTCTTCTTCTTCTACGCTAATTATCTGCTATCATTTAAGAGTCTTTCCTGTCTGGCTCTTCTCTGATTTGACGTAGGCTCATCAGTCGTTGACTATTGGGACGAATATTTGTGAGTTTTCAAATACTTAGTTTAAACGAGAAAAGTAAATGTTCTGATACGTTACAGAAATGAAAAAAACACGTCCTAAAAAAATGATTCCCCACTATTAGTAATTTCCTCATTTCCGATAAAAAATTTGTCTAGTTCAATAAATAAAAAGCTTTGATATAATCAATAAAGAGTAACTAACAATTATAGAATTATTGATGGTCTATTTTGATATGTACAAACTTTTTAAAGCAGGCAACAACCTATTGGAATAAGCCTAACTTAAAATCTTTCTGTTTCATTGCAGCACGGCCTAATAAAGGTGGCAACGGCGACAATGGAGGAAATGGGGGCAATGGTAAAGGACAAGGAGGTGGTAATGGAAATGGAGGTGGTAAAGGACAAGGAGGTGGTAATGAAAATGGAGGTGGTAACGGACGAGACGATAATGGACAAGGTGATGATAATGGAAATGGAAGTGGTAAAGGAAATGAAGGTGGGAATGAAAATGGAGGCGATAATACCGATGGTGATGATTGCGATGACGTTTCCACGGAAGGCAGTACCGAAAAAACCGTCACCGACGGGGATCAAGATGAGGAAGATGACTGTTCAAATGAGAACGATGAGAATGGAGAAGATGATGACAATGAGGAAAATAAACCAAATCAAGATAACGATGACGACCGAGATGAAGACTGTTATGAGGACGAAAGGCGTAAATAAGGAAAATCCAAATGAATTTCTTTGAATGTATGCTTTTTTTTATTTTATATTATTTATATATTTATAAGTGAGATACTTTTGTCATAATATAAAAGAGACAATAAACTTTACAGCATTAAATGGATTACTACTTAAATAAAAAATAAAAAACACAAATATTAGGAGTGTTGACAATAATAATACTGATAACATATAATACCTCTATGTTAACAGAAATCTGTCAATTTTGGGGCCCAATAAAATTATTAAATAAAAATTCACAAATAAAATTCTTCAAATACTGCAGTCGTCAGACATGAAAATGCCACTGAACCTATAAATTGGCAATTGTAGCCACAGGAAAAAAATATTTTGAACAAAAATATTTATTAGCTTTATTTTTGTAGAATGAATCGTTCTCTCAGAAACAACAGTTGAAGCGACTGGCGATTTTGAATGTCAGTTACGTGCACTAATTAATTTTAAATAAAATTTGTAACAACTAGACAGTTAAAATTCGATATTTTTTGACCAGAGTGTCCTACCGACACTTTCGTATGCATGTTTTTGTATTTTGCCGCAAATGAAGTCAGTTTTTATAAGGGCGTTAAATAAATAAACGTTGCGCGATTTGTGCCATTTTATCACTTTCATTGACAGGTCACTATGGAATTTTTATTGTTAGAGCCTTAACTTTAAAGCCTATAGCATGTAATTTTGGTTTTGAATTTTGGTAACAAATGTGAGACATTTGACATATGCCTAAAAAACGCTGAATTTAAACTTTCACATTACAAACAATCTAAAACATTTAAAACTGCTCTTTTTCCATTACACAAGTACCTACGTTTTTCCAAACTACACAACTTCAGCTACAAATTTTACTCAATACCGACTTTGGCATTTCCCATGACATGCGATCGTTTGCAGTGAAAAAATTTTAAATTCTGCACACTGTTTATAAGCATATTTCACATGCTGCCCCCCCCCCCCACTATTTGTTGCCAAGACTCAACATCGAAATTTCATGTTTTAGGTTTTGAAGATTGGGCTTTAAAACCGGAAATTCCAATTCCATAGTTACTGGTCAATGGAAGTGATACATTTTATTGACCTAATGAGAATCGTAAAAAATGGTTCAACGTTTAATGATTTAACAGATTTATAGAAATTGACTTCATTTGCGGGAAAATGCAGAAATTGGGTACGAAAGTTACACTCTTTACCTTCAAAACGCATTTTGATTTTTGTCGTTAGGACAAAAGATCTCTGATCAAAAGATATCGAGTGATATTTTTACCGTTGAGTTGATACAAATTTTAATTAAAAAATTGATTCCACGCGCGTAACTTACATTCAAAATCGCCAGTCGCTTCAAGCGTTGTTTCTGCGAGGACGGTTCATTCTACACAAGGTCTAAACCTCCGAGGTGTTGAACCGGGTGTATGTCTTAAGGCTGTGAAAAAAGATTAATAGTATTAGTATTTAGTATTAGCATATAGTATTATTTGTCTATTCCTTATTTGTAAATTAATTTAAGCTGGTCAGGGCCCTGAAGTGTATATGTGCGCATATGTATATCTTCTTTTTCTTCTAATGGCGCTACAACCCTTTGTGAGTCTTGGCCTGCTTAACAATTCTGCCCTGTCGGGTACTTTCCTTCGCCAGTGCCTGATGTTCATGGCTTTAGGCTCCTTCTCTATGTCGTCTATCCATCTTTTACGGGGCCTTCCTCTTGTTCTGTTTACTTGGGGCTTCCATTTCTGGACTACTTTTACAGTTCGATTATCTGGCATTCTTTCTAGATGACCAAGCCAGTTTAGTCTTTGTGACTTTACAAATCTAACAATATCTGCGCTCTGCATTAGTTTATCCAGCTCATGGTTCGTTTTGAATTCTCCACGAACCATCGCTGCATTGGGTTGGTCCAAATATCTTCTTTAGTATTTTGCGCTCAAATATTCTCAATTGATTTTCATAAGTGGTTGAGAGGGTCCACGTTTCACATCCATATGTGACCACTGGTCTAATTACTGTTTTGTAGATTCTACGCTTAGACTCACGATTCAGTAACTTACTTTTCATTAAGCCTTTATATGCAGAAAAGCACTTATTACCGCTAAGAATCCGAGCTTGAATTTCTTATAGTATCCGTATGCTATTGTAGCAAACAGGATTTATTACATCGTGGCTGCATAGATCAAGCAATCCAAAACCAATAAAAAAGAAAATTTTTGTTCAAAATTTTCTACGGCGTACAGATTCGTGGTAGATCGATGTTTTCCTCCCTCCCTCCAAGGGGGATTTTAAGGGAAAGTTTGGGGGTAGGAGTGGCTTTTGCATCTTTTTGGGGTCCAAAAATTGACCTTCTTAACAAAATCAAGCTTGTTCACACGCTTTTTAGAGTGTCAGTGGCATTTTCGTCTCTAACAACTGGAGTAAGATGTTTATATCGGGTCTGTTTGAGCAGGTATATTATAAAGAAAACAAAGAACTCAACCTAAAACACATAGAAAGAAAGAACATATGAATTAAAAATTTTAAACTTCAAAAAAATACACAAGAATTACAAAAAAAAAAAAAATAGACGACCAATACTTTTGGGGAACGACGGGGCTTGAAGATTAATATAGAAGACGAAGATAATGGTGGTTAGTAGAACACGAAATATGTAATTAAATATAAGAGTTAACAATAAGAACATCCAAAAGGTCACCAAATTCAGATATCTTGGTAGTTGGATAACTGAAGATTTAGATCCAGACATAGAGATACGTAGCAGGATTGAGCAAGCCAGAACAGCATTTTCTAATATGAGAACCTTGCTAAGCAACAGCAACCTTAACGATTCGATATGGCTTTGTAAAATGTTACATTTACTCCATACTGCTATATGGTGTAAGAAACTTGGACCATAAAGGTAAATGCGATGAACCGATTAGAGGACTTTGAAATGTGGGTATTTAGAAGACTACTTAAAATTCCCTGGACAGATCACACAACAAATGTCGAAGTATTAAATCGAATGGGCAGAGAACGAGAATTGCTGCCAATAATAAAAAGAAGAAAAACTGCTTATCTGGGTCATATATTTCGAAATTCCAAGTACCAGTTCTTAAAGCTTACTATGGAAGGGAAGAAAGAAGGAAAACGGACCATCGGAAGAAAGAAATACTCATGGCTTAAAAACATAAGAGATTGGACAAACACTCTTTTTAGCCACACAAGATCGAGAGGAGTATGCCAGAACTGTCGCCAATATCCATTAATTGGATAGGGCACCATAAGAAGAAGAATACTTTTTGGGTATTAGCAAGTTATTCCACAAACATATGGTACCAATCCGCTAGACCACTCCAAGCGAGTAAAGGTTTCCAGAAAACTGGAGTAAATCCACAATAAAAAAAAGTATTTTACAGTTTTCTTACCTATTCTATTTCTACTACGACCTACATTCAGTTTTAGATGACATTACGCGTTTTCTATTAATGTCTTACCCTATTCCAATAATTCTCTTCTCTCGTTAACTTGATCTAACCAGAAAATACAATCTGTATGACCACATCTCGAATACCCAGATATTATTTGCCATTCAATCGATTAGATCTTCTAATCTTTCTATCTTTCTAGCTATTTATTTTTCCTTATTACGGTATCACAAAACCAAAACTAATCGAAATCTTGATCACAGATGAAAATTTATTTGATTTTTGTTACTTGAATATAACATATCAAAAATGTTCAATCTTTGAAAGCACTTCAAAAAAATCTATTGGCGGAATTCGACTGAATCGTTGTTGTGGACAATTTAAATGTAGGCATTGAACTGAATAATAAATAAATATAATTTTTACATATGGTATTGTTTATTTTGGTGAATTTTGACATTAAACTAAAGAACATAGATCATTGGACTCTATACCGACTGAATTGTTTATTTATCATGATATCAGGCTAAATCGGGCGATATATTTAATGCCCTGTATTAACTGAGCTATTTTTGAATACGGAAATGCAAAGCCACTACAAACAAATAACCAAGATTCGACTTTGTGAATGGATTAATTACTGCAAATATTAAATATATATAAAAAAGGAGAAAAACGCAATGAACTCATTCCTCAGTAACTCTCCATGGGTTCGACGTTTTCCTCATACATTGGTTTTAACAAAGATCATCATGAATACCAAAATAATTGTAATATTTGCCGTTGTGCTACTGGCTTTTATTGAACACAGCACACAATTTCGTAAGTTTTAACTTTTCTTTTAAAAATATTGATTTTACATTTAAATTTGCCTCTTGGGACACTAAAGAAACTTTAGGCTACTTTAGTTTTTTTATTCCAATATGAAGACATTGTTCTAAATAATTGATGGATTCGACCGTTACTTGATGGAACATTGTTCTAAAGCTATTGTTTTGTGACATTTTAAAGGAATTACTGTTTTAATGGCCACAATTTAAGTTATTGAAGGTTAAAATAAGTTTATTGAAGTTTCACTTTCCACTTCAGAAATCGTTCTCAAAATACAAACATTAATGTTAACTCTGTTTAGCCATTTCGGAGAAGTATCGCAACTAACTCTGTGACTCTAATATAACTTAAAAAAGGGTTAGTAACGGAGGGGTAACAATTAAGGGCTGTATGTATTTTTTAATGCCACATCATAAAAACGTTAACATAAAAAATGTTTATAAAGTAAAAAAAATCTGAATTTGGCTTCGAAAATTAGTTTAGGGATTTCATTATCAGATGTCGCTTTTGCGTCCATTCGAAGCCATGTTAGAGTTGCTTCCTAAGACAGAAGAGATTTATTTTCACGTTCAAAACGACTATGAATTGCCGTTCTGAAAAGGCCTATTAGGCCGAAATACGTATAAGCGGATACATAGACGCATTTTACGTGAAATCAAATCTTAACTGTCTTTTCCTTAAAAAAAAATGTTTGGGGTGAACCACTCTTACCCCTTAGGGGTATGAAAAATAAATATCAACCTATTCGCAGATCTTTAGAATGCACATGTAAAATTTCATAAAAATCGGTTCAGCCGTTTAGGAGACGGAAGTTTTCACATGGCAACAGGCGGTGTTCCCAACCGGTCTCCCGTCCAAGAGTTAACCGCAACCGACATTGCTTGACTTCGGTTATCGAACGAGAACCACGATTCAGTGTGTTATGGCTGTTGCCTTGTTGCCTAATCTATAAACTGATATTTATTTTGCTAAATTGTTAGTCATAGTATGGCGCCATCTACCTATTACTTATATTGAGATTTAAAATGAAAGACAAACAAAATAATATTAAAAACACACTATCATAATAGGCTCAAGTTGAGACTAGACTTTCTTGATTTTATTCCTCCATTCGGTATTATATTTACACCATGCCTCAATCTTAAGCTTGATCCTCTTCTTCTAGTTCCCTAATTATTTTGCAATTAAATTTTCTACAAGTAGGAATTGATTGCAAATTGACAACACAATTATTATTGCAAAATTACCAAAAACCATTAAAACAGGGCCAAAAATCAGAAAATCAATGTTTTTTCAATAATGTTTTTCAGGCATTTAAAAGTCACATAGAACCTCTAAAATTCAAAATAGACCACAATCGACCAAGTAGTTTTCGCAAAATAATTTTGCAATCTAAATTTTTGAAAACAAGCTATTAATTTTCAAAATTATTCAGAGCCAACAAAAAAGTTTTAAATACTATAAATTTGTTTTACATATACGAGTAAAAGAGCATTCAAGCTTTACTAACTTTACTGACTAAGTTGCCATTTCCTGGATCCAATGACATATTATGGATTATAAAAAATATAAGGGATTAATCATTATATCGACTTGTCTACTTTAGCAGTACTTTGCATTCTAGTTATTCCTTTATACTTGATATCAGCAGAAAGATTGAAACTAGAATTTAATTTTACTGACGTTTATTCTTAAAACTCAAAGACAAGGCATCAAAAGAACAACATCTTTTAATTCGCAATTTGAATTCTTATCAACAAAAACAAAAAAAATAGCTAAACGTCTACCTACTCTAATATTTTTTTATTTTGTTATAGCACATTCTATTCCTGAAGTAATTGATAACGAGAAAGGTAGTCCAGATAAAGGTACCAAAAAAGAGGGTCCTGATAATGGTACGGAAAAGGGTGGTCAAGATAAAGGTACCGAAAAGAATGGTCCAGATAACGCTATAGATACAAAGGGTTCCGATCATGGTAAAGACAAAGATGGTCCTGATAATGGAACCAACAAAGGTGGTCAAGATAATGGAAATAAAAAAGATGATGCTGAAGATGGTGGTATAGACAATGGAAATGATTGTGATGATAGTAGTACAGAACATACAACTGAAACCAATGATGAAGATGAATGTGATAACGATGCAGATAACGGAAACGGAGGTGGAAACAATGGTCACGGAAATGGCGGTGGAGATCATGACAACGGAGGTGATGATAATGGTAACCACAACGGAGGTGGAGGTAAAGGCAACGGAGGTGATGATAATGGCAACGGAGATGATAATGATTGCGACGGCGATGATAATGGTAACGAAAACGGAGGTGGAAACAATGGTCACGGAAATGGCGGTGGAGGAAAGGGCAACGGAGGTGACGATAATGGCAACGGAGATGATAATGGTAACCACAACGGAGGTGGAGGTAAAGGCAACGGAGGTGATGATAATGGCAACGGAGATGACAATGATTGTGACGACGATGATAATGGTAACGAAAACGGCGGTGGAAACAATGGTCACGGAAATGGCGGAGGAGGAAAGGGCAACGGAGGTGACGATAATGGCAACGGAGATGATAATGGTAACCACAACGGAGGTGGAGGTAAAGGCAACGGAGGTGATGATAATGGCAACGGAGATGACAATGATTGTGACGACGATGATAATGGTAACGAAAACGGAGGTGGAAACAATGGTCACGGAAATGGCGGTGGAGGAAAGGGCAACGAAGGTGACGATAATGGCAACGGAGATGATAATGGTAACCACAACGGAGGTGGAGATAAAGGCAACGGAGGTGATGATAATGGCAACGGAGATGACAATGATTGTGACGACGATGATAATGGTAACGAAAACGGCGGTGGAAACAATGGTCACGGAAATGGCGGAGGAGGAAAGGGCAACGGAGGTGACGATAATGGCAACGGAGATGATAATGGTAACCACAACGGAGGTGGAGGTAAAGGCAACGGAGGTGATGATAATGGCAACGGAGATGACAATGATTGTGACGACGATGATAATGGTAACGAAAACGGAGGTGGAAACAATGGTCACGGAAATGGCGGTGGAGGAAAGGGCAACGGAGGTGACGATAATGGCAACGGAGATGATAATGGTAACCACAACGGAGGTGGAGATAAAGGCAACGGAGGTGATGATAATGGCAATGGAGATGACAATGATTGTGACGGCGATGATAATGGTAACGAAAACGGAGGTGGAAACAATGGTCATGGAAATGGCGGTGGAGGAAAGGGCAACGGAGGTGACGATAATGGCAACGGAGATGATAATGGTAACCACAACGGAGGTGGAGGTAAAGGCAACGGAGGTGATGATAATGGCAACGGAGATGACAATGATTGTGACGACGATGATAATGGTAACGAAAACGGAGGTGGAAAACAATGGTCACGGAAATGGCGGTGGAGGAAAGGGCAACGGAGGTGACGATAATGGCAACGGAGATGATAATGGTAACCACAACGGAGGTGGAGATAAAGGCAACGGAGGTGATGATAATGGCAACGGAGATGACAATGATTGTGACGGCGATGATAATGGTAACGAAAACGGAGGTGGAAACAATGGTCACGGAAATGGAGGTGGAGGAAAGGGCAACGGAGGTGACGATAATGACAACGGAGATGATAATGGTAACCACAACGGAGGTGGAGGTAAAGGCAACGGAGGTGATGATAATGGCAACGGAGATGACAATGATTGTGACGACGATGATAATGGTAACGAAAACGGAGGTGGAAACAATGGTCACGGAAATGGCGGTGGAGGAAAGGGCAACGGAGGTGACGATAATGGCAACGGAGATGATAATGGTAACCACAACGGAGGGGGAGGTAAAGGCAACGGAGGTGATGATAATGGCAACGGAGATGACAATGATTGTGACGACGATGATAATGGTAACGAAAACGGAGGTGGAAACAATGGTCACGGAAATGGCGGTGGAGGAAAGGGCAACGGAGGTGACGATAATGGCAACGGAGATGATAATGGTAACCACAACGGAGGTGGAGGTAAAGGCAACGGAGGTGATGATAATGGCAACGGAGATGACAATGATTGTGACGACGATGATAATGGTAACGAAAACGGAGGTGGAAACAATGGTCACGGAAATGGCGGTGGAGGAAAGGGCAACGGAGGTGACGATAATGGCAACGGAGATGATAATGGTAACCACAACGGAGGTGGAGATAAAGGCAACGGAGGTGATGATAATGGCAACGGAGATGACAATGATTGTGACGGCGATGATAATGGTAACGAAAACGGAGGTGGAAACAATGGTCACGGAAATGGCGGTGGAGGAAAGGGCAACGGAGGTGACGATAATGGCAACGGAGATGATAATGGTAACCACAACGGAGGTGGAGGTAAAGGCAACGGAGGTGATGATAATGGCAACGGAGATGACAATGATTGTGACGGCGATGATAATGGTAACGAAAACGGCGGTGGAAACAATGGTCACGGAAATGGCGGAGGAGGAAAGGGAAATGGAGGTGACGATAATGGCAACGGAGATGATAATGGTAACCACAACGGAGGTGGAGGTAAAGGCAATGGTGGTGATGATAATGGCAACGGAGATGATAATGATTGCGACGGCGATGATAATGGTAACGAAAACGGAGGTGGAAACAATGGTCACGGAAATGGCGGTGGAGGAAAGGGAAACGGAGGTGACGATAATGGCAACGGAGATGATAATGGTAACCACAACGGAGGTGGAGGTAAAGGCAACGGAGGTGATGATAATGGCAACGGAGATGACAATGATTGTGACGACGATGATAATGGTAACGAAAACGGCGGTGGAAACAATGGTCACGGAAATGGCGGTGGAGGAAAGGGCAACGGAGGTGACGATAATGGCAACGGAGATGATAATGGTAACCACAACGGAGGTGGAGGTAAAGGCAATGGTGGTGATGATAATGGCAACGGAGATGATAATGATTGCGACGGCGATGATAATGGTAACGAAAACGGAGGTGGAAACAATGGTCACGGAAATGGCGGTGGAGGAAAGGGCAACGGAGGTGACGATAATGGCAACGGAGATGATAATGGTAACCACAACGGAGGTGGAGGTAAAGGCAACGGAGGTGATGATAATGGCAACGGAGATGATGATAATGGCAACGGAGATGATAATGATTGCGACGGCGATGATGATGGTAACGAAAACGGAGGTGGAAACAATGGTCACGGAAATGGCGGTGGAGGAAAGGGCAACGGAGGAGATGATAATGGCAACGGAGATGATAATGGTAACCACAACGGAGGTGGAGGTAAAGGCAACGGAGGTGATGATAATGGCAACGGAGATGATGATAATGGCAACGGAGATGATAATGGTAACGAAAACGGAGGTGGAAACAATGGTCACGGAAATGGCGGTGGAGGAAAGGGCAACGGAGGAGATGATAATGGCAACGGAGATGATAATGGTAACCACAACGGAGGTGGAGGTAAAGGCAACGGAGGTGATGATAATGGCAACGGAGATGATAATGATTGCGACGGCGATGATAATGGTAACGAAAACGGAGGTGGAAACAATGGTCACGGAAATGGCGGTGGAGGAAAGGGAAACGGAGGTGACGATAATGGCAACGGAGATGATAATGGTAACCACAACGGAGGTGGAGGTAAAGGCAACGGAGGTGATGATAATGGCAACGGAGATGATAATGGTAACCACAACGGAGGTGGAAAGGCAACGGAGGTGATGATAATGGCAACGGAGATGATAATGATTGTGACGGCGATGATGATGGTAACGAAAACGGAGGTGGAAACAATGGTCACGGAAATGGCGGTGGAGGAAAGGGCAACGGAGGTGACGATAATGGCAACGGAGATGATAATGGTAACCACAACGGAGGTGGAGGTAAAGGCAATGGTGGTGATGATAATGGCAACGGAGATGATGATAATGGCAACGGAGATGATAATGATTGCGACGGCGATGATAATGGTAACGAAAACGGAGGTGGAAACAATGGTCACGGCAATGGCGGTGGAGGAAAGGGCAACGGAGGTGATGATAATGGCAACGGAGATGATAATGGTAACCACAACGGAGGTGGAGGTAAAGGCAATGGTGGTGATGATAATGGCAACGGAGATGATAATGATTGCGACGGCGATGATAATGGTAACGAAAACGGAGGTGGAAACAATGGTCACGGAAATGGCGGTGGAGGAAAGGGCAACGGAGGTGATGATAATGGCAACGGAGGTGATGATAATGGCAACGGAGATGATAATGGTAACCACAACGGAGGTGGAGGTAAAGGCAATGGTGGTGATGATAATGGCAACGGAGATGATAATAATGGCAACGGAGATGATAATGATTGCGACGGCGATGATAATGGTAACGAAAACGGAGGTGGAAATAATGGTCACGGAAATGGCGGTGGAGGAAAGGGCAACGGAGGTGATGATAATGGCAACGGAGATGACAATGATTGTGACGGCGATGATAATGATAACGGCAACGGCGGTGGAGGCAACAATGGTGATGATGATGATGATGACAGTACTGAAAATTCTACCGAAGATGTTACTGATGAACCTATTGATGACGATGACGATGACTGTATTGATGGAGATGGCTGGGCTGATGAAGGAGACGAAGATTGGGGAGATGTTAACTGGAACAATTAAAAAGATCCGAAAGCTTTTTAAAAATATACCATTAGCCCCAAGTATTTTTTATATAATTGTAACATAATTAAATCCATTAAACCGAAAATATTGTTTTATTGTACTTTCACACTTCTTAATGTTTATATATACCCAGCTAAAGATATGAACAACTTTAAAATCCTAAACAGCAAACTAAGAAACTGTGCGATTAACAGGTGGAAGTCAATGAGTTGTAAAATCAAATATACAATACATAAAGCTACAAAAAAGTGGAATATATGGAATTGGAAAATTGGAAGAATTAGAAAATATTAAAGTAGATATCTCTTCAAGATCAGAAAACGTAATCACAGAATCAAGTTTCGTCACACAATCTTCCAAAAACTCCACGTATAGGATTATAAGTCTTATGAGACATTTACTTAAAACATTGTTAAAGGTCAGTACTATTCTAGAGATGTATGGATGTAAATTGTAATATATTTACTTTTATTAGTAAATTTCATAAGTACTATTATTGAAGAAAATGGGATTTCGCAAATTCTGCATTATAAATTGTAAAAATACAACAATAAATAGTCAATTCAAGTTCAATTCGTTTCTAAATTATCAGTAAAAATTAATGCAAAGAGAAAAGTGGATTTCTAATATAAATTACAGTAATTATTGTATTAGACAAAAAAGTTAAAGTTTTTTTTGCAGTTTACTAAAAAGTTCGCTGATCTATGACACTAGATGTCGCTCTTTCGAAATGTTTACTTTTTAGTAACCTTTATCTTTAATTTAATATTTAAATGGGAATAAGCCATAATTAAAGGTTAAAGGACGTTTATTGACGATTCAGTTTCCACTTCGGAAATAGTTCTCAAAATACAAACAGTAAATTAAACAAATTTTGTTTTTTTGTTACTTGGTGAAATTGAAACGCCAACTTTAAGATTTAATTGTGGCTTATTCCCATTTACATAGTAATTACTTTAAAATGTCACAAGAAAATAGCGTCAAAACAATATTTTATGTTTAATGTTCAAATGACAAAATTTAAACGTAAAACATATATTTACCCGTTTTTACAACTAAAAATCCATTAAAAATGTTTCGAAGTTAAATATCGATACACATTACAATAAATATTGTACTAAATAAACAAGTTTAGGTGATTTTATTTGCAGTTTACGTACAAGTAATACATTAAGATTGCTACTAATTTTTGCTGATATATGACACTAGATGTCGCTCTTCCGGACTTGCACATAGCGAATACACATGTCTTATATATTATTAAAAAGCATTTTCCAGTAAGACGACAAATTAATAGCTCTAATGGAAGAGAACTAGAATAGACGACAAAAACATGACAATTATAAGAAACATTTATTTCAACCAAACGGTGAAAATCAAAATATAAGATCCGATAATTGATAAAACTATAATAGAACGGGGGGTACGACAGGAATGTGTTTTTACTCTGTTATTCAATGCATAGCCTGAATGTGTCTTTAGGAAAGTCCTGGAAGGGAGGGTCAAAGGAATATTAATAAATGGTAAATGGTTGAATTAAGTCAGATACCTTGATGACACCATAGTTTTCTCAGATAATCTAGATCAATGTGGTCCAACCTTTTAGACGTTGCGGGCCGTATGAAATTTGAAATTATTATGAGGGATCAGAGAACTCGACTTGTTCAAAAAAAGTTTATTTTAGAAAATAATATAGAAACGAAATATTATTTACAAGTATTTTACAATTTACATGTTATGTTTAAAATTTAACATAAAATAAAAAATCAATGGGATATTTGGTGCAAGGGTTCATCCTCTACTAACTTTTGCACATCTATACCTATGCTAGTCGTAGTGAGTCTAATACACGCTTCCAGATAATCGTTTTCCATGCGATTACGTGTATTAGATTTAATATGCTTCAAAGCAGAAAATGTACTTTCACATGTATACGTACTACCAAACATTGAATATAGTTTCAACGCAAAATTACGAAGTTTAGGAAAATGATCATTGGGGACTAACTTCTAAAAGGTACTAATGTCTTCATTTTTCTTTGCTTAAAAAAAACGAATGGGACTGTAGTTTGCACATCTCTAATTGGTATTCTGCTGATTGGTTCTAGATGTTGACTTCAATTGGATTAATATTGTTCTGATTAATATATTAATATTAATATTATTATAAACAATGACGACTCCATGATTATCCTACGCAGCAGACAAGGGAATGCAACTGTGATAATGGATAAAATTCAATACGAAAATAAAATTAAAGATCTATTAATAAACGGACCTTATACAAAACTAACAAAAGATCCAACAAAGCCTTTGGAAAACAAAATATATAGAACTTTATTCAAAATTAAAGATGTTTTAACAAGTTATCAGAGAGGATTAATTACACCTCATTACAGTAAGACTCCTCATTTTTATGGAGTACCGAAAATTCATAAAACAAATATACCACTTAGACCCATTTGTAGTACCATGAATTTTCCTTGTAGTGAACTATCAAAATTTTTATTAAATATTTTAAAACCATTTACAAATAAAAATGACACATTCATAAAAAATACACAACATTTTGAAATAAATTATCAAATATTAAATTTAATTCAAATAATACTTTGGTAAGTTTTGACATAAATAGTTTATTTACGAATGTGCCATTAAATAAGACTTTAAGTATAGTCAAGACAAAATTAGAGAGTGATGATTCATTGGCAACTAGAAC
The DNA here is from genome assembly GCA_918026665.1 of Diabrotica balteata. Taxonomy (NCBI): domain Eukaryota; kingdom Metazoa; phylum Arthropoda; class Insecta; order Coleoptera; family Chrysomelidae; genus Diabrotica; species Diabrotica balteata. The sequence continues at coordinate 19,424,668 of OU898277.1, forward strand.
AAGACTAAACATATCGGCTATATATTATGTACTGATAATACATATTTTCAACTAAATAATGAATTCTATAAACAAAATTTTGGTCTAGCAATGGGTTCTAGTTTATCTCCATTCTTAGCCGATATATTTATGGAAGATTTTGAAACAAATATCATTTCTAAACAAAATTTCAAACCCACAGTATGGTGGAGGTATGTAGATGATGTATTCTCAATATGGCCTCATGGATCAGAGTTGTTGGACACATTCCTAAATGATATAAACGATAAAGAAGAGACAATAACATTTACCATGGAAAAGGAATATAATAACACGCTACCTTTCCTGGATGTTTTAATCTCTAAGAACGATACTGGATATGAGACTCAGGTGTATAGAAAACCAACATACACCAATAGATATTTAAATTTCAAATCAAATCACAATATTAATGTAACAAAAGGAATAATTAAATCCTTATACGATAGAGCCAAAATTACTTGTTTAAACGAAAATTCGTTCTTGGAGGAGAAACATTTGTTAACATCTGTTTTATTAAAAAATGATTATCCTTTATCGTTTATAAATAAGGAATTTTCAACAATCGATCGAATAGAACAGAACAACTTAGAACGAGATCCCCCAGCATACACAAGGAATAATATGAGGAAAATAACAATACCGTACATAAAAGGAATATCAGAAAAACTTAAAAGGATAGGAAATAAATTCAACATTTCAACAACATTCAAAAACAAAAAACACGATGAGATCTATTTTGTCCAAAACCAAACCTAACAATGAACAAGAAAGGACAAAGAATTGCATTTATAAAATACCTTGTGAATGCCATCAGTTTTATTTAGGTGAATCATCAAGGCCATTAAATGTTAGAATAAGTGAACATCAATCTTAACGGATGGTAAAAAAAGAAAAATCAAAGAAGCGGCTCTAATTATGCTAAATGAGGCCAATTGTGTCGCAAATTCCTCGGCAGAATGTAGTAGGATCTGGTTACCAATATTGAAAGAGGAAGTTATTAATAAGAAAATACCAGTATTAGTTATATAGAGGATACATCATTTATGTTTTTTAAATAACGTAACATATAAAATCAGAATTTTGATGTTTGTTGAAGGTAAACTAAATTCACGAACAAATACTTACAATGTCGGGATAGTATTATGAGGTTTTTTTTCCTGGTTTTTCCCTCATAATTTACTGTGGAATCACTAACAGGAGAATTTTACTGTCATCATGTCATATGTTTGTCTTTTTAAAGACGAATTACATGCTATGATTTTTTTCTGACGGATATTCTCAAGTTAAAGTTGATTTCATGTAATCGAATGAACTATCTTATAAGTAAAGTCGTCCCAGGAGCGCAACTCAACAATATTGGCAATATCATTTTAAAGTCGTCTACTTTAAAATGCATAATGTATGTCTGAATTGTCAATATAAATGAGTCAGATAAAATTAAATTATTAGAAGAATTTTTCACTATGAAAAAAAAAAACCAAAATTTGTTTAATTTACTGTTTGTATTTTGAGAACGATTTCCGAAGTGGAAATTGAAACGTCAATAAACGTATTTTTATCTTTAATTGTGGCTTATTCCCAGTTAAATAGTAATTAATTCAATTGGATTGTTAAAAAGCTCAAGATCGGGTTTTATTGCATCAAATTCCGAAAACCTTTCATCGAATTCTCTTTTTATTTCTGTAAGAACTTTGCAAACGTCGAGAAATCGACCATGGTTTCTTCTTGATTTATTTTGAAACACGCAGGAAAAGTGTGAGATCGTTTATTTTCATGCAGTTCTCGAAAAGATCAAGTTTTTTTGCAAAATGTTTCAATTTGACCAACCAACTGTAATACTGTCTTATTTTTCCCCTGGAGTTATAGGTTTAATGTGTTCAAGTGAGAGGTAAAGGTGAAAAAATGTTTTGTTCCTTAAGCTTTGTTACAAATAGATATTTTTTCTTAAAGAAAAAAAATTCTAAGGCATTTACCTCTACTCAACCAGCGTATCTCTGAATGTAGGGGGACGTAATTATATTCAGTATTTCATTTCTCCAAGAAAAAAATAAATTTTCGGTGTCGTTGAGCTCTGTTTCCTCCTCTTAAGCTGTTTACTATCTGCACTACAGTTTTCATTGTATCGTTGATTTCAATTATCTTTTCGCAGAGAGCCCCTTGATGGATAATGCAATGAAACATAACACAGTTAACACAATTTTTCCACAAAAGTCCAGCCAATCCCGTTATGCGTCCCATCATTGCTTTTGTTCCGTCGGTTCAAACACAAGAGCACCTTTGAAAACCGCCTATATTTTTCACAGCGTCATTAACTGCTTCAAATATATTTATACCTTTGGTCCCGTCTTCCATATGGTGCAGTTTTAGAAGTTCCTCAGTTACACAAAAATCTTCACTAATGCATCAAATAAAAATTAATAGCTGATTTTTGTCTGTAATATCAACAGATTCGTCCAGGGCTAAGGAGTAGTACAAACAATTAGGAACTGTGGTGACCATTTTTTTAAATACATGAGTATTCAGCTCACCAACTCTTCTAGATACAGTTTTATGGAAAACTAAAACACATTCAAAATTGTTGGCCATCTTTTCATCTCCAAAGGATCGCGTCATTTTAACGGCACACCGCTTGATCATTTCTCCATTTCTAAATGCTTTTTTACTTTTGACAAGCTCTAAACATACTTCATATGATGCTGCTAAGCTTGATGATTGAACAGCTGTCGGTTTTGTAAAAGAGATATTGCGAGCTTCACCTTGATATTTGTCGTATTTTGTTTTGAACTGGGTTTCATAATGTCTATTAATATTGTATTCTTTTGATACCGCGAGTACTTGACAACAAATAGGTAATGCACTGAGGTTTGCCTTTTAATTCGATAAAGAAATATTGATTTTCTCATTGTCCTTGGAACGTACGATTCTCTTCGAAAAATTTTGAATTTTTTTGGCACTACTCATTCTGAATTTAACATTCAATTTATTCGCCACTGTTAATTCAAACACGACACGTGCAGCTGACTGAAGCTAACTGCCCGCTCATCGGGAGTGGGTGTTCAATAGGGATGTGTAGTTCACCATCGAAATAGTTCGAATGAACGATTCTTCCAACTGAACTAATTGAACTAGTTCATTAATTTTCATAGAACTAGTTCACTGCGAACGATTTGTATTATAATTTATGTCTCGACTTCTAAAGAAGAAAATAATTAATGAATGAATGAATTAGAACATATATTTATTATTTTGTGAATGGATGGACTAACTAGTTTTAAAAAAAATGCCGATTAGCCTCAGATAACAGATTCATAATTCTTATGAATGTGACACTACCATAAGGTCTTATCTTAATGTCATAATGGTTTGGATCTTATGCCCATGTATTGGCTTGGATGTTGCCATGCTGTGTTGTTTCTTGTATTGCAATTTTGAAATAAAAATTTTAATTGTGGTTAAAATGATTGAGGCATTTACATAAAATATAATTTTATGTAAAAGTGAGAATGAAAATGTGTTATTGAATGTCCCAAAAAAATTCACTGATATTTTTTGTAAAGGTTCTTTTAGAAATAACCTAATTATAAATACCTATTAGTTTAAATATATGTAAATATAAAAATAAATCATACTTGAACCATATTTATGTTTAAAATGGTTAATAAAAAACAAATCTTAATAATATGATAATTTAAACCATTTAAACCTAAACATAACGATCGAAAGAAATAGTTCCGAACTACTTGTACGGTAGTGAACTAGTGAAAGACTGACTGAAAACCGAAGTAAACGGGCGGCCAACGCCGAGCTTGTGTGATGATTGAGACGAGACATCTGGCAACCAGTTCTGTTAGGGTTGGATTTCGATGTCGGTCCTACAAATAGTTCTTTCGCGAACTAGTTCATTTTTGTGAAATAGTTCTGTTGAACTAGTTCGTCTAAAAGAACTAATAAGCACACCTCTAGTGTTCAAGGTTAACTACTTTCTTAAGATTACGGAAAGTTAGACAGGGTTGGAACAGGTAAAAGTTATCAATAGCAATATTTTTGAAATGTGTTTGATCTAGATAATTTACAAATATTAATTAATCGCATAACTGAAGTTAGCAATAGATATGACTTGGATTTTAACACGAAAGACTTAATAAAAACCCGATCCTAAACGATCAAGTAATAATGAAGCATTTACCTAGTTATTAATTCAGGATTCTTGCGCAGAATGGGACCTTTTACTACTGTTTCAAAACGGGAACCAGAAATAATGTATTTTCTGGATGCAGAATTTACGGAGATGGTATAATACCACTATTACCGAGCTCTTCGAGTCTAAGGCAAACAAAGTCAAGATAACCATAATGCTCGCCAACTTCTGGAACGGACAGGCACCATAAGAAGTTGCAAACCGTTGATTCTTTGGTTGATATAACTTGGACAAGCACTCGGCAGAGGGAAAAAGAACTTAATCATACGAACAATCGAACTAGAAAGCGACCAGGGCGCCTATTGAATCAGTTAGATGATTCATACAGCACAAGAAAATATTAAATATAATTTATAGATTAATTTGAAGTGTTGTCAAGACATACTGAATAAATTACAGCAAATTTGACGGATACTTCATTCAACAATAGGGCTGCTACAAACTGTAAATGTTAAGAAGTCTGTATGACCCAATATTTATGTGGCGTATTTTGCATACAATTACTGATAGCATCACAAATAAACTTTTCATATGTTATGTTTACATCTAAGAACATGATCCAATTACGCAAACAATAAAAATAAATCTATTTCTAAATTTATTTTTTTTATTTATTTTGATGATTTTCAAACATGTAAAGAAAATATTTTTGTTCATTTTTAATCTTATTTTTATAATTCTATAGACTGTTGATTTAAATTATTTATAAAAAATAAAGTATACCATTGTTTTAAAGTAATTTTTTTATCTAAAGTAAAATATTTAAAATTACTTAACAACCACGACAAAAGAAATATTACACAACTGTTTATAATACGACCTTTTTATATGAATGACTTTAATTAAGCAGCGGATGTTAAGGATTCAGAGCCAAACTTTTGATATCAGTACCTATTCGAACGGAACCGTATTACTCTTGAAAATGGCTCTAAAATGGGTGCTGAAACGTCGAGCATAAAATTCTTAACACGGTTCTTCCCGAGAACTTAGTGATTTTCATTTATCTGACCGCGGAAATCTATCCGCGAAGTAACAAGTAGTCGGGAGACTTCTCTTTGATAGCAAATTTGGTGAATCGCAAATTCAAATCCTCTTACTGGAGGATGTTGAACGACGCTAGGAATAACCTTTTACTCTGATATGTATCTACGGTTCACCCCTGAAAAACACTATCTCTTTCGCTCTTTACGTAGAGAAAAGACGTTACAATAAAAGTAAAAGATTGCATTGTTCATTTCAAATTCCACCATTGTTCTAACACGTGATGCGAGTTATTTAACTCCTCATCAAAAACACTTGTGCAAGTTCAAACTGAAATGAAATGCAGTATAGTATTTGGCTATTATAATTAAAATAACAGCCTGGTATTCACATAGACAGGTTCAATATTATTGATTTTACGTTCACACATTTGCATTGTCAGCTTAAGAACACGGATCACAAATTAGGAGAAAAACTGCTTAAAAAATAATGATCTAAAATACATGTATCTGTATTTCGTCTTTCCAGATTATAATTTTTTTTTAAATTATGTTCCGGAGTTGATAGGCTAGAGAATGGATTATTGGTCTTTGAATTTTACAGAGAAATATCTATTTGATATTTAGGATTTAATTAAGAGAAAATAGTTACTGGATAGTGTTATTTTTACTTTGTAAAGCAGACCTCTGTGTCAGACTTTGTCAAACTCTTTTGAGATGTCTAGAAATATAGCGTGGCAGTATTTTTTTGCTTCAAGTCTTTTTGACATTTCATTTATCATTCGATGGACTTGGGTAGTGGAGTGATTTTCCCGAGACGTCCGCTTTTTCTTTGTTGGAACAGGCCCATTCGCCTTTTGGTTTACGTATGTAGATCTATGTTGTTTCTAGATCTTTGCCAGGTTCTCCCCACAAGACGTTTTTCAGCAATGAGTTGGCGAATGTGCATGGGAACATTTGTGGTATGTGTTGGCTTACGTTCAGTTCGTGGTACTTACTTTACTTTATCGTGTCCGGACATGTCATTCATAAAATATCGGGCTACGTCGGTTCCATCTTTGTTGGCGAGCCACAAATCTTCAAGGGTACATCGATGAGGACAGTTTCTGCATGTAAGAAGATGTTCCATATTCTGTGTTTCTCCACAGTCACAGTTCACATCATCTTGGTCTATTTTTCCCCATTTTTGCCATGTTTGATTTTACTGTAGCAACCCCCGTTCTTATCCTATTCAAGGTTTTCCACGTTTTAAAGTCTAGGGTCTGGCGGCCTTCTGGGGAGTGCAAAACCCTCTGCATCTGTTAGAACTTCTAGATAGTCGTTGAGTGTTCGATTGATAGATGCGTCCCGTTACTTGGTTCTCAGCGTCTGCGGTGAGGGCTGCAACCCGCTGCTCTATATATGAAAGCTTTCATGCCCTATACCTGCACGTCTCATTAAGCGCAGTATCAACTTGTTTGGTGTGGGCAGATCTGCTCCAAACGGGGCACGCATATTCAGCAGTTGAGAAACACAGTGCCTGTGCCGTTGTTCTTAAAACGCCAGGACGTGCGCCCCATTTACTTCCCGTTAGCTTTCTGAGTATGCTGTTCCTAGTTGTTACTTTCCCTCTTGTTTTTATGCAATGTTGTCTGTAGGTGAGGGACCGAGTCCAGAGTTACTCCAAGATATATAGGTTGGTTTGCATGTTTCTAATGCATTACATTCCACACAATTTGGAGTTTTGGCTTGGCTTCCTTTGTGCGAAGGTGGAAAGCGACAGACTTGGGTTTTAGAGGGATTGGGTCTCAGAGAATTCTGCAGGTAGTACGCTGTCATTGTTTTTAAGGCAGTTTCGAGTTTATCCTCCACTTCTTCAAAACTATTTCCTTGAGCACATATTGCAAGATCGTCAGCATAGAGGAAGTGCTTGGTTTCGGTCGGAGTAGGTTGGTCGTTTGTGTATATATTGAAGAGCATTGGTGCTAAAACACTTCCCTGTGGGAGGCCGTTTTTTTGAACTCTCCACCTACTTACTTTACCCTCCAGCATAACGAAAAAACGTCTATTTTGCAGTAAGGAATATACGACCTTTCCCAGATGGTGGTCATTGAGAGTTGTGGGTGGTTAAGTTCGTGGTGTAGATTGCCATGCCGCTTTTTGCACAAGCGTGGTGAAGTATTGAGCTACTATATCTATGTAATGTGTAGATTTGATCCGCAGATTAAAATTGGTGTTTTCTTCTAGGTAAAATTGAAAATCTGCCCAGTAGGTGTTTTTTGACGTGAGTCGAGGAGGTGGTGGGTTGTTTATAACTGTGGTATTCAGGCTCATAATAACCTGTGTGTGATCCGATGAGAGATCATAGCTGGATTCTATTCGACAGTTGTTTCTGGATACTCCTTTGCTTATGAAGTAGTCCAGTAGATCTGGATGTTTTTAAGGGTCACTCGGCCAGTACGTAGGGATTCCGTTGGTGTGGCAATCATAGTTGTTGTAGGTCATTGCTGTTAGAAGATTACGACCTTTTGTTGTTGTGAGTCTTGAGCCCCAGAGTGTGTGTTTGGCTTTCCCCCGGCTACGAATTTACTGCCAAATAATTGGAAGAAGGGTTTGTATTCATTTGTGGAGATTGCGTGACGAGGTGGGCTATATATTGCAGATATGTTAAAGTGCCATGGCGTTGCATTTACTTAAACGATTGCTGCTTGTATTTTGAAATTAATATTTTCACATTATAATTAACCACCATGATACAAAGATTAGATCCACAGAAATATCCATAGACATATAATACAAGATACACTGCCTGCCGCAAAACAGTAGTCCCCCAGTGCGAAATAGAAAAATGACGGAAAGCAATCCCTGCATCTCTGTCTAAGGGGTCGGGTTTATTGACCACGTGACCTTCTCTTTGGTCATTTAGGTCACGTAGTCTATCTTGTATTACATGTCTATAGAAATATCAGTATATCATGTTTAACCTAGACATTAATTCCAATATTATGAAAGACATCAGTTACAATTTCCAATCTCACCAAATCTAATAATGACGTCATAAAAACTCGCTAGATAATAGCGGGCAATAAGAAGTGTTGACTTCTTTCGGCATTTCCTAAGTACCACGGGCCGTTTCCTTTAATATAATAAGTCACTGTAGATGGTAATTGATTGTATCTTCCATACAATGGACAAAATCATTAGTAAATTAAATAAAAACATAATGACCTTGATCTCTGATATAATAATTAATATCAGGTTAAGAAAACATCAGGGTATAAAAAGGTATTGTTTTGTTGTCTATTGTAAAATATTAGGTATTTCTGAAACTTGTAAAAAAGTCAGCAAAGATTTACAGTATGTAATATTTATTATAAGATAATTGGGATTATGTTTTGATTGTCGTGGATAAAAAAGATAAACGGCTTTGCTATATAATATCTGTTGAATATTTTATTTCTTGGTGAGATATTTTGCTGGAATTTGCCGCTGTTAATTTTGCAATAATATTCTTTATGATATAATTTAATTCTAAATCAAATTATGATAGTTAAAAAATAGAATTAGATAATTATAACTTTTTTTTCAGTGTCAGAGTATTTAACTTTGAACACCAAAACTTTAATTTTGTTGTATCGATATTTTTATATTGAAAATCTTACACACTATACTTGAAAATGATTGATAGTACTGACAGAGAAGGTACGGGAGGTGACTTCTTGGTCAATGCTCTTTGCGGATGAGTGAAGGAGAGCAAAGAAAAGTTGGAAGGTTGAAAAAGGATATTGAAGATCGAGAACTTAGGGTTAGCAGGTCCAAAATGGAGTATATGTGGTTTGGAGGAATAGGAATCGTTGGAGGAATAAGAATTTAAATACTTTGGCTCCTACATAACGGAAAATGGTATACTAGATCGAGGAATTGCCACAGGATACAGGCTGGTTGATTTAACTGAAAGCGAATGAGCAGGTACTCTGTGTGTGATATAAAATATCAATACAGTTATATATCATAATCAAAATGAGAGCTGACTTACTAACCTAAGTCCTCTTTGCAATAGATTAACTGTGTTGGAAGTAAAAATTAAATGAAAAAATTTAAATATGCAAGAAAAAACAAAAAAAAAAACTGTAGTTGTCTACTAAAGATAAACAAATTTGTTTATCTTTAGTAGACAATACCCTAATATGGGTTTTTTATCATTTCAGCATTGATTTAACTTTGTATCGAGACCTGAAGATGCTTTGCATATTGTAGAAAGCGAAACCGGTCGTCTGATAGTTAAATTAAATTAATTGTGAGTAAGTCTTATTTATTATTTCTTTACCTATTTGAAATGGACTCACACAAGCAACACATTCATGATTTTCCATTTATCTTTGCCTGTATTCGATTATGAAAGTAGATGTTTTCGATGGTTTGTATGATATTGCTTGGTATGTTTCTTTTATACAGTAGGTGTAAGACGTCTTCGACTTGGATGCGATCGAAAGCCTTTGTCAGGTCTATAAAACATAGATATGCTGGTTTATTCTACTCGATGGCCTTTTCTATGATTTGTCTTAGTACAAATACGGCGTCTACGAAGGATCTTCCGGATCGGAATCCTTGTTGTTCATCTGATAATGTTGTTAGTCTGCTATTTCTTTCCGTTGGTTTATCATGAAATGAAAAATATTTTCATTTTTTTCATAGTGTTAATTTTTTGTTCTTCTTACCAACTGCTTTGTTTAATTTCGTATTCCTCTATAGGTGCCTCGGGATTCTGGAGTATTTGATGTTCTGTACTTCGTGTACGCCTCTCGTTTCTCTTTATATTTCTCTTTTATTTCTTTACCCAACCATGGTATATTGTTGTTTCTTTTGTTCAGTATGACTTTACGTTTTCCTAGAGCTTCTGTTGCTGCTTCTTCAATGTTGTTTTTAATTTTCTCCAAACTCACGTCTATTTGTTTCAGCTGTATCTTCTGTGCTAGCCTCGTTCTGCCTGGAGGTTATGAATGCGAGGACTGGGTGGATTGAGAAGCGCGTTCATGCCCACAGCCGGTCCCAAGCCCGGATAAAAGAGGAGGGTTGATGTGCCAGGTTAGCGTCCTACCCATAGTAAAAGAAAACAAGGCTCAAAGAACCGATATAAAGCCTCCTAACCAGACGGAACCTAAGATTACATACTAAATTACCTATCAAATAATTTTTATCCATTAAACAGATCGGTGAAGGTATTTCTTATATTGGATCTTAGACTAATTAAAGTGAATACAGTGATGAAGATTGTCAACCTTCGTAACGGATATAGCAACTGAAGAATTATTGCAGGTATTACTTGATAAAAACCATTACAACGTAAATAGTACGACCGAAGGATAAAATACGTTTTTGCAGTCAGGTAAAGTTGCAGATTTACAGTTGCGCAAGAATAATAAACAACCGACTAACCTATAAACTTGATAACTACCAACCAGTGGAACAGGCCGGATTCAGGAAAGGATATAGCACAATCGACCATCTACATGCGCTTAAAATCTTAATTGAGAAAACCAATGAATACAACCTTCCGCTGTACTTAGCATTCGTAGATTATGAAAAAGCTTTCGACAGCATTGAACACTGGGCGGTTGAAGAAGCTCTGGTCAATAGTAGAATAGATTCAAGATACCGACAATTGATACATGATATTTACCAAAACGCAACCATGACCGTAATTCTGGACGACAAGTTAATAACGGGTAATATAAAAGTTAAACGAGGAGTCCGACAAGGCGATATAATTTCACTTAAACTGTTTACCTTGACCTCGAAGACATAATAAAATCAACAGATTGGGAAAACAGTGGAATATAAATAAAGGAAAATACCTAAATCACCTTAGATATGCAGATGATATACTCCTGATCTCCTCGGAACGACAAGAACTGGAATTAATGCTGAATGAACTTCATGAAAAATCACTGCAAAAAGGCCTAAAAATTAACTTCAACAAAACAAAAGTAATGACAAACACGGAAGACCAAGAGGCTATAAAAATAAAAACAGAAAAAATAGAACAGGTAAATGAGTATATCTATCTAGGACAAGCAATCAGAGCTAACAGAGAAAATCAACAGCCGAATATGAGACGAGTAAGAATGGATGGGCAGCGTTCGGCAAACTTTCTTACGTTCTAAAAAATCAAAACAATCCCTCTATACTTACGAAGCAAGGTATATAACTCCTGTATAATACCGGTGCTCACCTATGGAGCACAGACATGGACATTTACACAGGCCAATTTGGATAGGATAAGGAAGGCACAAAGAGCGATGGAGAGACAAATGTTGGGTGTATCACTTAGAGATAGAAAACGTAACCAGTGGATCAGAACCAGAACAAAGACAGTAGACGCGATAGAACAAGCAGCAAAACTGAAATGGAAATGGGCTGGACACAATGAACGTCTCCAAGACGGACGATGGAACAATGGCATCGGAAAGTGGCGTCCATACAATGCAAAGAGATCAAGAGGCAGACCACAGATGAGGTGGAAAGATGACATCAGGAAACAAGGAGGTCCCACATGGCAGAGAACAGCTCAAGATAGGGAAAGATGGAGAGAACTGAGGGAGACCTATATCCAACAATGGAAGGATAGAGAATAGGTTCAAAAAAAAAGTTGCAGATTTATAAAAAATATATCATGCTGATGGACAATAGACTAATTTCACGATTTCAAGAAACAGATGTCAAGTCACGAATAAAATCAATCCAGGTAGTTGGTAGAATTGTTAATTTCTGGAAGTGTTTTTATTTTGATGCATGTTGAAAAACTGGATTAATATTATTGTTGTAAATATTATTCATGACGTTAAGACTTAATTGTTCTACCCCAAAGAGAGGTACACAACTTAAGTTGTTTAATAAACACCAGCTTACACTTTGCCACAATGGACAACAAATATGTTTTTGCATTTTTGACGTAAGTACAGTTTTTAGAACTCTAACATGCTTTTATCGACTAAACAGCACACTACGATAAAGCGTGATACACATTTTAATGATTTAATTTGTTGAGGGATTAATGACTTAATTAAAATAATATAAGAGATAAAATATTTTATGTTTGAAGTCATTTCTGGTTCAGGTTTTATGGTAGACATTACCATTGTGTGTTTTGATAAATTCATCGTTTTTGATTGATCAAAAGACAAACCATGGAATTCTACTGGATAACGATGCTACTGCTGGTGCTACAGGGGGTTGATGGAAAACATTTAGTACAAAGTAAGTATATCTACGTCAGATATTTGTTGCGTTTCAACTAGGAAAAACTGTCTAGTAAACTTTTCACGAATTTTATCAGCACGCTAACCCAAATATTTCGAAACACCTCACCCTTCTTAAATTAAAGTTTAACGACTTATTTGCTGTTATTTATTAAATCTTTAAATTTGATAATATTAAGTACTTATTATACAATATTATGTATTACATTCGTTAAGCATTTCACTGGTGTACGTGACACCAATTATCGGGATATTTTCATCGAAGATTCTATTGTTATAATCACTTGCTTATAGTTTGCCGCATTTTCAACCATCTCTCCATTTTTCCATTGCTTATTATCCCCTTTATCTTTTAAATCAACTGAACTTCATTTCCTTTAGAATTTCTTCCGCTACCTTTTCCCAGTTCTTTCTTTGCATCGATTGCTAAGTTATTTGTCTTCCTTTATACATATCTATCTTAATTTGAAGCTTTAATTATCTTTGCTATGTCTTTCCATTTCATCTTGCTTCTCATTACTTTTCTTTCTCCTATTATCTGTTTTCTCTGCCCTAATTTCCATTTTTTTCTCGTTTTCACATTGTCATTTGCCATCTGAATTTTCATTAGACTAAAATATGACAACTAAGGTTTGCTCCTATAAACAATGTTATACTTTTAAACATTTTCTTGTTTAATGTTAATACATGATTAACATGATATTCGGCTATATTCGGAGGTCAGTTCGTTTAATTTTACATTTTTGTCTTTTTGATAACCAATGCCAAACTAATCTAGTATTAACATTATTGTGTTTTAGTACTCTAGAAAAAACACTTCTATTCTGAGAAAACTTGACTTGCAATGAGGCCTTTAATAATTCGTCAAGCATTTGTTTTGCATCAGCGATGTTGCCTGTGATAAGAATGATACTCTATCTGTTATAAAACACCCTCATTTGGGCGAATAGTATATGATCCTAGTTTTGAAATATTAGAAATGATAATTTAACTATCCGTACAACTCAAAAGGTGTGCTAAGTCTTTTATTAAATAATTTGTGAAAAAAAGAAAATGAGAAAAATTCAATGTTTTTTTCTTTTTTGTTGCTATATCTCGGCAGCTATACAGTGTAGAAAAATATTGTAACAACAAAAAAGTTTTACAATTAAATTTCCTATAAGACAAAATTGATTGCAAATTAAAAAAATAATAATCATTGCAAAATTAGCCAAAACAATTTAAAAAGGGCCAAAAATCAATGTTTTTTAATAATTTCTTTCAGGTATTTAAGAGTCACATAGAACTTTCACAATTTACTCAAAAAAATCTATGAAACTTAAAAAAAACACTATACAAATTTTCAGCACAATCAATTGTAAAATTACTTTGCAATCTAAATTTTTGAAAAAAAGTTATTAATTATCAAACTTATGCAGAGCCAACAAAATAGTGTTAAAAACATGAAAGTTTTTTTACGTATAAAATGGTATTGAAGCTGTCAAATAAAAGTCAAATTATTGAAACAATTTGAACAGGAGAACCTAAGGAATTGTTTAAACAATTGTACAATATTTAAGCAAATAAACAAATACAATAACTTATTCAATTTTCAATAACTTTTTTTGTCTAAAATTACGTCGAAAGTTCAGCAAAAGACGCGCATTTTAAGAAAAAAAACTTTAAAGATTGATCAGTAAGTTCCGGAGTTATGATCGAACAAAGTTGACCAGTATTTACAACAATAGTACGAAGATTTTTTAAACAAATGCCTTTGTTGTGCCAAACAGCTCGTAGATATAAATGTTCAACTTTTTGAAGCGAAGGTTTTAGGAGCAAACATGAAGAAGAGTCCATTTGTGTACATAACGAGAGGCTGGCCGTTAGGTATATCAAATGTCAAAACTGACCATAATTTGTTATTTTGATTTTCGAAATGTTTCATAATTTTTTTATGTTTCATAATTATATGAAAGCTCGTTTCCTACTTGTGTTCAGACATTAATAACAAATATGAGAATAATAAAAAGAGGTATTGTACCTCATAATAATGAGGTACAATAAAAATAGGTTCTTAATTATAAATGAGACTTTAATAAACAGAAATAAAATAAAGCAAAGAATCCATATAGATAATATGCAACATTGTTGATCTATCGCGTTAAATAAACCAAAGGATTAGAAAAAAACTATCTAACATCATAAGAAGCTTAGCTTAAAAATGCTTGTTAACAAAGTGAGTAATTTTTAAATGCTGTGTGATATAATAATATATGTATGTGTATTTTGGAATTATTTTAACTATTTACTTTTGCATCTTGCACGTTTTTCTGCTAATGCATATTTAATATATCGTGATTTGGCAAATATATTTCGTTTTGTAGAAGTTGTTTTATCAAAAATTAGTGCTCTTCAGTATTAACTTTATTATTAAATGCTTGATCTGGACTTTTCTTTCTCAAATTCTCGTTACAATTTTTGTTTTTTTTTGTTTTCGATTTTTCTTTTTATTTATTTTGGATTGCGTCTTTGATCCATCAGCAACTCTTCCGAATTTAAATACATATTCGACTTTCAACCACTGAAATCATCATAATTTCTTTAATACGGCTCGAAGGACCAAAGTTAATGTCGTAATCGTCACGAGAACGAATTTAATGAAGATCAGAAGAAACTATTAGAGTGCAATAACAATCTTTATATAGCAAATTAACACTTATAAGTCTATATAGATTTGAGACATTACAACACAAATGAAAGCAGAGTTTAATATTCGAGATAAGAGTCTTCAGAGAAAACTAAGCCCAACAAACTAGAGTATACCTGGTAGCATCGTCCAAAGAAATAGATGAACCCAAAGATATAATTGTCAGTGTACGATGTCCACTGCAAGACGTATTCTTTTATAAAAACCAAGGTCACTGGACGAAGGGATACATCAAAAATTGAGATCAAGGTAGATGAAGGTATTGAACGTATGTAATGATGTCAAGTGGATCGGAAGGCCGAGTAGTATCCAAGAAATAATATTCAATGGTAAACTAAGGTTTAAAAGGTTTAAGAATTATCTTAAGGCCAGAAGTATATCATTCGCGGACATAAAATAGTTCGCCAGTGTTATTTATGCCTGCCCAGTTCTTTATATACCGTAGTTACATCATTTGTTTGCGACTGATACAGGTACTCCATATTTTACTAATGCAATCTTTGCGAATGTTGTGAATCTGAATAATGCATCTTATATGTCATTAATTTATTTCAGATAGATAAAAGAGTCATTGGATTATCTTCCATGTCGTTAGATTATAATTACTTTATTTTATATGAATCGTTATTATTTTATACTAAACTATTGTGATATTTTGATACTATTTTATTGGGAATAAGCCACAATTAAAGGTTAAAATAAGTTTATTGACGTTTATTGATGTTTGTATTTTGAGAACGATTTCCGAAGTGAAAATTGAAACGTCAAAAAACTTATTTTATACTTCAATTGTAGCTCATTCCCAATAAAATAGTATATAATTTAAAATACCACAAGAAAATAGCTTCAGAACAATATTGTATTATTTATCTAGATTAAATCCGATCTAATCCGATGGTCCGTTTGGAAACGTCCCAGTTTGTTAGCTAGTTCTCGATGAATAATATGACCTACTGAGTCATGGCGTTTTTTATGTTATAATCAGTACCAACAAACGCCTGGCAGCACTAAGTAAGATGGTCGATGGTTTCTTGGGCTTAATCTCCATATCGACATTTTTCGTTTTGGACCTGAGAATCTCTGACAACATATTTCGGTTGTTAGTATAATATAGTAGTATAGTAGTCTTCAGTTTCACTATTTTTAGTTGGAATAACCTGATCCTAAATGGCAAGTAGGCCACCCTCTGCGTCGGAAAACATCTTTTCTGGTGTCAACCAATAGTTCGAGGCTGTATTGTCGGGACAAATCAAGGGATACATTTCCCGTTAAGTATATCTAAGGATGTGACAGTTTTCCAAGCGGAAATAGCGGCAATCCATCACTGCGTGGAAGAAATGGAACGGCAGGAAAGAACGTTTTGTTTAGTTGCCATCTTCACAAATAGTCAAACAGCGCTAAGGCACTCAATTCTGTAGAGGTCAATTCTAAGCTAGTATTGGGTTGTGTGTATGCCCTAAATAAACCAGGAGACCGTAGCAAGGTTACGGTAGCCTGGGTACCGGGCACGAGGGTCATAAGGGCAATGAAAAAGCAGATGAAATGGCCAAACACAGCTCATTAATGCCAGTCATTGGACCGGAACCCTTCTGCGGCGTTGCAAAGTTAGTAACAAGAACGGCTACAAGGAAGTGGGTTGCTCACAAATCTCTGGAATGGTGGAGGAATTCACCAGGACAAAGACAGGCGAAACAGGAGCCAATAAGCAAAGACAGAAAAACAGTCAGAGCCATAGTAGGTCTTCCAACAGAGTACTGTAAGTTGAATAGGCACTTGAAGCTGATGGGATTATCAGATGATGACCTGTGCAGATTCTGTCACTTCGAAGAAGAAACAGCAGAGCAATTTTATGTCAGTGTGAGAGTCTGGCAAATGTGCGGTTTTTTGCATTAGGAGAGGAAAATCCACTGGCAAATAGCTACAAGGAAGGTACAGTCTCGAAGCTATTAGACTTTATAAAAAGGGTCAGGCTAGAAAATGTTATCTAGGAACACAATAGATCTGAAAAGGTCGCAGTGGAATAGGCCAAAAGGCTACCTCTCTAAAGCATGCAGAGGTTTACTCATCTAGGTGCGCATTTTTTCTTGTTTAGAAAGGCAGTTTATGCATATTTCTTGATTCATTAGTTTAAGCGAAGTTGTGCCATCTACTGCGCAAATTGCGGGATGTAAAGTAGATGTCTCAGTCTGTGTCTGAAAATAGATTCTTAAGTTAGCAACTTGTTTATCCGCTGCTCACCTATGTTCATAAGTCCTCTTCCCCTAGATACCACGGTAATATTGTTCTCTCTACTGCACTACGTGGATGATGTTTTTGTGCCCTTGTGAGAACTGTTCTTGCTTTCCGGTAAAGACTTGGTATTCGACGGTTAAACTGCAAAACCTCGTAAGTCAGTTTTATGTAACTTTACAGGAGAGACGAAAAACGTTTTGGCTTCTTGACTTAACATTCAGTTTTCTCGTTTTTTGAGTGTAGGGTTCTTTTGAGGTAACGATTACATTACTCTTAAGTAAAATTTAGTAACATTGTTTTTTTTTGTCAAAAAGCCACTTACGAGGTTTTGCAACTTAAAATCTTAAACTGTCAGTAAACTTACGAGGTTTTGTCTCAAAAGAACCACTTTCGAGGTTAAAAAAAAAGCAATAAATTAAATTATTTTTAGTTAATTTATTACATTACATCACCTATGGTATAAAACTTATAAAATATTCTTAAAAACGAGTAGTGACAACCAATCTTTATACTTAAAAAGTAAAAAAATCAAAACCAAAATAGCCGTAGTTTATAAAACTTGCTAATATTCACTATTAAATTAAATTCTGTCCATAAGAATAAAAAAAAAATAAAAAATAAAAATTGTGATAATTTATAACTGGCTAATATCCTCTATTTACTCATGAGCAAGAGACTCATAAAAATGCCGAAAATCTTTAGGAATAAAGTTTTTCATATCCTGCAAATCATTAAATTTAGAAAGTGTTATTTTTGGTGCAGTAGGATATGATAATGGCGGAGCATTATTTGCTTTTTCTTTGTTGGGTCGTTGCGGTAGTAGTTTCCAGTCATCTTCGTAATACAATTTGTACTCTATAAGACCATTCGGACGATATGCTAGACACCTTAAATTTGTGACTGTAGGATCACCTTTTTTCTTACCTGGACGAATTGAGGGATATGTTTCAATCTGGGAATAATCTTTAAAGAAAAGATGATCTAGGTAATGAACATCATAAGGATGCTGTAATTTTGCGTTTTTACAAATTTGAACATAACAGCCAGGTACATAAATGTCCCTATTTTTCAGCTGACGCTCGATGCAGGCGTGCATCGAGTCGCACTCCATTTGAGTATGTCCTTTTTCCAAATAGTTTTGGTAAATTTGAATATTCTTTGCTGCTGCAAAATTGGATAAAGCACTACTCAAAGTTGAATTCCTGTTTTGGTAATTGCAGCCATCAGAAAAAAAAATAACTTCTTTTGTTTCTTCTGTTACATACTTTTCAATCTGGTGAATGACAATTGATGTGAAGTCAGAAGCTTTTATATTTCCGGCTCCCTCATGCCAGATGTAACAGTCACCCTTATTTGATGCTAGATTAAAAAAGCACAAGTTGTGAACATTAAGTTTCTTTTTATAGTACGAAACAGATACTTGCAATTTTGGCGCACTTAAAACCGTTTGTAAATCCATAGTGAACAACAATTTAGTTGAATCGTTTTTAGTGGACTGTTTTAATTTTTCCTTTTCTTGGCGAGCAGCATTTTTTCTAATAATATGTAACTGATAATCTTCATTACTTACAGTCCCAACAGTGTTACTAGTGCAGATGTCACACTGGTCCTTCCTAAAAAAAATTGATTTATTGGAGGCAATAAAATAACAATAAGTAAACACTTACTTTGGCCTAAACAGAGACAAATTTTGGTCCTCAAATTGTCTTCTAAAATACGTGTGACTTACTGGAGCATGTTCGTTAGTTGATCGACATTCATTAGTGTAACATCTATATAATTCGTTTATATTTTGCCACATCGGTTCTAAATACAATTTAGATGTTTCTTTACGGCAATAGTGGCTTTCAAGTTTGGGCAACTTTTGAAAAAAGTTAATTAGGAACTTTTTCTTTTCCGTTGGCTCGGATTTACAATTAGTATTCAATTGCTCAATATTTTGGGTTTGAGTTACGTTTACCCAACTTGCTACACTCCACTCCCCTACACATAGTGTCTCTAAAAACATTTTTTTGCATACCCGAAGTCGTATACTATTCTTTTTTAAATGAAAACATAAGGTACCTTTCCGCTGTTTCTCAATGGCTTCTAAAATCAAATTTATTTTAGTAAACCTATTATAGAGTTTAAAATATTATTAGTTACCTGCTTTGCGTAGTTTAATTGGCGCTGTATCAACAAGGCCTTTTACAAACATTTTTTTCTCGTCCCAATTCAACTGCCAAAAGTTATTGAATAACTGTAACCTATCTTCTTGACTAAATGTTCTGCAAAAGAGTTTTGATGATTTTAAAGACAATTTGCATTCACAAGCTGGACCCATTTGTCTTTGATTTCTTTCAACGGTTACGTACTTTTTAGTAGTTTTTTCGTACATTTTGGAATCATATTTCTCACCTCGCATTCTTTTTATTCTGTTGTTAGAGCGACCCCATTTTTCTTTGTGTACATTCCATTTTTTTGCCCTTTTCTTTTTGGTTTGATTTTTATTGTCAGTTTCAGCTTCATTGGTAAATTGGTCACTTTCATCAGTGTCATCGGTAGACACTATATATTCAGATCCACTGTCTTCAAATGGTTCCGTTTCTTCAGAATTTAAATTTATAACATCATCATTACTGTTATTTAAACTCTGAGATAAAGATTTTAAATCATGGGTTTTATCTGCATAATTATTATCACTAAGTGATGCCTGACCATCTTTTATACTAAAAAGATAACCTCGCTTTATTGATTACGAACAAATTACCTTAATATTACATTAAAAATAATTGTACAACAGTAAACTTACCCCTCTTGGCAATCTGCACTGTTTGTTTTTATTAAGCTTAAGATATATTTTCCTCTTGAATTCATTATCAAAATTATGTAATACCAATAGATATTATCTTCTCAAAATCTCATTAACACAACAACAAAATTGACAACCACCACTCAAGTAATGAAATAGTTTCTGGAAGTCCCACAAAATTAAACTCCAAAACCACGCAAGTCGAACTTAAGAGTTTTCTGCTAACAGTTAGTTTTACGAGGTTTTTGTAGATGTCGCTAGTACCATTAAATTTAAATATAGACTTACAAGATTTCGTAGTTTAAAAGATATGGAAAAATATAAACCAAAAAAGTATAAAAGTCATAATTGACCAAAAATCGACTTACGAGGTTTTGCAGTTTAACCGTCAATATCCCTTTTTGACCACTTTATAATACCAAATGAGTAGCTAAGTGCGGAACAGCGTAATTATTTAATGCCGTAAACCAAATTTTTACTATTAAGGTGTGACCGATTTAGCTGTCTTACTCTTCGAAAGAATTCGGAAGTTAGTTCGGTTTTCATTTAACTTCTATACTGCTATTTTTTAACTGCTACATTTGTTTTGCTCTTAATTGCCACTGACTGTTTTTATTTATAAATTATATTATAGATTATATTTTTAAAACTAGTTAATGTGAAAATTAATTTATAATTTCTTTCCAGAAAACTCAAAGCTAGAGTCTTCTCCACGACATTCCTTTGAAGAGAAACAGAACACCAACTCGTGTAAAATAGAAAACCAACAGACTGCCCATGAATCCCGATGCGACTTGTACTACCGATGCGTATACGGCGTTAAAGTACAAAAGGAATGTCCCGCAGGAAAGTTATTTAATACTCATATCTCAAACTGTGATAATAGTTACAACGTAGACTGTAATAATAGAATACACAACAATCTTAATAAGTTAGTTGTACACAGTTTCGACTTTTATGATCCCCAGGAAACTACTACTTTAGACTTAAGCGACGAAGAAACGTCACCTTCAGTAGAAAACGGCGAGTGTCCTGAAAAGAAAGATCCATACGAACCTTCTCCGCTTCTACCTCACGAAGAAAGCTGCAACCATTTCTATAAATGTATCAACGGCAAGAAGGTATTGATGAAATGTCCAAAACCCTTCCAGTTCAATTACAAAGTTTTAGCTTGCGATTGGCCTCAAAATGCACGGTGTTACAACAGAAAAATAGATTCTACGACAGTTCATTGAACTTCATCAATGAGGAATAGGTGGGAAATTGACAAATTAACTGTAAATAAATCACCTGGTTACTTCATAAGTAACCCATTACTGTGATTTGATCAAAATTTGAGAGCGGTGTAAAGAACTGTAAAATATTTATTGTGTAAATATAATTATTTTGTAATTTTGTTTACTTTAAAATTTTAATATTTGCTCCTATGGTTCCCTTACTATATTGCTGAAGATTCGCTATTACCATGACAAACATATATTTGTCAGATATATTTATATTGTCCTTCTTCTTCTTGTAGTTCCTTCTACTATCGGAGGTTGGCTATCATCACAGCTATCCGTTGCTTAATTACTATTATAACTGGGAATAAGCCACAATTAAAGATAAAAAATACGTTTATTGACGTTTCAATTTCCAATTCGGAAATCGTTCTCAAAATACAAACAGTAAATTAAACAAATTTTGTTTTTTGTTACATAGTGAAAAAATTCTTCTAATAATTTAATTTTATCTGACTCATTTATATTGACAATTCAGACATACATTATGCATTTTAAAGTAGACGACTTTAAAATGATATTGCCAATATTGTTGAGTTGCGCTCCTGGGACGACTTTACTTATAAGATAGTTCATTCGATTACATGAAATCAACTTTAACTTGAGAATATCCGTCAGAAAAAAATCATAGCATGTAATTCGTCTTTAAAAAGACAAACACATGACATGATGACAGTAAAATTCTCCTGTTAGTGATTCCATAGTAAATTATGAGGGAAAAACCAGGAAAAAAACCTCATAATACTATCCCGACATTGTAAGTATTTGTTCGTGAATTTAGTTTACCTTCAACAAACATCAAAATTCTGATTTTATATGTTACGTTATTTAAAAAACATAAATGATGTATCCTCTATATGTTACTGACTTACTAATACTGGTATTTTCTTATTAATAACTTCCTCTTTCAATATTGGTAACCAGATCCTACTACATTCTGCCGAGGAATTTGCGACACAATTGGCCTCATTTAGCATAATTAGAGCCGCTTCTTTGATTTTTCTTTTTTTACCATCCGTTTCTTTTAGGACTATATTTGAATTATTCCATTGAACCCTATGTTCATTATCCCATGCGTGTTTACATATTTGAGATCTATCAAATTCTCTATTTTTAATATAAGATTGATGTTCACTTATTCTAACATTTAATGGCCTTGATGATTCACCTAAATAAAACTGATCGCATTCACAAGGTATTTTATAAATGCAATTCTTTGTCCTTTCTTGTTCATTGTTAGGTTTGGTTTTGGACAAAATAGATCTCAATCTTCAATGGAATAATTCAAATATAGTCCTTAAAGAAACATATGGTAAAAAAAGAAAAATCAAAGAAGCGGCTCTAATTATGCTAAATGAGGCCAATTGTGTCGCAAATTCCTCGGCAGAATGTAGTAGGATCTGGTTACCAATATTGAAAGAGGAAGTTATTAATAAGAAAATACCAGTATTAGTAAGTCAGTAACATATAGAGGATACATCATTTATGTTTTTTAAATAAGGTAACATATAAAATCAGAATTTTGATGTTTGTTGAAGGTAAACTAAATTCACGAACAAATACTTACAATGTCGGGATAGTATTATGAGGTTTTTTTTTCCTGGTTTTTCCCTCATAATTTACTATGGAATCACTAACAGGAGAATTTTACTGTCATCATGTCATGTGTTTGTCTTTTTAAAGACGAATTACATGCTATGATTTTTTCTGACGGATATTCTCAAGTTAAAGTTGATTTCATGTAATCGAATGAACTGTCTTATAAGTAAAGTCGTCCCAGGAGCGCAACTCAACAATATTGGCAATATCATTTTAAAGTCGTCTACTTTAAAATGCATAATGTATGTCTGAATTGTCAATATAAATGTCACTATGTAACAAAAAACAAAATTTGTTTAATTTACTGTTGTATTTTGAGAACGATTTCCGAATTGGAAATTGAAACGTCAATAAACGTATTTTTTTATCTTTAATTGTGGCTTATTCCCAGTTATAAATAGTAATAATTTACAATGCCACAAGAAAATAGCTTCAGAACAATATCCGTACCTTATTGGCAGCTGCTCTGAAAAGATCTACGAGCTGCAAATATAACACTCTGTTAGATTTCTTAGCCAGGATTATCTTGTCCAAGATTGTTTAATAGCTTAGTAATACAAGCAACAATACATTGGCTTATAGGTTAGTCCTTACAGTAGGAATCCTGGTCTGTACAGAATAATGTTAGTGGTTGTGGGGTAATACTACACTTTGGTTGCATTGGTGGTGTGTTGGTTAAAGCGTGCAGGGAATGATGCTGACAAAGAAGACATTCATTCAGGTATGAAAAGTCCTAAATTTTTTAGGCCATAATAATGAAAGGACTTTCTCCAATGTTAACAAAAATTACACTATAATGATGGCATTTCCAGGATACAATCTTGCAAACCTAATAAGTCTAACAGTATACAGTTGGTCAGTCTTATCATTATGAAGATGGTAGATGTGCTTAAACGAAGGAGATTACAAATTGCTTGCATTTAAGACACTACGTGGAAGAGACAAAAGGCGGAATTACTAGGTGAAGGATCCAAATTGTGGTATATAGAGAAAAGTAACATTAGAAATGAAGTTGGTATAATTGCTAATAGAGAAACGGAAGGCAACGTAGTGTAATTATTACATTTAATAAAAAAACAAAAAGTGTGGAATGTTGTGTGTATATACTCCTCAAATTGATCTAAGTGAAAAAAAAGTTTTCTATTATTAATTAGGAGACACACTGAGTGATGTTCCGTCAGAGGAGAGAGTCATATTGGGAGCTGATTTTAATGCTCATGTGGGCCAATCTAGGAGAGTATATAAAGTAATACACGAAGGACTAAGCTTGGGAACTAAAAATGAACCTGAAATGATATGCTGTAATTATCAACAGCATTAGATATTGCGATTGTAACATATTCTTTCATAAGACAGAAAGTCAAGTTATTACACTCAAAAGTGAACGATATCACTAGCCAAATATATACGTGAATGTAAGGTCTACAAGATAATAGTTAATGTACTGTGAGCCAATAACATAAGTTGTATATGCTGGACATTGAAGTAAAAAGCAAAACTATGCCAAAATATCTGAGAGTACCGCACAAACATCAAGTGATAGATGTTAATAAGATGAGAAAGAATTTATATTTAGAGCAAAAATGGTAGAAAAAAATGTACTGGAACATAAAATGAAGGGCGGGCATGTTTTCGACGCTGAAGTACCCGAGGGTCTTAAAAGTATCCTTGTTTTGGACGCTGACGGAAGGATTATCGCAGGTACCAGATATTAGATATAATTAGGGTTTAATGATGGTCATTGAAATTTACTTAGTTACTAGTTATTAGATTGTCAGAGAATAGTGAAAAGTGAACATGGAAATTTTCAACGTTAGTAAGTAATCGTGGTGAAAATTTTGCTCA
This sequence comes from Diabrotica balteata, assembly GCA_918026665.1. NCBI lineage: Eukaryota > Metazoa > Arthropoda > Insecta > Coleoptera > Chrysomelidae > Diabrotica > Diabrotica balteata. The sequence goes on from OU898277.1 coordinate 19,449,538, forward strand.
AAGTGAACAGTTTTACTTTTCTCAAGATAAAGTACTAAAATCGGGAGAAACGTATTCTAACTAAAGATATTCACGTAAGGGCCAGAAAAGTTAGTGATCCGAAGTAATCTAGAACATAATCACGAGTGTGATATCAAGACGCTTAATAGACAGATTGTGCGTAGCAGTGCCAAAAGGAAGGCTAAGGATAATTTTACCGAAAGGCCGTCCAAAATCATACATAGTGCGTTGAAAGAAAATGTAGATTGCTTGAGCCACATGTCTGTTAAAGACGTTAATTTAATACGAAATCAAATATACAGTGAACGGCGAATGGCTCAACCGAAACTGCCCAAAAGTAAAGAAGAAACTATTGCTGCGGTAAATATTATGAATATCAAAACACTTAAAGACGAGAATTTTATATTTGCGATTGAACTAAGTTCTAACATATCATTCTCGTGAACACTAACATGCGTTTTCTGTGCGGCAGTGAAACGATTTATATGGACGGTACATTTAGTTACTGTGCTCAATATTTCAAGCAATTTTTTACCATACATGTATTTATCAATGGACATTATATACCATTGTGTTATTGTTTACTTCCCGACAAATCGGAACAAACCTATATAAAACTATTTAATGTTTTGAAACGCAAATGTGAAGTAATTGGTCTAAAATTCAATCCAAAAATCATTTTCTCCGATTTTGAAATTGCTATCCACAATGCTGCGCGTTTTGAATTTCCAAATGTGCACATTAAAGGGTGCCGTTTTCATCTTATGCAAGCTTGGTATCGTAATATCGGTGGTTGTGGCTTAATTCGGGAATATAAATTGGCAGACAGTGAAATATCTAAATGGCTGAAATATATTTTTGGGCTGCCATTTTTACCTCCCTCAGAAGTCGAAGAATCTTTCATATATGATTTTATGGCTATTCAACCAAAGGATTCAAAAATTGAAAAGTTTTCCGACTACTTATTGGACAACTACATTGGCGACCACGCAACATTTCCGTCGGAGATGTGGGCTGCGATGAGTGAGAGTTTACAATTAACAACTAATGCTTGTGAATCGTTCCACTCGCGTTTTAATGATAATTTTTACCATGCTCATCCAAATATTTTCCATTTTATTGATGTTTTAAAAAAATTTTCAAACTGAAACTTACATTAAAATTAATAGTGTCTGTAATAGTGAAAGTAATAGACTTAAAGATCCAAAGAGTAGAAAAAAAATTATGTTCGTTAGAAATAGGATACATGAGTATCAAACTAACTGTATCGATCGATTCCATTTCGTAAAATGTATGTCGTATTTATTTCAAAGTGACAAATAAACCTTATCAAGCTTAATCTCTAGAATTTTATTACCTGACTTTCCATTTACATTTCAATTACACCCAGCGTCCAAATCATGTATGCAGAAACAGGTAATTTTATTTTTCAGTGTCGAATTTTAAATTTAGCGTCCAAATCATGCACGCCCAAAATGAAGACCTAGTACAAATTGGTGGAATATGGCCAATATTTTTCAAAATAAAGACACTTGGTGGTGACGAAATGAGGTTCAAGAAAAAATAAAGAAGAGAAAATTATATAAACAGTGGCAAGAAAAACTACGGTATTGCCAAAAAGGAAGCGAAAGTAGCAGTAGCGAAACCTAACGCAAAAACGTGAAATGCGTGTACAAATCTATGAGGAATAGATTCTACTAGATGATATTCCTGAGAAGTTGTGGACAGCTTTAGGAGCAACAGGAATAAATAAGCAACGTTCAATTCTCTTAACGCAAGTCTTGTGTAATAAACGCATGGCTACTGGGCCTTGCTTTATAAATGGTAATGGAACAGAACATGCTTGGAATAGAACTGAGAGACAAGATTAGAAACACTGCGATGGGACTTAGAACGACGATCAAGGATCATCATCATTCAGCCCATACTCGTCCACTGCTGAACATAGGCCTCCCGTAGTTCGCCCCACAAAATTTCTGTCCTGAGCCGCCTGCATCCAATTTTGATGTGTCCGTTTCAGGTCATCCGTCCATCTTGTTGGTGGTCGTCCTCTATTCCTAAAGGCATCTTGTCTGGGTCTCCACTCAAGAATGCGTTTTGTCCATCTGCCGTCCTTCGTTCTCGCGACGGTGCCCTGCCCAGTTCCATTTTAAGGTTGATATTCTTTTGATTGCGTCGGTTACTCCCGATCTACGGCGCAATTCTGTGTTGGGTATTCGGTCTCTCAGGGTTAATCCCATCGAGCAATAAGACAAAAGAGGGAATGTAAAGGTAGTGGGGGTAAACATATTGATAGACAGGAAGTGCTATTTTGAGAGGCCACTTTAACAAGGAAAGAGCATCTCTTTCCTTGTTTAAGAAATCAAATTTAGTTGGGTTATGTTATTGTTGATGTTATTGTTTGTCAAAACTGTCACATGAAAGCTTATTTATATTTTCTATTGAAGTTTTTTAACAATTGTTTAAACATTTTAGACTATTATCGTTATTAATTAATTAAAACTTTATTGTGTTTCTAGTGTTAAAAAAAGTATTTTAATAAATAAATAGATAAATATATAATATAAAATATTATGTAATATAAAATAAATAAATAGATAAATTAAAACCCCTACACCACTGTATGATTATTGTCAAGTGTCATGAAATTTAAATTTGGCGCATTTGTATTTCCGGATATGTCCGCCATCAGAGGCCACTTTTTTGGTCTCCTTTTCATAACGATTAGATTCCCTCTTTTGTCTTATTGCTCGATGGTTAATCCCAACATGGATCGTTCCATTGCCCTCTGTGTTGTTCGAATTTTGTTTGCGGACGTCTTAGTAAGTGTTAGCGTCTCCGCACCATAGGTTAGAACCGGCAGCACACATTGATCGAAGACTTTTCCCTTCAAGCAGATGAGAAGAGCTGATTGGAAATCTCTCTCTCTTGGATATCTCTTAGCTTTCCATAAGCTGCCCATGTCAACCCTATTCTACGTATTAGTTCATTGGTCTGGTTATCTCTACTTAGGCGAATTTCGTGTCCCAGATATTTGTATGCTGATGTTTGTTCTATACTTGTTCCAGCTATGTTGATGTTCTCACTCAGAACAAGGTTTGTCATCACTTGTGTTTTAGAGTTATTGATCTTTAAACCCACGATCAAGGATATCGTGGAAGAAATTACAAAAATAAAATGGCGCTGGACCGATATGATGATAAGCGGTGTACACGTAGAATCCTCAAATGGAGAGCAAGAGGGACAATAACCATAAGAAAAGCTCAACAGAGATGGGTAGATGACATAAGAGCAGTGACAGGTAAACAGTAATATTGGCGTAAAATAAATAAAGATGAAAGCAATTGGGAGAGACCTACATCCAGAGTGTATGTAAAATGGTTGACGAAGAAGACGATCCCCATCTGAACACGTGTGGGACATATCGGAGACTTCTTATCGTCTTTAAACTTTAAGAGTACTTCCAGAGGAGTTAATCAAGTCATGGCATGAGATACCACAGGAGAATATTGACCACTTAATCAGAAGCGAGTCCAGGCTCAAGAAAAATAAGCAAAAAAGACTCTTTTCGAGACTGTGCAAATCTAGGTATCTGAAATTTTATTTTAGTTATCATAGGCCTATTTAAAGAAAATCTATATGTTTTCTGCATATATTTCGACGTCTTTGTTTAATTATTAACAATTTAGTGTTGAAAATGCCATGTTGTCAAGTTTTTGTTTACCACTAAAGAGCTTAATTTTTTTCAAACATATTTTTTTCTCCACTTTTTTTTATACATATTAATAGTTTAACACTTTAATTTTCATTTAGTATGCGCAGAATTACCGTATCTTCCATTATTTTTAACAACAGAATACTTTTTAAACTAATTAATGGATTAATCTAAAATGTTGAGGGTTTATTCAGGACCACAATACCGAATTTTGAACGCAATAACAAAATAGGTTGATTTTTTTACAATAGTTATAAACAATTAACGATTTTACCTTATTTTACAGTTTTCGAAGAAACAAATTAATTTTACAACTTTTAACCATCGCCATTTTAAAGCATTTTTTTTATTTACAAACATTGTGGCGTCAACCTCTGAGGTTATTAGCGACATATTATACATATACATGAGATACTTTATTTATAAATATTAAATTTTGTTAATTATATTAATGTCTTTAAGGAATTTTACCAATTGTTCTAAGATTTCATCTATATATTTTTCTCCTAAGATTTCACTTGTTGATCCGATGATGTGATTGGTCTGTTTCTGCAACGGGTATCTTGGACACTCTACATCTACAAGAACATGCTTAACACTGAGTGGAACTTATAACTGAGTGACGTTGAGGTATTTGATATATTTTTAGAGGTACTCGTTGTTGAAGGTGTCGTAGCAGTCGGTGCTGCTGAAGATACTGTAGTAGATACATTTCTTTTTGAAAATGTAGTAGTTAGGACAGCTATATCTGAGTTAATAACTACTGGCCATGTTATTTGCAATAGAAACGTACATTGTATAGTGTTAAAAAAAATTCGATTGCTAATGTTATACGTTATAAAAATGAAATCGGGAATTGGGATTGTGGGTGTGGATATGTAAATATGTCTACGGAAATTAAGTACATGTTTGTATTGCAGATTGGTGGTTACTATTCGCAAAAATGACATTGATGAAGTTAGTTTTAGCCCTAAAGATAAAAGTTCTTTCTCTATTATATTATGTGTGGGGTAGTGGGAGGTACAGTGGATATTAAGAGTCTTTCACATGGAGTTATTAGTAGATTAATTAGTCTACGGACTTGAATTTGTATATTGTTTACAGTGATGAAACCACCATTGTTTGAAAAAAATTCATCTACGATTTGTTTTTGGACTAACTAGAGTGTCTATCGCTAACAAGTATTCTTCTAATTTGACATTGAGAGAATTGAAAAACTATTGCTTGTAGTTTTGATGGATATATTGCTGCTTGTTGTTTACTGGCTGCAGCTGAGTAAAATAAAGGTAGTTGTGAAGTAGATTGAGATAATTCAACGTTATTCTCAGTAACATCAAATTTCATTTTTAATCACCATTTGATTATCCTAAATACGGACCTGTTCCGCTTCAGGTTTTGGTAATTACCTTTGATGATAAGATACGGTGATCACGGATTACTTTATTAATAATAAAATATGTACTCACAGATCTTATTTCTTCGATGCACAATGAACTAACACTAAAACACTCTATGATGGTGTAAGAATTTTATCATTGTTATTATGTAAATTTCACAATTTGTCAGGATCGATCAAAAAGTGTCTATGCTTATTAGATATCGGCGTTGGGCCTCCTTTTTTGTTTTAAAAGAAAGTTTTGTAATTAATATAATTAATTTATAAGTTGTAATTTTACCTCAAGTATCAAGCTTTTTAATAGTAAACAAAAAATCTAAAAAATTGAATTTTTACAATGAATTGATATTATTATACAAATAATTGTTGTATATATGTAATCTATCACTCCTCTTATCTATCCTTCACAAATTAAAACTAAAAATAACAAGTAATAATAAAAATTAAAAATAATGCCTTAATCCTGTCTAAGAATTTATTACCTGACAAATTCAACTACTACAAAAAACAAAAAATTTACAGGCCAAACCTTTAAAATGCTCTCGTCCAATAAATTCTTGGTGAATCATACGGTTTTATCTTTTTTACAAAGTTTGTCAAATCAAATCTAAAAATGAACAGTACTTAAAAATCAATTAGTAACCAACCAGTCCGGTCTTCTGTACACTAACGAATTAAAGTAATTGTAAAGTACTCCTAAAACTATTAGTACCGCCTTTATGATTGATTCGGCGAATCATCAGGTTTTACCTTTTTACAAATGATGTCAAATCAAAACTAAAAATAAAAAGGAAGTACTTACAAATCAATTAGTAACGAACCAATCCGGTCTTCTTTACACTAACGAATTAAAAGAATAGGAAAGTACTCCTGGTGGGATGAAATTATTAGTACCGCCTTAATTACTGATTTCGTCTAAGTATTAGTACCAAGTTATCAATATAGAACCGACATGAATTTATGATTTTAAAGAACTAGTCTTTACACTAATGATATAGAAAGGTGACGTACTAATAGTTTGTTCTAGAGACATATTTTATTATTCAATTTATTTTTCAGTGCTTGGCTAGCAATGGGTTAAAGATTTTAGGATAATAAATACTATGCAAAATGTGAATTTGGCATTTGACACATTGTCCAATGACTACAAAAAGAATTTGAAATAAGTCTAAAAATAGTTGGGTAACAAATGATATAATACACGAGGGAAATGATTTGAGAAGTCTTTTTTGGCTATCAAATAAATCTAAAAATATAGACATTCATTTAAAATATAAGGAAAAAAAGAAGCAATATGACAAAACAAAAAAAAAAAACGGGGTCCAAACTATATGGAATTGAAGACGATAGGCCTAATTCTCTCCAAGAATTAAGAGAAAAGATCTCTGATTCAATGAGAGGTATTAGTCCAGAAACATTAACTAATGTTAGACGAAACTTTTATAATAGATTGGATTATTGTTCTGCTGCTAATGGAGGCTTATTTGAATATTTTTTGTAAATACATTTCATTAGAATAAAATACGTTTATTTAGAATATTTTTGTAGAATTTCTGCTTATTTAAACATTTTTTGTAAGTACATTTATTTAGAACGTTCTTTTATGTTTGAAGAATTTTTACTTTATTTTCGAAAGTACATACGACATTGTTTTTTCAATAAGATTTTCATGTTTTACTATAAACATTTCTAATAAAGACTGAAATGAATGTTTTATGATTTAAGGCAAAACGATATAATATCTGAATAATTTCAAATTTTTAAAAAAGTAACAACTTCGTAAAGATTTGAACCCTAACCGCCTGCATGAGTACATCGTGCCTTGAACCCTGATCCATCAGACTTTTATAATTCTTTAGTGACAGTTTGGGTTATTATTCTGTTGCTAATGAAGGCTTATTTGAACATATTGTAGATACGTTCATTTACAAAATTATTTTATTTTTGTAAAATTTTTACTTATTTAAACATTCTTTTAATTTTGAAGAATTTTTACTTTATTTTCGAAAGTACGACGACAATATTTTTTCAATAAGATATTTATGTTTAACTTTAAACACTTCAAATACTAGTAACGACTGACACAAATGTTTAGTGATTCAAAGCAAAACGATCTCTGCATAATTTCAAATTATTAAAAAAAGAAAACCTCATGTAGGTTTTGAACTCTAATCATCTGCGTCGCAGAGTCGAATTCTTACCACTAATACACGAAGGATTGCTAATTATTCTGTGACAAGAGTTTATGAATCACCTCAAATCATAGTAGAAATTATTCTTGGTTAATAATTTAAAACTTCAGAATAAGTAATCACTATTAATTAAATTATTTTTTTCACATTTTTGCTTTATTGTGGTGAAACAGTTTTTACTTTATCTAAATTAAAAAATGGAAATACGTCACACATACGACGTCAAACTGTCAAACATAATAATTATGACCGAGGTGATTTAGATCAAAGGTAACGTCTAAAGGTGTGAGACTATCGATAGTCGTAATGTAATGTAATGTAAATTATAGGTTTCTATCGATTATTTCCCACCTCTACGAGTTTCATCTCCTTTTATTTCACAAAACTGTGTTTTCTATCTCTTACGTTAAAAAGCCGGGTGATAAGGCACTCACCACTGTATATATTTTTAAATGTACACTACATAAAAGCCAATATAACTACTTTTCATTTAAACTCTGATTATCACCAGTACTCAACTAGACAAAATGACTTCATCAGAGTACCAAAACATAATACAGCACGATTTGAAAAATTCCAGTATTATAATATAAGCTTTTCAATCATCTTCCAAACGGTATTAAATTTAAAAACGAATTTAAATAAATTTCGAGGTAAATTAAAATCTTTTCTATTGCAAATTTGTTTCTATAGTGTAAGTGAATATCTGTGATGTTTTATAAGTACTTATATTTTTTTATTCGACTTATCCTATATCATGTAAATGATCTTTCAGGATGAATAAATTATTATTATTATATTATTATTATATAGCAGATTACGAATAATAAATAAGGTATTGTAATATTATGGTAAAAACTTACCTAAAATACATTTTCAAAAGTGATGCAACGGAGTGAATGTCTTGCAAGATATCTTCTGTACACAGGTTTGGAATTCGGTCTTCATCGAAGGCGTTCCGCAACTTCTGGATGTTCGAAGTAACTCCAGATAACCTAAAAGAACAACGAATCGTCTTTGAAGTTACGCTAGACCACCATTTTCATACGGATCGTATAATTTTCCGACAAAGGGAAGTATTATTTTCGTTGTCGAGATAAAATGTAGATTCTTATCCAATGCGAAGGTCTTTAAATGCTTAACAAAGAACAGTTAAATTGTTTTCGAAACTTCGTCAATAGAAAACATTTCTGACAAGTTGTTAAAAGGAGTAAAATACAAGAAAATAAATTTAAAGCAGATTTGAATTTATATCAACGGAGAGGATTTATTGTATAACGAAGAAATTAATTTTTTTGTACGACAAATAAGAGATAAATTAAAAATTAAGTACTATAAAACATGAACGAATACGTGGGGGAGGTGAAAAGTTCTCGATTTAGCTTATTATTATTGCTCAGTACTATGGAAAATACTGTTTTGTAATACTGGCAAATTGTCGTTAATTGGGAATTATAATTAAGAAAACCGGGGAAAAAATCAAAAAGATGTACATTTACTTTTAACTTTTATCAAACTGTTTTTTTTAACTTTAAATAAAATTTCGAGTAAATTTGTTTCACACGTTAAATAACTCCTAACATTATCAACGATAGCTAATGATAATGAAATATTTTGCTATTATGATGCATCACATGTACTAATGTAGGCTGGTCAAGTTAGTAAAAAATAAGACTGTTTTCGTTAAAGTGACAACATGTGACGGGTCTGACAGTTGAAATGTGTAGTATGAGATATTACAAAAATACTCATATCTCATTCTCAATCAAAACGTCAAACTCATTATTTTGCTGATAACTTAAACACTTGTTTATTTAGAGACATGATGTCTCTAACTCTCTTTGTAAACCATTTTTCTTCCACTCCTGAATGTAGGTATCTCCCAATTGCTTCCATCTTTCTCTATCTTGCGCCAATCCAATCCACTGTTTGCCTGCCACTGCTGTCATCTACCCATCCTTTTTGAGGTCTTCCTGTGCTTCTTGTTGTCGTCCTTTTGTTGTCCTGTTGTCATTATATCGGGCAACGTGACCTGCCCACGCCATTTCATTTTTGTAATTTCTTCCACAATATCCCTAATCTTCGTCCTACGTCTTATCTCGGTGTTTCTAATCTTGCCTCTTAGTGATATCTCCAGCATAATTCGTTCCATTGCTCTTTGCGTTGTTTCTAATTTTTTAGCAGATTTTTTGGTAAGGGCTACTGTCTCCAAGCCGTAGGTACGAACTGGTAGTATGCATGTGTTATACACCTTTTTCTTTAAGTTTACAGGAATTGAGGTATTTTTCAAGATTTATGCTAGTTTGCCGAAAGCGCCCCATGCTAGTTGTGTTCTTCTTTTAATTTCAGCATCTTGATTTGGTTTTCCTAGTTTGATGACATGACCTAGATATACATAATGTTCAAAATTTTCTATGGTATGATTTTGTATTGTCATATTTGTCTGGTCTCAACTCAGTATTTTTGTTTTACTGTAGTTCATTTTGAAGCCTACCGCTCCTGAAACTGCATTTAATTGTTGTGACATATCATTTAGTACTTGGATATTATCGGCTATTAAAACTATGTCATCAGCAAATCTCAAGTGATTTAAGTATGATCCGTCGACGTCGATACCCTTGTTGTTCCATTCTAGTTTCTTAACACTGTCTTCTAGAGCAGGGGTAAATAGTTTGGGGAGATGGTGTCTCCTTGTCTTACTCCCCGTCATAGTCTAACATTAACATTATACTTGGTGCATTTTTCTATTAGTGTTCTTACGGTGTGCAAGTGATCTATGGTATTAAAATGTTTTCTGAATCCAGCCAGCTCAATAGGTTAATAGAAATCGAGCTTATGTGTTGGGCGGTTGGTTATGATTTTAGTTATTAATTTATACAGATGTAATAGCAATGATATTGGTCGGTAATTCTCGATGTTTGCTTTGTCTCCTTTCTTCAACAGTAGAATGACTTCGGAGTTGTACCATTCTTGAGAAATCTTTCCTTCATCAATTACTTTATTAAATAAAATATTTAATACCTGTTAAATTTTCTGCAACAAATTTTCAACATTTCAACTGTAATTTTATCCTCTCCAGGACATTTGTTCGTTTTTAGTTGATTTAGGGCCATTCTTAGTTCATAATCGGTTATGTCCGATATTTCTTGAGCCGGTGTTAATTATTGTTCGTGCAGTACGTCGTTGTTGTGGTTGTGTATTTACCGAGTATAATTTTGTGTAGAATTTTTCAATGACCTCGCTTATTTCCTTTCTGTCTCGGACGGTGAAGTTTTTCTCATTTTTTATTTCTATGATTTTTGTTATGCCGCTTGAGGTTTTTGCTTGTATGTCTTTAACAAACAATTTTTTCAGAAAATGAGATACATCCAATGAGATATGTTAAATTAAAATCGAATACTAAACAAAAAACTTATTGCAAAATGAACAACAAAATCACTGATTTTGAATCAGGTTAATACCTTTTTTATTGTTTATTAAAATTTGTTTAAATGTACCAAAACTTGAGGGTCTTCATCCAGCAGGAAGATTCTTAAAAGCGGCGTCCTTATTTTAAATAGCTTGAGAACCTTCTTGTGTTTTGTTTGTCCAGAAGAATCATGTAAGTACCCCTTTGTTTCATTTTGGTAGTTACCCTAATCCAACCCCCTTGCCATTATATAATACTCTATGTGGTAGGCAAAATAATCGTTGCAATATAAAATATAATTATGTTAAAAAATACGATTTATGAACATTATTAAATTAATACAATTACTAACTCAAAATAAAACCACAATATTGTAAAAAATCTTTATATTTGAAACATGGGACACTTTTCCACATCTCTGTCATCCTCAGCTATAAATTTAGGAGAAGGTAGGTAAATGGAGTATAATTAAATGACATAGGCTAGGTTGTCGGTGCCATAGGAGAGAATTATTAACAAGGACTTCAAAAGTCCAACTGAACTTTTCTTATAAAAAATTGATTAATTTATGATGATCCAAAAAAAGGGCTATCTTGACTTCTAGGATCATAGGACTTTTTTTGTTGTGTTTTTAATCAGCATTCCAAATATTATTATTATTATTCCGAGGTTATTATGATATGTCTTAACGAAGAAAATAAGCCCCGGATTATTGAGGTCCATTCATTCATATTATCTGGACCAGCCTTAAGACCCATTTACACGGGTAGAGTAATGATGCAAGTACTTGGTAGAGTAGAGTAACTCTACCCGTAAAAACGCTCAGCGCAGTAGAGTAGCAAGTAGAGTACCTAGTAGGTGGTAGACTAGAATGACTAGCAACATATGGCAAAGTAACTCTACTCTACTACCACCACCACCGCCAAAATGTCCACTCCCTGCGCAGTCTACCAATCGAACGCGTCAATTCTGGTAGAGTAGAGTAGGTAGGAGATTGCATAGGGATGATGTCATTCCGGATGGAGCTGTGTTTTGTGTAAATAGTGAAAATTAAATTCACCGAAGATGAAACTTTAAAACTTGTACAGATGTATGGCGAATACCAGTGTTTATGGAATTTAGGTAGTGTACAACTTTGAAATTGCAGGTCTTGAAACCCTAAAAAAATGAGAAAGGCTTCGATAGCTGTTCCCTGTAGCTAAAATATTCAACATAATCTCAAGCTTCACTCTTGGTTTTATTGCATCATTTATAAATGTGTCTTGTCGTCCGATTTTGTCATGCACCATATTCAGAAGTTCTTAGAATTTCCCTGGGATCATCCTTAGACACATCTTATATTCCAACTCATCCTCTAAGGCTAGTTCTCTTAGCAGAAGAGCTGAGGCCCGTGTGTATCCTCGACTTACAAAACATTTACGATCCAAAATAGTTTAAGTTTTATAGTTTATTTTTATGAACGAGAGAGTAATTAGCATAATTTTAACTGGTACCTTCGACCACTCCATGGGCGTGCTCAAGATTAATTGAAAAATTACTTTGAATAATTGTAAAAAATAAATGAATTATTTCAGTGTTATAAGTGTTATGTGTATGTAAACAAAAGTGACCTCTTTTATCACACACTATATTAGAAGTGACTGGCCTACATTAAAAAGGGTTTTAAAAAATTCACATTTTTTTTAATTTTTAAAAATTACAAAAGAGAAAAAGAGTTTTTAAAACCGTCTAAGGTATGTTAAATATATGAATAAAAATATTAATATAAAATTTACAGCTACTTGTTACAAATCCAAATCAGATTCAGAAGACGAACTTTCAGAACCAAGATTTATAATAACTGGCTCGATCATTTTATCAGTAATATTGTCCAGCTTCCACATTTTTTCCTCTTCTTTAATAGTGTGATTTACTGCCTTTTCCCAGTTTTCAGGTTTTACATTATTTACGGCCTCCAAAAACAACTGTTTAACATCATGAATTTTAAAAGTGGTATTTTTTCTTGAAACTTCACTCTTTATCTGTGCCCATACTAGTTCAATCGGGTTTAATTCACAATGATATGGTGGGGATCTAAGTACTGTCATTCCACGATTTTTGGCAATTTCATCAATTTCGTATTTTTTAAATTTTTCTTTATGAAGGGCACACAACGAATAAAGTTCCTTTCTTATAGATCCGGGATGGTACGTAATATTTTTTGAACTCAGCCAATTCTGCAAGTCTTTTTTTAACCACTTGGTTGTGGGCAGTCCTTCTATAAGTCTGGAGTGATAACTTGCATTATCCATTACTATTACACAGTTCTTAGGAAGAAGATCTATCATTTGTTCGAACAATTCTTGAAAGACATCAGCGTTCATGTCTTCATGGTAGTCACCGGTACGAGTTGATTCAAAAGTTAATAAACCACTTCAACAAAACCGTCTGAACTGCCAATGTGTACTATTATCAGCCTACGTCCCTTTCCTGATGGTGGGTTTAAACCAGTAGATAAGTTATTTACAAAAACGTGCCTTTGACTTGTAACAGTTTCATCCTGCCAAAATTTATTTGGTGTATGACCCTCGTTGATCCATGTTTCATCAAGATAAAATATTTTTCTTTTTTGGTTTCTCATTTCCTTTATGGTTCTTAGAAAATGTCTTCTCCATATGACAATATCGCTTCTTTCTAATAAAATAGACTTTCTGGGATTCTTTTTCCAGCGGAAGCCTATTTCTTTGAAAGTTTCCATAACGTACTTCGACTCATTTCTGGGTAATCCTTATTATCTCGAACTGAGACAAGAACTTTCTCCAATGTTGGAAATTCTTGTCTAAAGAAGAATTCATGCACTTTCCGTCGAAGTCCTTCTTTAAAATGATATTCTATTTGAAATTTTGGTTTCCCTGGAGCATTACGTGGCATTTGAAAACTACCACAGTTCTCTTCTTTAATAACTCTGTAAATCGTAGATTTCCCAACACCAAGTGTACTGCTAACTAACTCAACGGTCTCATCAACACTTTCACATAAAAGTTTGTCTGTAAATGATTTAAAACAATTAAATATTAATGTTTTTTCATTAACTGGTAAAGGACCAATTTTTCGGCGTTTACACGGCACTTCCAAATTTTCCATAACACTAGTATACACAATAAACTGCACCTTGCAACTGAAGTACCTAATTTTAGTGAACTGTTAAGAATTTTGAATACGCCACTTGGACCTTCCTACAAAATGGAAAAACCCACTATTACATTTTCTGTGGAATAAGTTTAGAAGGTAATTATCTAGTCAATTACTGTCGTAGATTCCTGGAATTAAAGAATTAAATGTTTGATTGATGAAACCCTTACTTCGTGGAATGCACTCATTTCAGATAAAATAAAACGTTTTATTTTATCTAAAGAATTAAACTTTATTTTGCAAATAGTTAGGTACTTATTAAACTTTTATTGGTTATATATAACCAATAAAATAAACATCTTACATTTCTTGCAAATTCATTAGTACCTGTTAACCTCCATCACTCCGACACTGGCAACCTTATTTAGGGATTAGTAACCCTCACAACTATTGTATTCTATTCTGCTCCAACCTTTATACCTGAGGTCATACTCAATTTAAAATTGTTTTCCTATATACTTCTGTAAAGTTGTTAACAAATATCTGTTTTTCATTGAGTCACCCGTATTAACAGTTTAGGGATTTGCATACATAATTTATTGTTTTATTACCCTCTCATACATAAAAATACACTATAGGAGAAAGTGACCAAGCTCCACCGAAAAGGCAACGTACGGGACGTGGACGGTGTCAAAAGTGTTCCAGAAATTTGACCGGAAAACTAAACAAACGTGCGATAAATGCCAAAATTTTTATTGTTTAGATCACCTTCATTGCATTTGCGACAAATGTATCCAGTTCCTGGACTCCTAACTTTTTTCAAGCTTGGATACCCAATGTCCTGCTTTTTTATATTTTTATTTGAACGTTTTGGAAAATCTCTTATTTTGAATCATTATCTTTTGTTTATAAATTTTTTATGCATCTAGTGTTTTTTGTTTGTAGGAATTTTATTATTTTGTAAAATTTACCTACTACGCGGTCAAATTTAATCAAGTTGTAAAAACTGCTGATATTTATAAAAAATTAGATAGTCAAATAAGATATTAAAAAAAAATAAATCCGTGTTCGAAATGTTTGTTGAGTTTTTTCAATCAATTTTTAATGGTGTCAATAAAAAGTAGTTAAAAGTAGTTCCACTAAAAAATTGGTGAATACCTAGATAAAAGTCTTTTTGTAATATCTCACACTACACATTTCGACTGTCAAACTCGTCTATTTGTGTCGAATAAAAAACTAACTTAATTGGCCTAACATCACTTTTACAGGAACGTAGAAAAAATATTGTATGCAAATATTGTATGCACTTCAAAAGATGTTGATTTTGTTACAATTTTAAGTCGCGTACAACGTGCATTAAACACTTCCCTTTAATTTCGTCAGTGTGTTTATTTTATCTACTATTATAATTAGAAACATAACTCACCTGTAGATTCCGTCGACGATGCCGTACTTCTCAATGAACTCAGCGCAACACTTGAGCACCATCGGAACTTCGTTTCCGGAATTGAGCAGATGTTCGCCGAGATCGCAGCCGAATACCCTTTCCTTCAATATTCCTGATTGTTTCAATCGCCTCCTCGACGGCCTGTTCAAAATAAAACTCCTAAAGAACGTGATCAGTTTACCGTGTTTCCTCAATACTGGTTTAATCGGTGTTAATGCTAAGGACCTACAAAAACGAGAAACTCTGGTAGCGTTAATGCTTAGTTCAATCACGACCGTGTGTTTAAATGTTTCAGGTTTATGGAGGTATTAAATGGAGGTTTGTGGAATTTCAACCTGAGTTAATAAAACAATTTTAACGAACTACACCAACGGACTAGTTATAATAAAAGCGTATTTACTAGCGAACAGAATTCCGAGGAAACATCTAGAGAGCAGGGCGGATCTGTTTTGAGGTGGGTGTGAGAGAGAATAATTAACTTAACCTCCCTCTCAAATAGGTCAGGAACAAAAATAAAAAAAAATTACAATATTTTAAAATTACTAAAAATACCAATTTTTTCTTGATATGCATTCCACTTCGGAAATCGTTTAATTGTGGCTTATTACCATTTAAATAGTAATTACTTTAAAATGCCACAAGAAACTTCAGAACAATATTAAGAAATTTGGATGGGGTTGAATCGTAAACCGACTTTGAAAGATTATTTTAGCACCAATATGCTCTACAAAAATGAAATTGAAACATTTGTTCACATGTCTAGGATAAGGTTTGAGTTCCTTTCGTCCAATTTGTACTTCTCAAACAACGAAATTGCCTCAGATGACAGGCTCAAAAAATCTTCCCTTGCAAAATTTGCTAATCAAGAAGTTCCAATCAGCATATGTCCCTGACAAGAATGTGTGTACAGATGAGATGATGATTCCTTTTGGAGGACGACTGAGCTTTCGTCAATATATACCGAGGAAGCGCAACAAATACGGTGTAAAATTATTTGGGATGTGTGTAGTGAAAGGTTACACATACAATTTTAAAATTTATACAGGAAAAGAGCAAACACCTAATAAAAAGCCAATGGTACAAGAGTGGTGCTACAGCTTATGGAACCACTTTTACATTCAGGTCGCGTTCTGAGCACAGATAATTATTACACTACCGTGAATTTAGCGCACGAAATTCTAAACAAAGATACACATTTAATAGCCACACGGAGAAAAAACAGGAAGCATAATCCGTAGGGTAGTAAGTGAGGCTAAATTAAAAAGGGGTGAATGAGACAGAGCAACAGTAAAGTCATAATTGGATATTGGAAAGACAAAAGAGATTTCATGTTTCTCACTACGGAATCTGTGCCTGAAATAGTGGATGTGCCAACAAAAAGGGGTGTGGTGAGTCCTTCCACAATCCTTCAAAGCCTTTCACAATCGTGCGGTATAATAATGTGAAATCATTTATAGACGTCTCTGACCAAAAGGCATCATATTCATCAGCAGTGTGTAGGGGTATTAAATGGTATAGGAAAGTATTCATAGAACTTTTAGTTAATACATCTATTATACATGCACATACTGCATACGAGGCTATAACAAACAAAAAAATAAGTGCCACTAAATCAGAAATCGCCTCAGAAATTTTTTGTAGTCAAAATCTTCAGATTGAGAATTTGGATGATCGTCGTGTTAACCAAGAAAGAAATCACAAACTTTCCGAAGTTTGTGATTTCTGAAATCAGGGAGGTCGTTGTACAAGATGTTATAAAATTAATAGTGACAGAAATGGACGCAACTTCGCTATAAAAGAAACACAAAGTGTTAAAACATCTTGTCTAGCATGCTGTGAGAAGTTCTTGTGTACCAACTGCTTTTTTGACATTCATTATCGTCAAGCAAAACAAAAACATTGTGTCCAAAAATGGTACACACAGTTTCTAAGAAGATAATTACGCGTTTATATCTGTCACAAACTGTGTGTACCATTTTTTGACACCGCCTTTACACATGACTTTTTTTTCAAAAAAATACCTAAATGTTTGTGTTTACATATTTTTAGTAAGTATTAAATAATATTGTGAATTTCACCAAAATATAGTTTCAGTTTATGACAAAAAACTTCAAATTTATAGCCAGTAGCCAAAGTGTTAATATTCCCGATCTATTTGAGAGGGAGGATAAACTAATTATTATTATTATTATTATTATTATTGAAATTATCACACAACTTTTTCTGCAAAAATTAGATTGCAACTCTCACATTCAAATACAGTCATTGTTTCACACAGCCGGCCTGATCTACTACGAAAATAGAAGAATATAAAACAATATAAACATAGCAAACGAAAGATATTTAAATGCATAGGCACTAACTATAAATTTATCAAATTTGTTTTATTACATTTCTTTGGCCTGCCTAAATAATTTTTTAGACATTCTATAAACATTAATAATGAAATAATAATGTTTATATATGGTACCCTTTTTATTTTGTATTTTGGTTAATACTGTATATCGTCAATTGCTTGGATCATTTACAGTAAACCACATGAAAAACTTTCCCATTATATTTAAAAAATCATTAAGTCTACTTATTACATACATTGTCTAATTGGGTCAAATGAATGGAGAGATAAGTAATTTAATAGTTCATTTACTTCTTCACACAGAAAGTAACAGGAAACTGTCTTCTTAAATTACGCTACATCAAAGACTAGATTATAATATCCATTTACTTAATTAGAGTTACATAAATTACAGGGTTCATTTCAATATATTTACGAAATAAGTCGTTTCGTGTCCTGTTTTCATTAATCTCCTATTACTTAATTTTCAAAACGTGGCTGTTACAGTATATTTCAGTTTTTTTCATGCGTCTGCAATATCGTGTGGATTGCTTTAAGTATACATTTTCTAGTAAGAATGGATATAATAAACCTGATTACGGTTTCTACCAAGAGAATTATTTTGCAGACAATATTCGTAATTTGTAACTATTCGTAACTAAAGACCTTGACAAACTATGATGAAAACAGAGCGATAAGGCACAGAAGACCAACCAAGAGAGCAATTAGTAGGGTTGTAAGGGTATCGACCCAAAAAGTGAAGAGAGAAACCTGAAAACGTAGTTACATAGTAGGAAACGGGATTTGACAGGTTGCCATGGGACTGGACCTCACAAATGAAGCAGTTAGAACAGATTAGTTAATAAAACGGGATAGGTAGGGTCAAGGACAAAAAAAGAAAAAATCAACAAAATATAGACCTGGGAATGCATGCCCCACCTCTAGCGTAACTACTACTACTTCACATCATTTAATCAATTTTTTTATGACTTTGAGGTTATCCAAAAGAGGGCAGCAATTTTTCCCACATATATCCCAGATGGATCAGCCACGATTACTAAGCATTAAGGCCACGCACCGTTAGACACGGCCTTGGTAGCTAGATCCTCCGGATGGTCGGCTGATACGAAGGCAAACACTATTTGCCAGTACGGACAGTCAGTGACCAAGGCAACTAGCTCGTGGACGGCACACATTTGGAAATATGGCCATTCTATAGGCAATTCACAAAAAGGAATCTAAACAAAGAGACATACGCATAACGCCACTTCTTCTAAAGCAGCTTCACCGCCGAAACGCGTCTCGAATGTCTCGAATGAGGTAAAACTGGCTTGGGGATCATCATGGAACGTGACCGATTTGATCTACGGACATGATAACATTTTATTCGCGAATTTTATATCCCCTGAAGCTAAGATTTACTTTGTTGTATGTGTGTGTGTTGTTTGTAATTAATAAAAATAACAACCATGGCCATGTAAAGAAGTAAATAGTGGGACCACATGAGTAAAAATAACGATAGTAAGAAGAGAAGAAACAGCTCTTTAGAAACGAGAAAGGTACACAAGGAAAAAAAAGAAAATGAGCAATGTATGAACTGAGGGATAATCGGCAAAGGACTGGGCTAAAGACAGGAGATCTCTTCTGAGAAATTTACGATAATTCTCATTTATGTTGAAATAAACGCACAAAGACATTAACACATATAAAATTGTTACATACACAACAATTAGAGCATATTTAAGATATTTTTTATATTTTTAGAATATTATTATTTGATATTTTTGTAAAATTTAAACGTAATTTGTGTATTTCATCAAGAAGTCTAATAAAGTATTGATTCAGGAGGCTATTAAGTTCATACTACAATTATTTCTAAGCGACTAATATTGCTCATAACATTTGTTATAAAAACATGCTAAAAAATTTAATAATGAACATTAATTACCCTACAACTGGCGGAGGTAGAGGCATATTTCTGGGCACCTTATCTCCTATGATATGAACACAGTGTTGAGGAAAAAACCCCACTTGAAATCCCCGTTTCCCCCTCCACCACATCGATTCCCCTGGACTAGCCATGTCTATCACTGAGATCATGTCGCCGACTTCTAGGTTCAATTCGTCTCGAGCCTGAAAAAAAAAGAATAAAATAGAATATCTTATCTTACGTAAAATAAATTTTCAGAAAACAGAATACCTAGCAACATCAGAAAAAGCAGTAAAAACTCTTGAAGTAGACAAAGATTGACAAATAAAAGCCACAAACAAATCATCATATCACATCACAAAGAACACGAAAACAAAAATTTCCTATGACTTATAGGGCAGAAATCTGGATATTAAACAAAAAAAAGCCCGAAATAAACTTATGGCCACCCAAATGAAATATTGGAGGAGGAGTTGGAGAGTTACAAAAATGGATAAAATCAGAAACAAGGATTTTAAAAGGAGAATGGGGGTAACTAACAAAGTGCTGGAATATATAGAAGGAAAAAGACTAGATTGGTATGGGCACGTTAGAAAACAGAAGGGTGGATATGGAAAATAAGAGATTGGAATCCACAGGGAGGAGAAAAAATGGGTAGACCCAGAGGTTAGAGGCAATGGAACTACAAGACTTATAGAATGGAGAATGGAAACGTCGAAAGAAACGCATTATCAATTAAAAGTAATTCCCTTCAGGTATAGTAGATTGGCTGCCGAACAACCAGCTTAGATATCAGACGACGCCACAAACTGAATGTAAATAAATTCTTTACCTGCGAAACATATCGACGAACACTATAGGCGGCTGCGACTGCAGGAGTATTAATCGATCTGCTTTCTTCACTTGGTACCAGCAATCTGTGACCTTTGTTGTCCATCTGTAACCAGTTCAACACGGGACCGCAATTGACCGAATTGTCGGCTATCTTGCTGAAACGCTCCAAGTAGAGGATGAGTTTTGTCTGAAACAAATAAAATTATAGTCAATTAGTTGCACATGGAATGTTAACATAAATATTAGATAATGTAAGCAGTACTTTATAGTCCAGTCAAATGGCAGTTTTAGCTCGAAAATATTCTGTGAGTTTCGAAAATTGGTAATTTTATGGATTTCGGTACGCTCTCTTCGAATTTCAACTTTGCCACTCGTACCCTCCCCGTCCGCGCCACCGTATTGGAAAAATTACGCCAAATAACAGTTTCTTTACAATGCCTCTTTTCCGATGCATTTAACGAGAAAAACATTTACATACCTACAAAATTAAACTAGAGAAAATTTCCTACAATTTCCATAACTTCCTACAACATAAAATTTCCTCCTTCGTTTAGCTGTTCTTGGCAGGTAACGATGGCAGAGATTCTCAAAGCAGATGGAACACCAGTTTTACGAAACACAAAAAGAAATATGGAGAATGATCAAACAGAATTAGAAAAGAGATAAACGGACTAATAAAAACGAAACACATTCAGCAGGAAACATGGGTAGACTACTTTCGATCTATATTTGCTAAAGGTGACGATAATAAACCACTAACACCAGAGGTGACGACAAACGAAGAAATAAATATTGAGGTGGAAGAGGCAAAGAAAGCATTAAGGAAATTCAAAAATAGAAAATCACCAGGCGATGACAGAATACCGAACGAACATCAAACATCCGAATACCTGTCTTCAAAAAGGGAGACAAATCGGGCCCGGAAAATTACAAAGGAATTAATTTATTAAACATGTAACGTTATAAACGTCACATCTTTATTAATTTATATTTAAATCTCTCTTTCTCCCTCTGTTTTTCTTTTCTTTCTCTGCCTTTCTTTTCTCTCTCTTTCTATTTCGTAGAATAAATATTCGCCCTCTCTTTTTCTGTCCGGCAGACTAAATATTCTGTTTTTTGTTGACAGTCAAGCTAATCTCATGAAATAGCAATATCCTATGACATCTGTGCTAACTTAATTCAGTTCCCCTACTTTCTATCAAGTCAACTTTTATAACATAATGGAAATATAATTTTTTGCCTGCTTTTGAAATTTATAAAAAGGCAAAAATTATTATAAGACTCATTTTATGGTCTACAATATTCTCTTGGGGTAAGTACTTTCATCGTAATCTTTATTCTATAATTCTGACCGCATTTCAAATATTTATAACCTTACTTCTTTCACCAAACCCCGCTTCTTTTCTTAATTATGATTTTTTATCGATTATATGCATCTAGAAATCTTAACAAAGTTTAGCTAACATTCAATAATAATTATATTTCATTTTATCCTTGCCATACGCTATTTGTTTAATTGTAATTTTGTAAAATGGCAAGAAAGTTAACCCTTTTTTTGATGTGTCTCTAATGCAAGCCGTTTCTGGTATTTTAGTTTATTGGATTTATTGGGTTTATTGAATAATTTTTAAGAATTTATTGATCACATCGATATTTTATTGACCATATTCATTTATTAACCATATGAGGACTCAACAACTTAGTAAGGACCTACATACACATGTTACTGCAGCTCTCCAGAAGACACTTTAATTGGAGGACCTAACATCACACAAGCAGAACATCGAAGCAATAAGTATCACGAATTAATTGTTAAGCTTGGCAGGGTTAATTATTGTTTTTTTTTTATTCTTTTTAATAAATATGTTTGGTTAAGATTTGTTTTAGGTGCTATCAGCTAAGAACTCAGGTTTAATCCCTAGTTTAAGACAAGACGAACTCACCCTTGAGATACTGAGCTAGGCAAGGTACAGATAATAAGCTCCCATGGTTGATTGAGGTATTATTTTTACAATAGTACTTCAATTCTTTTTGGTAGTCTTTTCGTTACAAACACAACACTAAAATTAACAACCAAATTGATAACAAATAAACTAAATGCAAGTTATAAAACTAACAGAACAACAACAAGGTTTTAGGTCGGAAAGATCATGCATGGACGCTATATTTATAAGGAGCAAATGCAAGAGAAATAATTAGAATACAACAAAACGGTATATCTATATTTCGTGGAGCCTAAGAAGGCGTTTGTTTGAACGGGTCAAATTAAAGCAAGTTATCCACTTATTGTACGCAAGGGAGATATCTCTAGGAATAATCAAAACGATCGAAAATATCTACCAGAACAACACAATAAAAGTAAAAGTAGAAGAAGAACTAACCGACCCTAATGAAGCTTACAATGGCATAAGACAGGGAGATTGCCTGAGTCCTGTATTGTTCAACCTGATTATGGATGAAATAATAAAAAGAGTAAGAACTAAAAAAGGATACCAAATGGATAAAAACAACTTAAAATAATCTGCTATGTAGACAACACAATACTACTCTCTCAAAAAGAAGATAATTTACAAACGTATGCTGCACCAATTTAATATAACCACCAGAAAATTTAACATGTTAATTTCCCCAAAAAAGACAAAATGCATGGTTATAACAGCAAACTTACTGAGATGTAAATTGGAGCTGGAAGGTCAGATAATAGAACACGTGATGGAGTTTAAATATATAGACATCACATCTTTTAGCTACTGAAAGCTCGAAACTGAAGTGGAAAATCAAGTGAATAGAGCAAACAGATCCGCAGGTTGCCTGAATGAAACAATGTAGAGAATTAAAAAAATATAGGGAAAAAAATAAAAGGCAGAATTTACAAAACAGTCATCAGACCAATAATGACATACGCAGTAGAGGCAAAACCTGACACAGAGAGGACACAAAGAATGTTAGAAACAGCAGAGATGAACACTTTGAAATACTGATGGTAAGATATACGAAGCAGATGCAAGATGGAGAACATCAAGAATTGGATAAGACATAGAAGAATAGAATGGAACGATCATATAAGTCGAATGACAACAAATAGAGTAGTAAAGAGGGCAACCGACTCAATTCCCCAATAGAAAGAGATCAGTAGGAGGTCCACGTAAACGATGAAATGACAACTTACGGGAGGCACATTGAAAAACAGACAGAGTATATATAAAAAGAAGAAGTTTAGCTCTTTCTGATGAACCAGGCGTAGGTCCTGCAAATCTGGAAAGAAAACTCATCGAGGTAATAAAGTGAAAAAACACTGAATGTGAAAGCAGAGTATAGTGAACAAGTGTAACGTTATAAACGCCACATCCTTATTAATTTTATATTTAATAATTAAATAGTTGCTATCATTTTATTTTTTTTATTAATTTATTAATTCTTTTACCTCCAGCTTTGTTTTTACATCCAGTTTTATTTTTTATTTAAAAAGTAGTTGGTGCCCTCTCTTTCTCCCTCTGTTTTTCTTTTCTTCCTCTGTCTTTCTTTTCTCTTTCTTTCTGTCCGGCAGACTAAATATTCTGTTCTGTGTTGACAGACAAGCAACATCCTAGACCTATGACATCTATGCTAACTTCAAGCAGTCGCACTACTTTCTGTCAGTTAACTTTTCTAATGTAGTGGGAATATAATATTTTGCCTGTTTTTGAAATTTATAAAGAAGGAAAAAATTATTATAAGACTCATTTTATAGTCTACAAATTCTCTTGGGTTTATTGGCGGATTTATTGATAATTTTATTCAAGACTATTGGAGGACCTTACCTAAACTCTAAACAAATCATGCAAATTTATTGACCAGTGAGGGACCTTACTTAAATTCTAATCAAATCATAAAAATTTATTGACCAGTGGACGACCTAAAATAAATTCTTATCAAACTATGAAAATTTATTGACCATTGGAGGACCTAACATCTACAACCCACAAACAGTCCATCGAATCAATAAGTATCACGAATTAATGGTTAAGTTTTGGCAGGGTTGATTGTTTTTTACTGTTTTTAATAAATATGATTGGTTAAGATTTGTTTTATTTGCTATCAGCTAAGAGTTCAGGTTCAATCCCTAGTTTAAGACAAGACGAACTCACCCTTGAGATACTGAGCTAGGCAAGGTATAGACGATAAGCCCCCATGGTTGATTAAGGTATTATTTTTACAATAGTACTTCAATTCTCTCTGGTAGTCTTATCGTTACACACGCTAAACAATAATAATATTATTACTGTAAGTAGGCTAGGAATGAAACTATAGGTCAAAAGACTACCTTAATACGTTAAGTTAAAAAATAACTACATAGTGATCTATCTGATCACATTGTTGTAATAAAAATATCGTTTAAGAGTTTCTTTAAGAATGTAATAAATAATCATATAATTCTACGTCTTACATATCAAAGAAATCGACTTATAAAATTATTATATTTTTATTTCCAAAAGTGTCTTACATTTTCCTCAGTCGTGTAACGAGTTCTTTGTTTGGATATAAACTCTATTTCTCTTTAAAACAATACAACCGTAAAAGCGTGGCTTTGATAACCGACGCTTCATTAAACTTTTTGACTGTTATTAGCCGACATTATCATTGTCACCGCGACTCTGGTGTACCTCACTCGCATCAGAGTCTATAATACACTTCCTGTGTGTCTCGAAAATGCTCGAATATTCTTGAGTTTCCTCGTCTATATTTCGATATGCCGCCACTTTTGGTATAATTGGAGGAGTCTGGTGCATTCTTTTCTTTTTTGCATCGAACAAAGTGAATAAGACTCGGAAATAACTATATATTTTTAAAGGAAGGCTTGCATCCAAGTGTCTTTCGAGATGCTTTTTTTCTACATTGGCGCATCGTGAAGATTTAATGGAAATATATAAATGATAATATAATTTTGAATAAAGTGGTTAACAGATTGAACTTGGCCAATAGAATATTCTGCTGGCAACAGAATAAAAATTTACAAAATAATTTTTCAAAATAGTCTAGCCGTCAGAGATTTTATCTTTAAAAATTATATAAACAAGCTGGATATTGCTGAGAATGTCAATTTTGGGACCGAAAAAAAGATGCAAAAATGTTTAGCACTTCCATCCTCGGTCCTAGAATCTGCGTTGGGGGGGGGGGGGGGGAGAACCTTATAAGCCGTAGAAAAAAGTGTTCTAAACGAAATTAGCCTTTTTCTCCAGAATAAACAGTTTTATCAGAAAAAACGCTTGCGCGACCGGCAGGAGTTACGGTGCGCGAATTAATTTTTTAACTAAAATTTGTATTACCTCGACAGTACAAATTCGATATTTTTTATCAGAGTGTCCTATTGACAAGAATTAAAATGGGTTTTATAGGTGAAGAGTGCAGCTTTTATATGCATTTTTTTTCATTTTGCCGTAAATAAAGTCAGTCCCTCTTCTAATTCTTAGGGTGCCTGTCCGTTCCGAACGTTGGATTGGTGACTTTGTCTGTCCATGGTATCTTCAGGATCCTTCTGTATAACCATAGCTCAAAAACCTAAAGTTGTGATAGAGTTTCGCCTTCAATGTTCACGTTTCTAATTCGTACAGAAGCACTGAGTAAAGTAACATTTAATGAGCCTTATTTTTGTTTTTAATGAGTGTAGTGTACCGTGAGTCTATTCGAGCATCCTTCAGGGCTGGACAAAAAAGGACCGAGTCTCAATACTATCGAAAGCCTTGTGAAAGTCGATAAATGCCATATGTAAAGGTACATTATATTCTGTGGTTTTTTCTACTAGTGTTCTGATGGTTTGTAAGTGAATCATTAGCGCCAAACCCTTTTCTAAATCCCGCCTGTTCAACCGGTTGATATAAATCAAGTTTTTGTGTTATGCGGTTGGTTATTATTCTTGTTAACAATTTGTATAAGTGTGACAACAAACTTATAGGTCTGTAGTTTTCAATATTAGTAGTGTCTCCTTTCTTGTGTAAAAGTATTATTTCGGCGTTTTCCCATAGGCTGGGTATTCTTTTTTCTGTTAGACACTTATTCAGTAAGACTCCCACAACTTCTACAACGATGTTGCCGCCCATTTTTAACATTTCAGACGTTATACGATCCTCGCCGGGAGCTTTTTTGTTTTTCATTTGCTGTAAGGCATGTCTAATTTCCGAAGAGGTTATTTTAGGGAGGGTTTCCGAGCCGACGTTTCTGTGGTCTGTTTCTGGTTCTGTATGTAGATGTATAAAGATTCTTATAGAACGTTTGTATTTCCTTGATTATTTAGAGTTTTTTAGGTCACCGTATTCCCCTGTTGATTTTTGATTTTAGTTATATTTGATTTTCCTTTAGTTAAATTTGATTTCAATACTTTGTTTCTATTGTTTTCGATGGTTTGCAATATTTGTTTTGTTTTATAAGCACGCAAGTCTGACCTTATGCTCTTTTTAACTTTATTGTTGATAGCTTTATACTCTGGTAATTCTTTCGATGTTCTTCTTCTTTCTTCCATTAAATTAAGTGTTGTTTGTTTCAGTTTCGTTTTTCTTGGATTTTTATTTTTATCACAGATCTTTTTTGCAGTTGATGTTATGTCGTTCGTTAATTTTGTGTTATTTCATTTATATCTTTCGTGTTGAATACTGGTAGAGGTCCTAGTTTCTTTTTTAGTTCACTTTGATATTCCTCTTGATTCATTTCGAGTGCTTCTATGTTTGGCAATTTATCCTGTGTTAATAATTTTCTTCTATCTAATTTCGTATTTATTTCTATTCGCGTCCTAACTAATCGATGATCACTACCAGTGTTGAAAGAACACTTTGAAACAGTTTGAACAGTTTGAAAGATCACTACCAGTTGTTTATGAACAGGCCACATTCCACATCAAAATCAATGAAGACGAAAAAACTGAAAAAATGCGCCTTGATAAAGGTTATTAGACAAGGTGATACTATTTCACCAAAGCTTTTTACCTTAGCATTGGAAAATGTATTCAAACAGCTTGACTGGAAGGAAAAAGGTCCTAAACATTGATGGTGTACGTTTGAGTCATTTGAGGTTTGCGGATGACATAGTATTATTTAGTACAGATATCAGGAACTGGAGCAAATGTTGAAGGAATTAAACCAGCAGTCAAATAAAATAGGTCTCAGTCAAAATGAACCTTCAGAAAACAAAAATAATGAGTAATTTACAAACTAATCTTGTTATTGACAACGTCAGTCTTGAAAATGTAGACCACTATATATATATATATATATTATATATATATATATATATATATATATATATATAATAATAATAATAGTCTCCCGTTTTATACCGCACGCGGCTTTGGGAGTATAGCAGGGTAGTCTGCTATATCTAGGGCCTACGGTATACAAGGAAGGTAACATGGCCAGTGCTACGCTTCAACCGCCTATTATTACCCCTGGTTTTACCCAAGGGTACTCATTTTATTCAGGCTGAGTCGACCTGGGGCCTATAGACATTTTTAAAAATGCCTAGTTGTTCTTGCGGCGGTAGGATTCGAACTCACGACCACGGCATGCGAGGCAAGCACACTACCGCTTGCGCTACGCGGGCCCATATATATATATATATATATAATATATATTATATATATATATATATATTATATATATATATATATATAATATATATATATATATCTTGGACATACCATTAAAATCGGCAAAGAAAATCAAATAGCCGAAATAAAAAGACGCATACAACTGTCTTGGGGAGCTTTCGGCAAATTAAGCTTTATTTTGAAGAATAAATATATGCCAATGTGTCTAAAACGTAGAGTTTATGACAAATGTATCTTGCCTGTAACTACATATGGACTGGAGACCATGGACTGGAGACCATGGACTGGAGACATTGCTTCACAAAGAAAACCTTAGAGCAGCTCAGTACAACCCAAAGTGCAATGGAGAGGGCCATGCTAGGGATTAGTTTGAGAGACAGGATTCGAAATAACGTCATTCGTGAAAGAACAAAAATTACTGATGTCTCAGAACGTATTGCAAGGCTCAAGTGGCGATGGATCGGACACGTTGCCCGAGATAATCCCGAAAAAATGGAGACAAAGATTAACAAACTGGAGACCAAGAGAGAACAGGCGAGGAGTAGGCAGACCGCAGAAGAGGTGGACAGACGATATCAAACAAGTCGCGGGCAAGCAGTGGATGAGAATTGCCAAAAGTAGAAATCGATGGAAGCAAATGGAAGAGGCCTATGTCCAGCAGTGGACGAACACAGGCTGAAGAAGAAGAAGAAGAAAAAGAATTTTTGTTTTTAGGGTGAGAGTCATGGCTCTTGAACACAGAACTCATATCAACTCACTTTTTCTCTGACCCATAAGTTAAAGAATTTCATCGGTCATCCACGATTTTCTTTTTCTCTGTATCTTTCTTCAGGTGTTTTCTTCTATTTCTCTTACTACTTGTGTATGACGGTCAGACTTTCCTCTATAGTTCCTACATTTCTGCATTTTAGCACCTTTGTATTGAGGTTTTCACTCACATTCAGTCGAACATTGAGATCTTTCAGTTTTTTAACATCATATTTCATCGACTTAATTGTAACCTTCTTCTCTAATTTTGAAATTAGCTACAACTGGTACATGATCAGAATTTATGTCTTCCCCCGGGTATGTTTTGACAGATGTACAGCTGTTCCTATATCTCTTATTTACTAGCTTGTAATCAATCTGATTTCTTACAATCCTTCCCAAAGAATTTTGTTTTCCAGCTGTACAGTTTCCTTGGGTGTAGCTTAAACCAGGTGTTCATTATTACTAAATGATTTTCTTCCGCAAAAATCTCCAATGTATCTCCCCGATCGGTCCGGTTTGCTAGTCCAAATGGTCCAACTGCAGATTATGTTTTGCTGGTCCCAACTTTGGCGTTGAAGTCACCTATGACAATTGTTAGGTCTTGCTTTTTCAACCTTTTCACGACTTGATTAATGCTATGGTATAGTTATTCTACCTCTTCTTCTGTTTCTTCTGTTGTAGGTGCATACCCTTTAATTATATTGATGTTCCTCTAAAACTGTTCTTTTAAATAAATATACCTTTTATAAAGGATTTTTTAATAAACTAATTTATGATATACGGTATACAGCCGACTACAGGAAATTAACTTCTTCCTTGTGAAACAAAGAAGGCTTTGGACTGCTACAGATGATCTTGAAAGGAAAAGTAATAGGAAAAAGAAGTCTCGTACGCAGACTGATCTCCTGACTTAACAATTTACGCACATGGTTTTCTATGAGAAGAGGGCAGGAGACGTTTGTTGGGCTTTCGTGTTAGATTTTGTATTATTAAAGTGTTTACCAATTCAACAGAGACAAGCTAGAATTTCTTAGATTTCTAGAAGTTTAGAGAAGAAGGGATCCCTTATTCCCTTTTTAAACTAATATAGTCTAAATTGTTCCATTCTCCATCAAACAAAATATTTTTTTTAAATCCTTTTTTTTTGGCGATTGCCCTCGACAATCGTACCTCAGTGCACTCCAAAAAAAAAAACACGTACGAATACCACCTACATGTGGAACTATGAAGCTCATCACTGTTCAGCAAATAGCCGAAAAGCATTTTAGTATCGTTTCATCCATAAAAGAGCTTAAACAACAATATCCCAATGAAGACATCGGTAAGAATAAAATCACCTAAAAATTAAAGGAACATTAGAGCTTTCATTCAGTTTTTATTTTGTTTTTTTTTTCTCGTTTAGTTTGCTGTATTTCTAGTGTTAAGTTAACGTATAGTTTTTATATCATCACAAAACCTACAAATTGTTTTTGTGAGTATGAACCGTGTTCTTTTGTCATCATTACTTTTGTAGAGAACTGAGGATGCTTTTAAAGAATAAAAAAAAATGGAAACGTATTCTATTAAACTAATAAATTAGTTTTTCGTTTGCCAACGTTTCGTTTCGTTTGACGTCATTCATTTGCCAATAACAGGCATTTCACCTGTTATATATATTATATATTGTTAAAATTTTGTCTTTTGAAAATTTGAAAATCTGAATTGTAGTCAACTAAAAATTAAAAACTGAATATCATTGAATTCCATAAAACAGAGTTCCCGATTATTCTGGGCAGTGTATTTTTACCCACAAATTCATTTCTATTTTTCCAGATTCGTGTTTTTCTTCTAAAACACTCATCGTCAGTGTGCTGTCGCTGCTAATGAGCCTCAAATCAAGATGAAATTTGTCAATCCCAGGCCTATTACTGAAATCAATACATCAAGAGGTAGTAATTTGTCAAAAATGATGATGTCGGTTTTTTATACACGAATGTGATGATAATGTAAAACAACGGTTTGAACAAGTTCAGGAAAAATAAGTATATTTTCAACAATAATTCAACACTGATATGGATTCTACCGGAAATATTATTTTGTAAAATATTCGTAAGTGAAATGTTTTATCTTTGTATCGTTTTTCAGTGTTAATTAAAGAAAATGCACATGGTTGCTAAAAACTCATAATAAACCAAATAATACATTTATAATAATAAAAGTTATTGTTTTACTTGAAAAGGTCCCCTGGATATGGCGTGATAAGCGAAAAAAATCTGAAATAACTACAAAAAAAATGACGGGAACAGTACCTGACACAAATATATAACGCAGTTCAAGAACTGCCTATTGACCACTATCTAGATCTTATCTTTGTAGTTGCTCCGGCTGGGTTTCTCGTCTTCTTTCTTCTTAATGACTGCTCGGAAGTAATTGTGTACACTATTCCATCCCTCCTTACTTCCCGTATCTTCACGATCAGATATCTCACAGTCACAGCATTCATAACTTTTCTCTATACATTCTGTTTCTCTCCACTGTCCATCAACTACACTCCAGCATTATGTGAGTAATAGTGTTGGAGTAGTTCCAGTATAGGCATATGTCTGTATCTGTCTTTTTGAACCTATGAAGATATGCCCCTAAAACACCCATGATCTCTAAGCAATTGCGTCAGGAAGTAATCCAGTCGCCTGTGACCAGAGTCCACTCAGTCCCTTAGGCTCATGATCACCATTTAGTCCACTGGGTGTTCACATGGTAGTCCACACATGTTCGGTGTTGTTAAATTCTTGTTGCCATCTTTCTATTGATCTTTCCCTTTCTTCTTTTTTTATGGCTGTTGTCAAATGCTCTCTTCTCTTATAGTGATGTATCCCTTCTACTGTTAACACTTGCAAAGGAACACAATCCGTGATAGTCTACAAGGCCGCCGCAGATACAGTCCTGTGGGAGCATGCTACTCACAACAACTCGTTCTGTCCACTCGTATCATAAGTACCTGGTAGACCGCCCCACTAAAGACTGGTACCGCGAAAAGGATGATGGACTACACAAAACCGTGTAGCGCCCTCCTCCTTTCTGATTTGGGTCCCCCAATGTTGGACATCATCCTCTCCAGCGCAGCCGCACTCTTCGCTGCCTTCTGGCGATGGAAGGAGTAAGAAAACCAATGAGCTCCAAAGAACTTGAACAAGGACAATACAACAACCGACATGTATGAAAATTGGATATCGGACAATGCCGAAAGGTGTTCTAAACCGATTACATATATACATATACATAAGCTAGTATATATACATAAAGCTAGTATGAAATAAGCTCCATTATGGATATCTTGAAGAGTAACAAAAGTCTTCCGCGTGATTAATAATACACCTTGGTATGTACCAATGTACCTAAGTCTTTAATTACTTAATCGACAAATGAAAGCCTCTAAGGAAAGAGATACTCACAAAACTATGACACACGATTAGAAAAACATCATCAATTTATTTAAGAATCAGCCACTACCAAGTCAAAGACTGAAACAACGCATCCAGTGATCTTCCAACGAGATTTTTAAAATGATTTCGTTATTTACGTAATTATTTTGTTTCCTTTTATACTTATTTTATTGATATATGTGGCCAGGTCACAAATAATTTTTGTTAAAATTATGAAACAACAAAAAACTATCACAGGATACGTTTCTGCAAGTTACCTGCATCTAATAAATAAAGTATTTACTTATTGTAATTATTTAATAAAAGATTGTAAATGCATTGGGAATCAACAAAATTATATATTTTATATTTTATGTAAGTTATTAAAATAAAAATGAAGTTATCAATAAATTAAAGAAAACAAGATTTTCGTGAGTTTATATGCACGCACAACGCATAAAAAACGTTAAAATGTTCAAATACAAAAATCTTGCAAAGTACAAAGCAGTACAAAGAAAAACAATTTTTGAAGAGAACGTAGAACAAAGAAAGGCACGCTATTACCCATAACAGGGCGGTTATCGACACTGTCTGAAAAGGGGTGACTCACAAGTTTCCCTTTTCCACGCGGAAGTAAAATTAATGCCGCTTATTTTCCAAGTAATTATGCACCAACTAACGATTTTGTGTTATAAATTGGCTATAACGCTAAAATATTTTAGGCGTTTTACATGAAAGTACAAAAATGAAATTTAAAAATTAAGAGAGAAATCTTTGTTTCTTGCGTATTAAATTATAAAGTCGCTAAGTATGTTAATTTTTATTAACGGTGGCGTTAAAATCCGAAAAATTGTACATTTTTTCACGAAGTCAGGTAGTGTCCTGAGTTCTGGTTGCTTCATATAGAGGTCACTACTAGCGTACCGAGGCGTTTTATGTTACTGTAACTGCTGAATAGTTGAGGGCATGCCATTTTGCCATTTCAGTTTAATAATAATAGGGGACCTAAATGTGAGATCCCCAAACTCGAACAATAGAGCTACGAATAGAAACGGGAGATTATTAAACAATTATCTAGCAAATAACGAAGACACAATGGTAATAGGGCCCATCGAAATGACACATTTCCCACGAAATGCTTAATCTACCCACCTAGACATAGTAGCTAAAAAGCTAGGACTACAGACCGAGATCGGAACATTAAACGAAGGATCAACAAACCACAACTCCATACTACCAGAAATGGGAACATGGGAAGAAAACAACACAACAAGAAAAAAAACAAAGTGGTCTAACTACAAAAGACTTGTGTGTATTGGAATAAACAACATATAAGTGATCAATTATTCACAAGAAATAGAAAAAAGAGTCCGAAAATTCGAAAACATCGTAAATCACACTCAGAAACAGCGCTATTGCAGAAGAGGTAGATATATATTTGGGAACTTTCAGAGACATAAATCAGGAAATAATAGACATGATAAGGGAAAAGAACAGGTCCAAAAAGAGAGCCAGAATAACAAGAAACCAGGAAGACAAAACTAGGGCAAACCTGCTAAAAAAAGAACTGAAAATGGCACTAGGAGAACATAGAAGCCGAAGTAGTGAGACTATCACGCACACAAAAATGCTGGAAAAAGGGCCAAATATGCAAAACATATGGAAACTACAAAAAATAATAGAAATTATAGAAAAACTCTTATCTCGACTACACGATGAAAATGGAACTGTCTACTCCATATATAACAAAGCCGGCGAGATGAGGATGACTATACAGAGAGAGTGTATAGTAAAATATTACCAAGACGAAGATGTGGACTTCATTGAAGAAGTCGGAAAACAAAAAGAAAGTAGGTAATCACACCTACATCTCCAAGGCTCTGCCCAAATCGATGGAAGGAAGCCCAAGTTATCATGATTCCGAAGCTAGGAAATGATAATGCATTTCCAAAAAACTACAGGCCGATAAGCTTACTTCCAGCAGGCAGAAAGATCATAAAAAGGGTTATATTAAGTAGACTACAAGCATAAACAGATAGGCTAGGACTAATTCCAGAAGCTCAGTTTTGGATGTAGAATAGTACTCCAGTAGAGAAACACTCCAGCGAATTACAAGTACTTAGATTGACGACTATGACCTGGAAACCAGTTTTATGCAACAGAAACCTGTCAATGAACATTCGTAAGAAAGTCCTGAAATGTTATGTGTGGTCGATCCTATTGTATGGTTGTGAGACATGGACGTTAAAAACCACAATGCTAAACAAGTTAGAAGCAATTCGAAATGTGCGTGCTATAGACGAATCCTAAAGATATCGTGGGTTTCGCACACTTAAAATGAAGATGGATCTTCAAATGATCAACTCAGCAACGCTGCGCTGACTCATAAACATCATAAAGAGGAGAAAAACAGAATACTTTGGCCATATAATTAGAGGACCATCAAATACCATTTACTTCGCCTTATAATACAAGGAAAAGTGGAAGGAAAGAGATGGATTGGTCGAAAGAAACTTTCATGGCTGGCGTACTATTAGACAATGGTGTGGTTTCACAGTAGAAGGATTATTTCGCGCAGCAGCCGACAGAAAAAGGTTTCAGGAAATTGTAAACATGATCGACGGCTACGTTCTGAATACGGACACGGCACCCAAAGAAGAAGAGATTGAGCAGAATAGATAACAGCTGGATTCAACGACAAACAATACACATAAGCAGCCTTCCTGAATGTGAGCAAAGTCTTCGACAGAGTCTAGCATAAAGCACTAATATATAAAATGAGAGGGTACGGATACAGTGGCCCCATAACGAGATTGATCTGTTCTTATTAGAGCAACCGAAGCATTAGGGTTCGGATAGAACAAGTCCTGTCCGAGAATAAAGCTCCGAAGGCTGGAGTGCCACAGGAAGCAGTTACTGTCCCTACTGTACAAACTATATACCGCAGGACGTCTCAAGAACACCAGGAACACAGAAACATTACACATGCCTTTATGCAGACGATACAGTAAATGCGGCTAAACACAGAAACTTAGAAGTAGCGGTCAATAAGCTACATACAGCATTAGACAACATAGAATGGAGTATCCAATAGAAACTAGTGATGAATTCAGGAAAGGCACAAGTAATCATATTAAAAAAAAATAGAAAATCCAGAGGAACAGCTGATAGTGCAAAATAATCCCATCGAATAGCAAAGAGAAGCGAAATTCCATCATCAGGTTTAAAATGCAAATTAACATACCTGAGCTGTTACCAGCTACCAGCTGAAGCCCGTTTGAAGAGGTTTACTCTCCGGCCACTGTAACTCACCTAAGACATGGGTGTATGTTACCTGAAGTCAAATTTAATTTAATATTAAACATCAAATGTGATTAACAACATTATGTACAATCTTTGTAACCATATGTATTTTAAAGGCTTTTTACCTGATATTTTTGGTGGCTCAGGCATGTTAATTTGTATTTTAAACCGGATGATGATTTTTCTTATTCCGAAAACGTTCGGTGTAATTGATGTAGCACTTTTAAGGTTTTTTTTTAATATACCCATTTACAAAGATCATACCCTCTTTTTGTGATACGTGGTATACAGCCAGCTGCAGGAATTATTTTCCTTGTGGATTTTTTTAAATACCTAGGAGTTATAATGGACCAACGCTTAGCATTCACGCAGGACGTAGACATAACCATCTAGCAAACAGAAACAGGCAAGTAGCAATCTGAGAACTAGTCATGTAGCTAATCGGAGAATACAGTGGAGCGAATGGGACTAGAGAATTAATACCAAAAAGACCAAAATTCATGATCATCTCCAGAACTTGGATGCATTTGAAAACTCCCCCATAACACTGAATAGAAATCCATAGAACGAGTGAGTAAATTTAAATACCTGGGATCGTGGCTTTTTGAAGACTGGTCATCGACAGGAAGTAAAAAGTCGCATTAAGCAAGCTCGACAAGCGTTCGTAAAATTCAAGAAGGTACTGACTTGTGCGGAGTTCGATCTTCAACTGAGACTAAGGTTTACTAAGTGCTACGTTTGGTCAGTGTGCTGCTATATGGCGTAGAGGGCTGGACACTCAAAACGAGGGATATAAACAGATTGGAAGCTTTCGAAATGTGGCTTTATCGCCGTATCCTAAAAATACCTATGGACAGCGAAAATCACAAATATAGATGTCCTGTAAAAGATAAACCAAGAACGACCAACTTTTCGAAACACATCAAGAAAAGGAAAACAGCGTATCTAGGTCACATCATGCGAAATGAAAAATACCAGTTCCTCCAACTATAATTGAGGGGTAAAATTGAGGCAAAAGAGGAATGGGACGCAAGAAAATGTCCTGGCTCCGAAACATAAGGCAATGGACAGGGAATTAACGACATACAATCTCTGATACTTATTGCAAGAAATAGAGAGTTAATGAAAATGTGATCGCTAACATCCATTAGTGATTTGCATCTAAAGAAGAAGAAGCAGATAGAAAAAAGCACACTGCGAATAAAGACGAAAATGAAACTGATAAGCAGCATCATAATTTCAGTAATCACATATACATCCCTCGCATGGGGACACATAAGCAATTCAAATACAAAGAAATTACAAGCAGCCCACAGCTGGATTCAACACAACAACAGCCTCAGAGAAGCGGTAAATGTATTCAGATACGTAGCTGAATGCCTTCTGTTCAGAGAACTACAAGTAAAAGTGATAGATAAAATGGCAAAAATAAAGCCAGAATTAAGTTTGCAGAATTAGAAAATCACCCAAGCCCGATCCTGCGGGAGATAATAAGATATGGCGCGTTTCATCCATGGAAGCACAAAAGACCAAACCAGCAAATCCTGGCAAACACAAAGTCTAGATAATTCGTAGCTCTATCATCAGAAGATGTCCAAGCATTTAGAACTCGCAATTTTAATAATGATGTTTATTTTTCAGGACAACCTTGAAAAAAAATTAACAACAAACACTAAGAAACTGCTTCGGTCATCAAAAAAATTACTAACAAAAAAGGATAAAGACAAAAAAAAAATAACAAAACCCAAAACCTGGGGCAAGAAGGGCCCACATCCCGGAGCGCCGAGTCGTCGAGCTGAGCGTAGTGTTCTAACGCTAGCCTGCTTTGATCGTGGTAGGATATCCTGTTAGAGTTCTTGCACGCAGGATTTTCATAAGATAATGATAGAGGGCCTCTATCACGCATTCGGAGTGCTATAGGGAGGAGAGGGATGGTCTGGAGCATTGAAGCGCCCCGAAAACACCCGAATGTCATACTAAGGGGTGTGTAAGTCCCTCATGATGGGTTCAACTAAATTGCTTGCTTAGTTGTTTTTAGTTTAAGCTACAAGTGCTCCAGATGAGAGGTGAATACTTCGAAACACTTGTACATTAATGGTGGAGCTTAAATTGAAAAGAAACGAAATTGTCAACGTCTTTTCTATACAAAAAGATTGATAAATATGGTGTTTTTTAAGGGTAAACTGTAGACATATTTTAGGAATAAAGGAATATTTCTAACATTGTCTAATATATATAATGGAATCAGAACTGGCCAAATATATATGTAGGTACTAAAGAGATGTAATAGAACAAACATACATATTAATAAATAAATGTGCCCATGAACAAATAAATATTCTTGTAAAAGCAAATTCCATACACAAACTTAAAGCCAGATGAATGTACACACATAATATACAAATTGACGTATTTTATCACCATACGAGCATCATATTTGATTATATATTTACATACGTATTCTCGCCACAACGTATCTAATTCACAGGGTAGGTACACTTTGCTCTCCTGCATTGCGCCGACCTGTTAATATTTACATAATCTCTAACGTGGATCCTATCTTTGTAGTGCAATGTGCAGCGATGACATTGCTGAATAGAACCCCTCTAAACGGTTATAATAGGGGATAGGGGTGCAGTGCACATCCGTAAATAATTGTATTATAAAGATCAGCGACCTTCCCGATGACCAGGGCGGGTTCAAGTGAAAGAAAGAGCAACTAGCGTTGTTGCAGTCAAATGAATACAATATATGAGTTAAGTGGTGTATTATCTATTAATTATTAATTGTGTATCCGTTTTATCGTTACTCAGAGTAATAATGTATCTATTCTTTGTCATGTAACTTTATTTTATAGTAGGCGATATTATGTTTATTCTCTGGAAACACGTTTAAATACTATTTTTAATTCAACAAATTTAAAATCTCCATTAATGACACATTTACAATTATGTGATCTTTCTCGAAGAGTACAATCTGTGGATAGTGGTTTAGAATGACCCAAGAGAATAAAAAACTTCATAAAAAAGTAATATGGTCTGATGAAGTAAAGTTTAGCAAAAGTGAATTATTTAATCGACATAATTTACATTGTTGGTCCAATAAAAATCCAAATGTTAGTAGAGAACGTTATTTCCAAGATGATGTTTTTTGTGTAATATTTCACTAAACTATTTTTAACTGATAAAAAGTCATAGCAACACCACGTTTCCTACTGACAAAACTCCTTCCTACCCGTGATTTCTCAGCGACAAAATTATGAGAGATCCGTCACGAAGGTGTCTATTGTTGTCAGTTTAACAAACGTGCTTGGGGCGTAATCAATATTGGACAGATATAATAAATCCAGACAAAAAATCAAGATTTGGATGGCAGTCAGGAGAAGAAATCAAAAAATTGTTTTCGGAAAATGTCCCATTGAACACGCAAAGGTCCAGAAGCTCTATTTGGTCCCAATTGTCGGAGTTATTACGGGTGAGAAGGTTTACGCTTCAAAGATGTACTATCATAACGGAACTAGCAAAAATTCTCAAGGATTATGTCTTTATGAAAAAAGACAAAGGCGAAGACTACAAAGAGTTGCCTGTAAAGTTAATTGGAATACTAATTGCCGTCACCTTTTATAGCAGCCATACGACCGGCGTTACATATTTTAAAAATTGGAGAGCTTCAACGTGGTATTAGCAAGGTGAAGCACCTACAAAACTTTGGGCCTGTTGCTCAGCATCTTTACAGACATATTTGATGATAGATAGATTGCTAATCGGGGTCCGTTTCGTTGGAAAGCTCGTTCTCCTGACTTGGCTCCTTTAGATTTGGCGATTGGAGTTACATTAAATCAGATATTTTCCACCCGGCCTCATTTTCAGAATTACAAGACATTTTGAACACTTATAATAAAGTTGTAATAATTTTAGTCGTGTTACAAGTCTCTTTAATGACGGGTAGACCCAGAAACACGTGTAAGAGAATAGTAAGAGACTCGAATTAAATCCAAAACGCAACCGTCTACCTATACTTATAATAAAATTTCATTTGTTCAATATCACATTTAGCGATTTTAGTTTGTAAGTTATCTAATTAAATTAATACAAAATACCTAATCAACGTTTTTATCATCTCCACAATTAATACTCTTTTCATGCTATTGGTTCATCATGAAGCCTTCATTTATCACATCCACTGCTGGACACAGGCCTCCCTTAGACTCCTCCATTCTTTACGATTTTGCTTGTTGCCAATTTTTGGTGATATGCCTTATATCGTCAGCCCAACGTGTAGGTGGTCTTCCTCTACTACGTTTATCTGATCTTGGCCTCCAATTTATAATCTTGCTCGTCCATCGTAAGTCGTGCATTCTTGCTAGATGGCCCAGTTCCATTTCATTTCCGCTATGTGTTTCACAACATCAGCAATACTCGTCCTTTTTCGCAGATCTTTGTTTCTTATTCGGTCTCATTCTTATTAAGGACCATATTTGTCATTTGTCATAAACTTAGGTTTGGTCAAGTACATTCTAAGTCCCAACTTCTAACATGCACAGTCCAGTTCATTTAACATATCTGTAGCTTCTCCTAAATTCTCTGTGATAAGGACAATGTCATCTGCGAAACGGAGATGGTTAAGCTTTTCGCCGTCTAATATTACTCCTCTGTGGTTCCAATTGACCATCTTAAAGACATACTCTAATAACGTTATGAATAATTTCGGTGACAATGTATCTCCTTGCCTTATCCCACGTTTTATTTTTATTGGTCGGGTTTTATCGTGTATCTTAACAGTCGCAGTGGCATTTTTGTAAATATTGTAAGTAAGTTCACTATACCTATGGTCAATCCTGCTGCCATCCATTGCTTCTATAAGGCTGTCTCTTTCGATCATGTCGAACGCTTTATGAAAATCTATGAAAGTGAGGACAAGTGGTTTCTTGTATTCTATAGATTTTTCAGTGAGTGTCTTAACTGTATGGTGGTGATTATTGGTACCATAATTTGAACGGAATTCTGCCTGGTCTCTCGGTTGGCAGAAATCTAATTTTTTCTCCAATCTTGATGTCACTAACCTAGTGAAGAGCTTGTATATGTGGTTCAACAGGCTAATAGGTCTATAATTTTTTAGGTCCGTTCTATCTCCTTTTTTTATGCAAAAGAATGATTATAGCATTGTCCATTCTTGGGCACATCTCTTTACTGCAAACATAGGTTAAAGAGTTTCCTTAATTTATTTAATAGCATATCTCCTCCATTTACGATAGCTTCTATTACAATAATTCCATCCTCTCCTGGGGCTTTGTTATTTTTCATTTTTCTTAACGCTTGTAGAATCTCACCTACCTTTATTTCTGGCATTAGTACGGAACCTTCTTCTTTCAAAGAAGATTCTTGATCTTCTTTGAAATGGCTGTTTGTGTTCCTGTTTGATCTTTTCGTCTACTTCCATATAATTCATCGTAAAACTCTTCGATGATCTGTATTAACTCATCTCTACGTCATATTATTTCATTTCCCATTCGTTAGCTTTCTACGTAGAACTTTTAGGCTATTATTTTTTCCTGTATAGTGCGTTTAATATTATCAGTTTTAAATTTCCTTAAATCTCTCCTGATTGTCTTCGAAATAGTTTTATTCATTTCTCTTAAAGTGTGGCTGTCTGCATTCTTATCGCTTCTCATTTGTCTTCTTTGATCCAGCAGCGTTTCTGTATATGGACTTACTTTGGTTACTTTTAGGAATTAATAACTTATTAAAAAATAATAAAATATCACCTTAAATAATGGAAATCATCGCCTAATTTTAGTAGTTAAATAATAATCTAAGTGTTGCTATGTTTTAACTTAGATAATGAAATATCTTAAAAGTGGATTTAGGTTTAAGGGAATACCCATACCAAACGAATTGGCTTAAAAAATACAACGGAAAATCTAATATAATACCGGGTGTTCTATTTGAAATAAGCAACTTATAAATGATTTAAATTTTGCATGTTGGCGGCTAAGTTTAAAACACCCTGTATGGAATATCAATAGGTTGGACAGATGGAGTTAACGAGCAAGTGCGTATTGTTTATAATTTACGTCACTAGCCTCGTTATTAATGGAGATATCGTTATTCAATGTGAACTGGAATTTTTTCAAAATTTTGAAAAAATCGAAATATATGGAAAATACTTAATTTTTAGAATAGGACATTTGTTATAATTTTTTTATTAATAAAGATAGATTTTGTTTCTTTTTAAACTGAAACAGTTAAAACAGAATGAAAGTATTGTTCACGGCTGGTTCTGCATACGATTTATACAGAAATTATAAGCATTTGATAAGCTTAATCCAGTAAAAGAAATTTTTTGGGTTAGACACCTTTGCCTCTCAGTAAAGATACAATCATTTACACAATTCAATTGTTAATAACAAATTATTAAATTATCTGACGAGTTTTCAGCTTACTACTCTCAAAAAATCGACTCTTAGATTAAGAGTAGAATATTTAGAAAAATATTTCTTTTTAATAAAAATAACATAACTCAAAGTCCTCTTAATGTCACAAACTGAAGAGCCGAACCTGAAACGCGTGTCATAGCGAGACATCTAAAGCCGAAGCCAAGGAATGGGCTTTTTCATTTAAACCGAGATTTGGTGATTCAATACATTACGCTACGATTCTCGACTATTAATGGACGAGAGATATTAAATTTCAATATTTTCCTACAAGTAACAGTTGCTTAAAATATATCGTTACAGTGTAAACTTTTGTGTGCATGCAATGGAGTGTGCGTTTATTGGAAGAATATTGGGTGGTCCGAATAAAACTGATTTAAATATAACCTTG
The DNA here is from genome assembly GCA_918026665.1 of Diabrotica balteata. Lineage (NCBI taxonomy): Eukaryota > Metazoa > Arthropoda > Insecta > Coleoptera > Chrysomelidae > Diabrotica > Diabrotica balteata. The sequence continues at coordinate 19,491,761 of OU898277.1, forward strand.
TGGCTCGTGGCCGCCTGTAACAAGAAACATAGTATAGAAATATAGAGAGTATAATGCAATATCGTTATATCAGGAATTTAAGAAGAAGAGAACCTCCACCATTTTTTCGATATATTTATTTTGTAGAAACAATTATTCTAATTATAACCGTTTTTATTCTTTATTAAGACAAATTATTTAAGAAAAGTAATGTTAACAAAGTGAGCAAATTTAATCCATAAAATATAATGAACGATCTAATGAGAAGAATGTTCGGAATAAATACTTATTGCGCCGTCTCCTTTCGAAGGTTGACAATCCAAATGGCAATTGTAGTTTTGGACACTGTTGTAAGAGAGAGTTCTATGGATGACCGGTCAAATCATCTCCTTAGGTCTTTCAGCCACGAGTTCTGATCTTCCAACTGATCTTTTGCCCTGCACTTCCACCTGCACTGTCCACCTTCCAATATGATTCGGAGTAATTCACATAATTTCACCTCTCAATACATGACCCTGCATTTTTCCTCCTCTGATCATGCTCAGTAATTCCTTTTGTTTACTCACGGATTTCTGCTGAATCCTTCTGTAACTAGCAACCCTCTTCTCGCTCTTAATGAATGGACTTTGGACCGATATGAGCCGATTGATATTATTTATATAGATTTTTCCCGTGCATTTGATAAGGTACCATAAAAAATTAATGCTGTAGTTGCTGACCAATATAAATTTCTAAATTTGAGGTATTAGCTAATTTAGCACCAGTCAAGCATATAATTTAGGGTCAACTTTGAACCCACAGCGTCCTCTTAAGGCTTCTAATTTTTATCAGCTGTACAATAGTGTGACATGGTGTAGTGTTTTGGTATGGAAGTCTTCAAAAAAGTTTCGGATAGGGGTCAATTTATCTGTTTTTTGTCTCTCTGCACGAGTTTGTTTATTATGAAAGCCCAATAAATGCCAATAAAAATTTGAATCGCCCGTATGACATTGGAAGGCGAAATATTTCTAAGGAAGTACTGCTTTTTCTAAACAAGTCGCGAGCATTGAGATGGTTATTCTTGAACTTATTCTGCTATGTATAGCTCAGGCCTATAAGTGCTTTTATTTCTAGTTTCTGTTCAGAAGATCAGCATGTAGGTCCACTCTCATTGAATTGTCTGCTCTTGTACGCACTTGCTTATTACCAAGATGCTTTCGCCATTTAATTTTTTTATCCTTACTTAATATTAATTACTTAATATATTCTGCTTCTGCCTCATGGAAAACATCATTTTCTGCTTCTGATATATCCTGTTCACTATCTGTATTCAGATTTTGTATTCAACTTCATCTTCTTCAGAACTATCCGCAGAATCGCTGCATTCCAATTCATCATCACTATTAACTACCTTTAGAAGCCTTTGCACATATTTTTGCTCGCTCTCGTAGTTACAAATACATTACATTACATACATTACATACCACCTTCTCAAATGCCTCAAAATCTATGGGCCTGCAAGTAAATGAGGAGAAAACTAAGATGATGTTACCAACACCCAACAATAGAGTCAGGAACATCGGTCCCCAATTCACGGTTGATAACTCTATCTTTGAAGTGGTGGACAAATTCATATACTTAGGCTCCCTAAGAGAACGCCATAACGAAAGAAATCAAGCGAAGGATAATAATGGCAAACAGATGCTATTTTGGACTGAGTAGACATATGAGAAGTAGAAACTTAAGCCAAAAAACAAAAATAACTATATACAAAACCCTTATACAGTCAGTGTTGACATATGGATCGGAGACATGGACCATCTCCAAGGCAGACGAAGACCTTCTGCTTATATTTGAACGAAGGATCCTGAGAGGAATATTTGGTGGCATCTGTGAAAATAGTGTTTGGAGGAGGAGATACAACTACGAGGTATACCACAGATATAAACAAATATTTGGTGGTAAAGACGTAGTATCTCTTATAAGAATAGAAGACTAAGATGGGCAGGACATCTAGCAAGATCACAGCAGAACAACTCTCCTAGAAGAATCCTTATGTCACAACCCGTGGGAAGTAGAAAAAGGGGTAGGCCAAAACTCAGATGGAAGGATGGTGTAGATGAGGATGGTAGAAAGATAGGCGCAGTAAACTGGCAACGGTTGGCAATGGATAGGACTTCCTGGCGTAATAGACTTGGGAAGGTCGAGGCTCTTTCATAGGGCTGTAGCACCATTGATGATGATGATGATGATTAACTACCTTTAGAAGCCTTTGCACATATTTTTGCTCGCTCTCGTAGTTCATTTCTACTTCTAAAAAGTAAAAAGAATAATATTTTATTCACTAAAAATACAACGCTAAAGGTCACAATCCTTACTTTTAGTAAAGCCTCAAAAGCTAACATCCGTCTCTGAGACCGAGATCTTGTGTAACGAACAAACTATGTACCTACGTTCAACAATATTTTAATAGTAACAAAACGGATAGGTAAAATCTGAAGCTATTGAACGACCTAGCGTGAATATCTGAACATATCGTTAATTATCGGTGTGAATAGGTTAGCTCCGCCTGTGAGACCGTGCGTTAGCACTGAAAGGTTAATAATTAATAAAATAATAATTAAGAATTTTTTTATGACATAAAAATTTCAAAAAATATTTTTCAAATTTCTTTTCAAAACAGGAATGCTATACTTAACAGAATTACATACTAGAAACGATTATTTTCTTTAATAAAGCATATTATTATGTCTTTTTTCAAAGACATCTACGAGACACAACAGGTATTAAACTGAAGGTAAACTATGCATTGTCCAAGAACCAATCAGATATTTCGGAACAGACATTCCTGTTAGTATCCTAATATTGATTTTGCACTCGACGGTGCACGAAATCGAACGTGGACCAATTAGTCGCAGCCTAAATAGCAATGGAAAGATAAATGATAGGTATTAGGTCGACAAAGTAAAAAATTAACTACATGGATTATAATTTAACTAAGTAGATGACAAACGGAGACGAAATTTTCCATTAAAGGAGGAATCTGAATAAAATCGTTTTATGGTAGGACATATACGAGGACAGCTTAATAAGTTCTTTCCGGTCTGGTAATATATGCAAAACAGTTTTTTTATTCAAATACTGCATATCGTGAGTATGATTACAAAAGTAATTAGGACAAAATAGTTAATTTCGAAAAAATGTCATGTAAAAATAGTGATGGGTTTTTATGTCATCATTATCATCATCATGAGACTAGATCTACATCATTCGGTGGTTTCTAGCTTCCACCTTTTCCTACATATCTCCCCAATCATCATTTTGGAGGTTTCTGGTTCTCATAGAATCTTCCATTGGTTTGTTCCAATTATGCCACCGTCTCCCTCTTCTTCTGCAATAAGCTGACTCCCACTTCCTTCTATTATAAATTAAACCGTTTTTGATTAAGCTTATTTGATACTATGTGGTTTTGCTAATTAATCAACAACATAATCTATTACTTTTATAACTACAATAATAATTATAAATTAAACGGAAAGAAAAAGTAATGTCTGGCGCAAATTAATTGGAACATCAACCAATTCTTCTTCTTCTTGATGTGCCTATTCGTTACGAATGTTGGCGATCATCATGGCAATATTTATCTTATCTGCAGCAGCGCGGAAAAGCTGCACAGATGTTGTATTGAACCAGATTCTGAGGTTCGTTAACCAAGATGTTCTTTTTCTTCCTGGACCCGTTTTCCAAATTTTTTTCCTTGCACAATGGCTTGAAGGAGAGCATATCTGGATTCATTTCGCATAATATGTCCGAAGAATTGTAACTTTGGAGATTTGATGGTGGTCTGTACCTCTCAGTTCTTATTCATTCATCTGAGGACCTCCTCATTTGTGACTCAGTCAGTCCAAGGGATCTTAAGTATTCTCCGATATAGCCACATCTCAAATGCTTCCAGTTTTCTGCACATATCTTCGTTCAAGGTCCACAATTCAACACCATAAAAAGGACAGAGAAGACATGCATCGCAGCATTCTTACTTTTGTATCAAGAGAGAGATTGTGACTCTTAAAGAAGACCCCCATCCGATTGAAGGTGGATCTAGCTTTTTCGATGCGTGCTCTAATCTCCTGGTTGTTGGCCCATTCTTCATTTATTATAGTGCCGAGGTAGTTCTAGTGCGTCACTCTTTCTACAGGGGATTGGGTCCATATTGTTGACTGTAATACGTGATTTTGCTCATAAGAACTTGTAGGTCTTCTAAGTTGTCCGCAAATATGATGGTGTCATCTGCATGTCTGATGTTGTTTAGTCGGTAACCATTTAGTAGAATACCTTTTTCAGATTCGTGTAAAGGTTCGATAAATATTCTTTCAGAGTACAGATTGAAGATTAGAGGAGACAAAATACAGCCTTGCCTCACTCCACGCACGATTTTCACATAGTCAGTGTGTCCACCTTCAACTCTGCTGTCTGATTCCAGTAAAGATTTCTAATTATTTTCAGATCTTGGTTATTAATTCCTGCTTCTTTTAGTACTTGCATAATCTTGGCGTGCTGTACTCGATTAAACGCTTTCTCGTAATCAACCAGATATGCTTATACGTCGCAGTTGACGTCTCTGCATCTCTGGAATAAGACTTGTACTGAGAACAAAGCCTCTCTAGTACCAACAGCATTTGTGAACCGAACTGGTTGGGAGAAATTTGACTTTCACACAGTTTGTAGATTCTCTTATAAATTATCTTTAGGATAATTTTAGGAGGTGACTGATGAGCTTATAGTACGGTAATTTTCACATTTTTGGATCCTGGTTTTTTGGAAGTGCAATACATTCAGATTTCAGTCATTCTGTTGGTATTTCTCCAGATTTGTATATGTTGTTGAATATCTTTGCGATTATTGTCCATTAGTTGAGTAATTCTGCTTGTATATTATCAGGGCCTATCGCTTTGCCATCCTTTAACTGTGTTATTTCGGAATAAACTTCCTGCTGTATATTCAGCGGTAGAATCAACCAATTAGTGATAAATAATTATTTATCCAATACAATCTCCTTAATATTTTTTTCTGAGAATTATATCTTCAAGTGTGTGTTGAAGAAATAATTTATGAAGTTAATTTGAAGTTGACTTAACTTAGTTGCTTATCAATTGTATGGTTGTTTCAAACAACCATAGCTACGCACAGAAAATGTTTCATAGTGTTAAATACCAATTAAAATAGCAAAAAATGCCAAACATTTTTTATTTCTTAAATTATCAATTTTGATTGCAATTGTTTAGCTAAAGTGATACAGGGCCAAATCTAGGATTTCAACTTAGGGTCTTGATTTCAGTTGTTGAAAAAAGTTAGTTAAATAATAATTTAACTAGAAATATAACACAAACCGGCTAAAAAAATGGCGAAATATCTGGAAAACCGAAGATTATAACCAGATTTTCGTCTTTTAAATCATCATAACTTGTTCTAACGGTCAAAAATGGTTAATTCGGAGTCCAAATTAAAGGTATTGATGTGAACTGACGATCAAATGGAACTTAGAAGATTAACGTCTCTCTCACTAAAAGTATAACCCAAAAATGGCGAAAAGGCGGTGAAAACAGGTTTTAATCAGATTTTAGCCTTTTAAATCACCATAACTCTGGTTCTAAGGTACGAAAACGGTTCACCTGGGGTCCAAATAAAGGTATTATTGTCAGCTATTTACTCAAGTAACTTTCAAAAGAGTAGCTCATCTCTAACTAAAAATGTAATTTAATAAACGGCAAAAGACAACAAAAAAAAACGGTTTTTTTCGATTTTTAAAATCCTTGTACCATTTAAAAAATTCTGGAACATAGTTTTGGTGATCATACATATATATTTTTTATTTATATTTTCAACACTCAATAAGATCAATAAAAATCAATAGAGTTATGGAACGGATATTGATCGGTTAGGCTTATAGACAGAGAAAAATAAATGAAATCCGTTAAATAACCAAAGTTGATTGCGACACTGAAATGTCAATGAGTAGGACATGTAGCTCGGCAAGATCAAATCAGATGGATAACTAAACTGGCACACTAGCAACTAAAAGAGACAAAAACGTAGCGTTAGAAGACCCCAGAAGAGACGGCTTAATGATATCAAAAAGTATGCAGGAAACAGGTGGTTTCAAATAGCAAGGGACCAGGACAGCATGAAAAAACATGAAAAAGACTACATTCAGCAGTCGATAATTTAGGCTTTTTAGTTAGATTAGAGGTTCAGAGCTCAATAGAATCAGAGAGGAAGATACTGCAGAGGAAGAATGGAGACAATTTAAAACAATAATAACGAAATCTGCAGAGGAAACTATCAGAAAAGCCAAAAAGGCAAAGAAATGCGGAATGGTATGATGATAAATGCAGAACTGCAGTAGAGGAAAAAAGGCAAGCTAGGCTTAACCAACTTCAAAGAAACACAATAGCAGAGAACTTTATAACGAAAAGAGATACAAGCGACTAGAATATGCAGAAGAAAAAAAAGAGGAGGCTTTGAAAAAACAAGTACAAGAAATCCTAGAACTTAACAGACGTGAGAGCAGAAAATTTTATAAAAAAAATAAAGAAAGCACACAGTCATTAAGACCAAAATTGGCAATATGCAAAGACAAGCACGGAGAACTACTAACAGAAAACAAAAAATTAAATGAGATGGAAAGAATACTTTAGGAAAACCTAAATGCAGATAAGAAAAAATATTCGAAACGGGACAAATATTTTACAGCGGAGCAACACATTGAAAATCCGAGTTATGAAGTGTTCATAGGACCCGAACTCTGGGGAAGAATCAATTACCTGATAAAGTAGGTATGGACCAAGGAGCAAATGCCGGAGGAATGGGCGTTGGTCTTATACAGCCAATATATAAAAAGGAGATGAGAGTGAATGCCAGAATTACAGACCAATTACATTGCTAAATATACAAAATCCTTTCTGGTATTATCTACACTAGATTGTCAGAATACTCCGAAAATTTAATTGAAGATTATCAAAATGGATTCAGACAAATATAGCCACTGCAGACAACATATTCATACTTATAATATTAAAAGAGAAAACTTATAAATGTGACATATAACTATATAATATGTATATAGATATTTAACAAGCTTTTGGCAGTGTGAAAAGATACACCATGCTGGAAGATCTCCGAAATCTAGGTATACCAAAAAATATATCAACCCGTAAAAATAACATTGCTGGGTTCAAAAGTCGCAATTAAAGTAGATGGAGAATTGTCTCCCCCTGTTTGACATCAACATTGGGGTGAGACAGGGAGACGCACTTTAAACCATGCTGTTCAACCCGGTACTTAAAACAGTTATCGGAAAAACCAATTTAACCAGCCATATAAACACCAAAACAGTACAAATTACTGCATATGCAGACGATGTCGCCATTATTAGTAGAAACAAGACACGAATAATGGAAAACGTTCAAGGAAATTGATCCTGAAGTACAAAAAGAGAGCTTAAAATTAATGAAACGAAACAAAGTACATAACCATCAAAAGAACACCTGAGAATGAAAATAATATAGTAATACGACAACCATACTATTCAACGTGTGGATGCCTTCACATATTTGGGCACAGAAGACAATCAGAAGAATTCTGTAAGTAGTGAAATTAATATGTAGTAGAAGTACTATGCTAATAAAGGATTGATGAGATTGAAATTATTAAACAAAAGAACCAAAATGACTATCTATGGAACTTGGATTAGACCCATAGTAACCTATGGTCGTGAAACCTGGGTAATGACGAAAAAGAGGAAGCCCAACTCAGAAAATTCGAGAGAAGATACTGAGAAAAGTATATGGCCTGGTGCAAGAGGAAGGCGGCAGATGGATAATCAGGAGAAACAATGAGGTCAATGAACTGAATGAAGAGTGTGACATTGTAAAATTTGTGAAAAGTCAAAGACTGTCATAGCTGGGACATATTCAGCGACAAGAAGAGGCGAAAATGACAAAGAAGATGTCACAGTAGAAGCCGGTAGGAAGGCGGAAAAAAAGGAAGGCCTAGGACGAGATGGTTGAATGACGTGGAACACGACCTGAAAACCCTGAATATAAGACAATGAAGGAGAAGGGCCCAAGAGAGATCTGAATGGAAGGACATAGCCAGACAGGCAAAGACCCATCCAGGGTTATGATGCCAAAAGAAGAAGAAGTGATTCAGGTCAAAATTTAGCGCCCAAATAATATTTACTGACAATTTGAACATAGTTTAGTCTTGTGGACCTCGTACCGTCTCCACTGTTTAAAAGTTTAAAAGCTAGCTGGAGCCTTTAGCAAGTCCATCAGACGTTTGACCAGATAAAACATCTGTTGCATAGTTCAGAGTGTACGTACACTTCACATGCTTGTGATAGTGTAACGGTATGTACTTTGTCCTAGCTGATACTCAGAGAAACGTAATAATATGCGCTATATATAATTTTTATTATTTCGTGGTAAAATATGCATTCCCATTAGATGAAAACCACTTCCAGTCGCCCATTTATCCTAACACAAACGAAAATATATTAATCTGACGGAAAATAGGTCACACAAACCGACTAGAGCGTCTTTAAAGTACGTAAGTAAGTGAAATATATAAACCGAGAATGAAATAAATTGCAAAGTGTTCAGCGTCTGTTTTCCGGAAAACCCGTTGCTTCTGGCTTCGGCACCGTAAGTCTGCGTTTTCGACTCTCGAAGTATGCTAGTAAAGTAGGGCCTTTCTGAAAATTTAATGATGCCAATCGAAGGTAAAAGACTCAAAACGGGAGGTTTCGTTTCGGTAAGGCGCTTTTGTGTGACATTTTTGATGTTGCAAAAAAAACACAATCTAGAAAAAGGTATGATTAATTATCTCAACTTTTCTTTGATTCTTCAAATTTTTATAAAACCTACTAGACCAATCAAGTTTTTTTCGTCATAACTGTATAGACGGGTTTTGACAGTTGGCGTAACGTCAAATTCATTATTTTGCTCATATATTGTTTATTTAGAGATTTGACCTCAACAGGCAACTTTTTCAGAAAAAAAGATACACAAAATGAGATATGCTAAATTAAAATCGGATGATAAACAAAAAAGTTATTGCAAAATGAACAACAAAATTACTGTTTTTGTATATTGTTAATAACTTTTTTTTATTACGTATTTATTAAAATTTGTTTACGGGTACCTGAACTGAAGGGCCTTATCGTATTTGAATTGTGCCCAAAAAAGACTGAATAGTTACCGGTTGAACAGTTCTTGCGAAATTTCATTTGTTTATAAGATTTTTTGGAAAAATGAGCTTATTTCTAAGGCAGGTCCAGATAATTTGACTGAATGTATCTCAATAATCCAATTTTTTTTTGTTAAGACGTATAATATATTAATAATCCATGGAAAAATTTTTGTAAAAAAATTACATTTATGTATACAAAATGATTTAACAATAAATAGCACTTTTTAAGCTTATAAACATTTACAATAACTCAGAAAATTCTAGTACAAATTAAATGGCAAAAATAGGCGGAAAGGTGATTAAAAAACTTTTTTAGGATTAATTATAAGTTTGTAGAACGAAAGGCCAAAGAAAATTGGTTAAAAACACAGTATGAAGAGATAGAGTTGTTGGATCATAAAACACGACACATTTAATATGCATAAAAAGGTAAAACAAGCAGCTGGTCTTAAAAAATCCAACACAGCTAACAAACTACAAGATCAACAGCAAATACATACAAAAACTCTGATGATAATAGGTCCGAATAACCTCCGTCCTAAATATGTAATAACCACTTACCAATCACATCCGATGAAGTGGAAAAAGTAATATCTAAACAACAACTAAAAGATGGCAAAGCTTCTGGACCTGACAATGCATATGTTGAACTCATAATGCTATTTAACACCGACGGCACTCAACGACTAACAAAAATATTCAATGATTCACATATTTAAACGGAGTAAAACCTAGATCATCATAACGAAGAGCTGACAAGAATCGACGAAAATTTAAGTATAGATGAACACTGGACCAAATGCAAGGAAGCTATCCATACAGCGGCTAAAGGCTTTTTAAAACCTAACCAGGCTAAAATAAACGAAGATTGGTTTGAACAAGAATGTAGATCCATTAACCAACGGAAAAATAAAACATACAAGAGACTTCAGCAGCGCAGAACGAGATCAAACCTGCAAGACTATGAAAATCTTAGACGATAAGAAAAAATGACGTTTAGAAGGAAAAAGAAAGAGCCATACGAAAACGCTCTAAACGAGATTGTTAACCACCACAATAGAAAAGACTCGCGAAAATTCTACCACAAGATAAAAGCTGCAGAAAATGAATTCAAACCCAGAATAACAGCATGTAAAGACAGAGATGGTTCCATAATTAGTGACAAAGAACATATACTAAAAAGGCGAATCATTTTGAAGAACTGCTCTAAGAAGACCAAATAGAAATTACTTTGCCTGAAATGGATGAAAACGCTCAAGAGCCGCCCCCCACCGAAGAAGAATTAGAAAAGCCATTTAAAAACTGAAAAATAACAAAGCCCCTTCAGTCAACAAACAAAAACTTCTACAGGCTATAGTGGAATTTCAAATACCGCTTCATCTTGTTCAACTAACGGAACTTACACTTACAGGCGTAGAGAGTGTAGTCAGAATCCAAAACGATTTTTCAAGACCCTTCCATTGTAAAAATGGACTGAGACAGGGAATGGACTGTCGTGTCTCTTATTTAACCTAGCACTAGAAGAAGTAATTCGAGAGTGCCATAATAATACGAATGGCACCATCTTTAATCAATCTGTACAAGTGGTCGGATATGCAGATGACATAGACATTATTGCTAGGTCCACAAAATCTCTGATCAAAGCATTTCGATCATTAAGAGCGTCTGCACTGAAAATGGGATTAAAAATAAACGCACAGAAAACCAAGTATATGTATTGTACTAGATAAGGCAACCAGATACCTAGACTATTAATTGATGATCTGGAACTGGAAGGTGTGGACACTTTCATCTACCTGGGCTCGCTGCTGACCAAGACAACAATGTCAAAGGCGAAATTAAAAGAAGAATAGTGCTTGCCAATAAGTGCTATTATGGCTTGAGAAAATAGATGACCCCAAAACTACCCAGAAAAATTAAAACTATCATTTATAAAACACTAATAAGGCCAGTGTTAACATACGGGTCAGAAACGTGGTCACTCACACAGAACGACCAAGAACTGCTTAGACGTTTCGAGAGAAAAATTCTAAGGAAAATATATGGAGAAGTCCCAAGAACAGGGTTTGTGGCGTAGGCGCTACAACTTTGAATTATACAGAAGTTTTGGGGAACCTGACGTTGTAAAATTTATTAAATTAGTACGCCTTCGAGGGATATTACATGTAATTAGACGAGATGAAGATGCAATGATCAGAAAAATTTTCGACCGAAGAGGGCTAGTGGGAAGACGATCCAGAGGAAGACCAAAACTTAGCTATCAAGATAACATAGAGGATGATCTAAAATCCATCGAAGTTAAAGCATGGAGAAGAGTGCCAGAGACAGGGGCGAATGGAAGATCGTTCTGAAGAAGGCTTTGGCTCATAACGAACTGTAATGACACTGATGATGATGAATACCAAGATCATGGCTGGAGTCAACGTTTATTGCTCTACCAAAGAAAATAAAATCCGTATTTTGCAATGAATTCCGGACCATTAGCTTAATGAGCCACATTTTTAAAGTTATTTCTAAAAAGCATACATCAAAGAGGCTCTCTTTAACATACAGTGCTATTTCAACGATGTAGAGATGCGAATTGCGATATTTATGCATGCTTCATTGATTCCCATTAAGCATTTGATACAGTAAAAACACGACAAGGTGATGGAGATATTAAAAAATATTGGAATAAACACTGTGATCTAAAAATTATTAGGAATATTTACTGGAATAACATCGTCTATCCGTACAGAGAGAGGAGAATCCGATGATATCAAAATCACACGTGGGGTCCGACAGGGATGTATACTATCACCCTTGCTGTTTAACATATACTCTGGAGAAATCTTTCAAAAAGCAGTATATGTTGAAGTCGGAATTCGAATCAACGGAGAATGTATCAATAACATCAGATACGCGGATGATATGATGGTATTCGCTGACAGTTATGAAGCCCTCCAGCAGTTAATGAATAAGAATCACAGAAGTGAGCCAGAGATATAGACTTTCATTGAATATTAAGAAAACAAAATGTATGATGATCTCTAAAAAGGAACAGCAAATTGAAAGAATCAGTATGAATAGTCAATCAATAGAAAACAGTAAAAACATACACTTACTTTAGTACGAACGTCAATGAAAATTACCTAGAAATCAAATGAGGGATAGAAAAAGCAAGATCTGCATTTCAAAAAATGGCCAGGCTATTCAAATGCCACGATTTATCAGTACCCATAAATATCAGGTTACTACGATATTATATCTTTTCTATACCGTTGTACGAAGTTGAGTCGTGGACTCTTACAGACGCTAGCTGTAAGAAACTTAAGGCTTTTAAAATGTGGCTTTATCGTAGAATTCTGAAGATATCCTATACCGACCACGTTACTAACCAGGACGTTTTATTAAGATGCAAAAGGAAAAGAGTTGTTAACCACGATATAACAGCCAAAATAGAATATCTCAGTCACGGGAACAACGAAAGATATGGTTTGCTGCAATTAATTCTTCAAGGAAAACGCGGAACCAGGAAGGCGAAGAATTTCCTGGCTGAAAAATCTACGTACGTGATTCAACACAACAACCACAATTCCCATGCCCATACCAACATCCGAAATGGATGGGCCCTACAAGAAAAAGAAGAGCCTTTTTTTCTGTAAACCAGTAAGGTTTCGGATAGTTTCTTGGTACTCTTAGACACCATCCTTGCCACATCCCCACATTTCTACATTCAGGATCTGAATGATAGTGACTTGGGTGCACAATAGTGCAGACATTCCAAAGACTTGTATTAACCGTTAAGTAGTATTGCAGTTCTAGGTTTTTGTTGATGTTTTGTTTATGACACATATGTATTTTACATTGTATACGAGTATAAAATTCAAGTTTGTCGTTTGATGATTTTAAAATTTATTTTTTCACCATTTTTTTATTTTTTATTTTTCACATTTATTATTTCACCTTTTTCTAGTCTGATTTTCTATTTAGCGATGTGTCTCGACAAGCTATAATATAAATATAATGTCTGCAATCTAGCTCTCCTTAATCTCATTATTTATAGCTGATTGATGTACACATAAATTCACCCCAGTTTGTTGTATGACCTATATACAAGACATTCCAGTTCCAATTCTTCGACGAAACATAATCGATCGCCGCGGCCGTCCTATTTACTACCACTTCCACCATATACGTCTAGCATTATTTAATAAAGAACGGGAAATTATGTCGGAATAGTATCCCCTCCACTAAAAGCGCCGATCTATCTGTTTCTGGTTTAATAGGCAATTTCATCTCAATAATGGTTACAAGGAAAGCCATTTTCATCGGAAAACTCGAATGAGCTCCTACATGAACACGTCTATAAAGGACACAATGGTCGGTTAACGGATTTTATATCTAGAGAAGTTAGCAGATACACCGCAGAAGTTTAAAATTAGTTATCTTGGAGTGAACACAACTTGGAGTTCTTTTGTGCTAAAGTGTGCTGTTGCTGGAAGTTTTTTACTTTTAGTCATTGGAAAGTTTTTTACTTTTTCTTGAATTAGTTCTCATAAATATTTTAACTGTGATCATTTTCTATTGGTTTTTTTTTTCAAAGTATATTTTATATGTTTTAATTAGCTATTTTCAATAGAAGAATAATTTTGGTATTGGCATATAATGATCTAATTATGTTTTGTAACAGTAATGTTATGAATATGATGATGGAGATGCGTGGAGTAAAATTAGGTCGGGATGGATGATATGAAAGGAAGAAGGTGGTGTGTTGTGGACAGAAAGATTAAAGGAAACTATTTTATAAAACTGCGATAAGACTAACTATGACGTTTTCTTCTTCTTCTTTTAGTACCCTATCCGATTATAGAATGTTGGCGATCATATTGGCAATATCTTTTACTGACAGCTCGAAACAGCTAAGCAGATGTCTCTTGATACCACTCTCGAAGATTTCGGAGCCAGGATTTTCTTCTTCTGATCGGACCTCTTCTTCCGGTAATCTTGCATGGATTATGAGGTGTAAAAGGTACATACCTGTCCGGATGACTCAGCACATGACCGACATATTGTAACTTTCGAATTTTAATTTTTTTCGATATCTTTTGATTTAAGTGACCTATCAACCTTTTGTTTAATTACAGTAGCACGTTTTTCAAAAGAACAAAACTTCTGCAATAAACTTCACCCAAAACAGTCTTCTTAAATGCATATCCTATGACGTGTGATTATTTGTAATGTAAAACATTAAATTATTCGTTTTTTATTCATATTTAAATGCCTCATATTTGTTACCATAACTCAAAATTGAAATTTCATATCATAGGTCTCAAAGATTGATCTTGTAAAACGGAACTTTTACTACAAATGGTCAATAAAAGTAATCAATTTGATTGAGAATCGTAAAAAAATGGCAAAAATCGCGTCACCTTAATTTATTTAACACCTTTACAAAAACTGAGTTTATTCTCAGCAAAATTCAAAAACTGCATACGAAAGCATACATACATAAATACATACCAACAATATTAACTAAGAATTAAGGGAAAAATTACATAAAATTAAAAAATACTCTCTACAAATATTCCTTACCTCCAAATCTTCATCATTCGGAGACTGACTAGAGAGATCCTGCAGTTGGGAGATTTTTCTATCGAAGATGCATTGGTGCAGCTGGTCGTCCAACATTTGGAAGTTCTCGAAATTCCTCTGAATGATCCAGCACGCATCTCCAGATGTCACTTGAACCATGAACCACTCAACATCGGTATCATCATTAGCTGGAAATAAGAAGTCGACAATTAATACCATCGACGAAGTTACACTTTGATTAAAACAATTTTTAATTCACGCCATTCATTTTACATTTTGCCGAATTTTCAATCTGGCAGGATTAGTTAAGGCTTTGTTGGAAGCTTTGTTGGAACTAAGGTAGTTGAAGAATTTTACACAGAATTATATAGAGAAAGGGGGAAGAAAGACGGCACCAAGTTGAGAAAAGTCCAGAATGTGGGTTCAGAGGATATCCCAGAAATAACAATCGAAGAAGTCTTAAAGTCATTAAATAGAATGAAAAACAATAAAGCAGCTGGTGATGATCAAATCGTTATTGAGGCAGTTAAAGCAGGAGGAAAGACAGTATTGAAAGCAATATTATGCCTTTCAAACGAGGTTACACCATCTCAGTGGAATAAAGCTGTTATAGTAGTCATGCACAAAAAGGGAGATATAACAGAGCTAAAGAACTATAGACCTATTAGCTTGTTATCTCACGTTTATAAGTTGTTTATGAAGATAATAACTAATAGGTTGACATCAAAACTAGACTTCTATCAACCTTGCGAGCAAGCAGGATTTAGAGCTGGATACGGAACAAATGATCATTTACAAACCATTAAGTCGTTGATTGAAAAAACCATTGAATATAATAGACCCCTGATACTTATCTTTGTCGACTTTGAAAAAGCATTTGATACGGTCAATCAAAGTGAAATGCTCCAAGCTCTAACACAATGTAGAATAGATCACCGATACATATCTCTCATCAGATACATCTATCAACATGCTACAGCCTGTGTAAGACTTAATGAAGATACTGGGACTTTTCGTATTGAAAGAGGCGTTCGGCAAGGAGACAACATGTCTCCTAAATTATTTACAACTTTGCTAGAATACGCTTGTAAAACAATAGATTGGAACGAAAAGGGCATCAATGTAGATGGAAAATTTTTAAATAACCTTAAATTTGCAGATGATATCGTTCTTATTGCAGACAGCTTTGATCAGGCACAGATATTGCTCCAAGAACTCCATACTGCCACAAAAAGAGTTGGTCTTAAAATAAATTTTTCAAAAACACAATTTATGACAAATTTAGTCCACAACAAAAACATCTCAGTAGAAGATAAAGATATTGAGCCAGTTGACTCCTATAAATACTTAGGCCATGAGATCAGAATAAGTCGAGACAAGCAAACAATCGAGCTGAAAAGAAGAATAAACCTCGCTTGGGCTGCATTTAAAAGGATGAAGGATATTTTTAGGTCTAAGATTCCAATGTGTCTGAAAAGAAAAGTATTTAATCAATGTATTTTGCCAGTGATGACCTACGGCGCAGAAACCCTAACGCTCACAAGAACAACAGTGAGTAAACTACAAGTTGCGGAAAGAGCAATGGAGAGAATTATGTTAGGGATTTCTCTACGTGATAGAATACCCAATACTACTATACGCAAAAGATCAGGAGTAGCAGACGTTATTGAAAGGATAACAACACTAAAGTGGAACTGGGCAGGTCACGTAGCAAGATCAGTTGATGACCGGTGGACAAAAAGAATTTTGGAATGGAGACCCGAATACAAGCTTACAGAAATAGAGGTCGACCCCAACGAGATGGACAGATGACATAAAAAGAGTGACTACAAATTGGATTCAGATGGCGCAAAATCGGACTAAGTGGAAAAGCATGCGAGAGGCCTATGTTCAGCGGTGGACGTTGGAGGCTAGTTGATGATGATGAAAGACCTCTGACATTAAAACTTATGTTCCATTGGGCCATGATACTAATGACATTACATTATGTAAATCTTTCACATTTATTCAAGTTTTATGTTTATTTTTGAATCAACAATAGGCATATAATACAAGATAGACTGATCGTTATAATACCAGCCCGTCCTCCAATGCGACAGAGAAAACTAAGTCAAAGCAATCCCTACATCTCTTTCTAATTCACCGGTTTTATCGACCACGCGATCTAAATGACCATTGAGAAGGTCACGTGGTCGATAAACCCTGCTCATTAGACAGAGATGCAGGGACTGCCTCGTTTTAGTTTTCCCTGTTGCACTGGAGGAACGTGGCTGTATTGCAGCAGTCAGTCTAGCTTGTATTATATGTCTATGGAATCAACAGTATTACCACCTTTAAATGCAGCTCACTTCCGCTGCAGTGAGCAGGGAATTAAGCAGGGTAGTTGGCAGCTTGAGTATGTAAATACGTCGCTCGCGCTGCCATTACTCATACTATTGCCGCTGTCGTACGCTCCCTCTAAACAGTATTACCCCCTTTATTACATGTTGTTCGCTGCCTTGTCGGTGCACGAACTTATTTGATTATTGTTTGGTAAATTTTTCGTTAACTACGGTTGAGTGAAGCAATGACCAAGTGCTAAAGTTTTTAGAGCTATATGCTAGTGAGAGATTGTTGTGGGACTCTTCATTCCGATCTACAGAGCGGTAAAAAGAAAGCAATAGAGTAGACTAGAACCAACAACAGATTGAAAATCGGAAAAACTGAGACTCAATAAGAGATTAATAAAATGGAATACAATAAAAGACAGACGTAAACCGGACCCAATTATAAAATATCAGAACAATCTGTGTAAGAAAAAATAAGGATCACTAAAAATGTAGGCTGATCTTTCCCTGAAACCGAATTAAAAGATTTCGTAATACGCAGTCAGATAATCCTGTATTGATAATCAATTTTACATCTCTCTATTCTCTATATATTCGTTTATTCTATAAAAAAAATGATTCCAACGAGAGTGCATTTTAAAAAAGAACGTGCCAAAAAATTATCCATTGTCATTTACAAACAAGGAGTTCCACAAGCAGTACCCAAGCCTCTAAACCATAGATGAACATTAGTCCGGTCAATGTTTTGTAGGTATGATATTTAATTTTTCTGACCGTTCTGATTAAAGATCGGTGAAAACGATTCTTTATGCCTGTGCCCAATGTTCATCTTTGCATTGTTATCTTTATCCATTAGGAATCTCTTTAGGATAAATCTAATTAATCTCGTTAAAACGATACAAAAAGAGTATTTTAATATCTTTTTTTAGCTCTTGTACAATGTTATGGCTAATAAAAAATAATAATCTGTTGAATAAGACTAAGAATTTACTTAAAGATACTTACTGTGTTGCGAATGCAGTGACTGGTCCATGTTGGTCTGCAGGGTGACGGCCAACTGGGGCAGTTGCACCCTTTCATAATGAAAATGGGCACATTCTTCTAGCTTTGGGAACCTACACGGTTCCGCCCCCAGGGCCGGCACCCCGCCTGCCGCTTCGCTTATTTGCATTTCGTACACTTCAGTACATAATGCCTGAAACAATAAAACCACTATTAGATAATACGTAAAAAATTAATTCTATAGTAGAAGCCACAGTGAGAATGCAGTGCAGGTAAGATAGACAATGTATTTCTTACGGGAGAATGACCGACAACGTTGCCGGTTTGCCCCGAGCGGCGCATCAGGACCGGATTTAAGAATCATGGTACTAGAATATATGCGCATACAACATTTGCCTATGGTTGTATAAAATACTATCATTATTGTTTCAACTAAAGCATGATTATCGATGTATAAATAAAAGAGTTACATTGTCGAGCTTCAGCATCTGTCAAATAACTGTCAAAGTGTTTGGACGCGTTTAAGAGTTCCTCGGGAAAATTTATATATTTAAGTAGTTCTAAAGTCTTTTTTTTTATTAGATTTCGATCTTTTGTGAAGTGCAGAAGTGTATTTCAAGATATAATACAGGGTGTTTAGCGATTTTGTTTTTTTTTTGCTTTATATTTTAAGTTCCAGTACTCTGTCAACTGTACTGTAAGTAGAAATTTTTTATTAATTTTTTTGTTAAACGCCGTGCCCCGTCATGTCCGCGGGCAAAAATGGTATCTCTGGGAAGGATCCACCAGATCCTGGTGTAGAGGACATTGAATTTAGAGATAGGAATGATATTAAAAACAATATTGATAGCAAAAACTTGCGTTCAACTTCGCCTAAAACAAATATTCAGAAAAATCAGGTATTTAACTCAGCTAATCGATTTAGTTCTAGTGATAATGGTCCTTTTTTTTATATTTGTTCAACATATTAATTTAAATATAGGTCGTTTGCATCCAATGAAACTTGGAGAGAAACTACTTTCATTATCCAATTATAATAAAAATATTATAGAAATTGTTAGTGTAGGTAAAAACCGTATCAAAATTCAAGTAGATTCAGGTGCTGTAGCTAATAAGTTAGTTACAGAAGATTTTTTTGAAAAAAATAATCTAATAGCATATATTCCAAATTATTTAACAGAAAAAAAAAGGTCTCGTTCGTGGAGTGGATACTACTTTAAGTGAGAATGCATTGCTCAACACTATTAAGTCTAATATTCCTATTAAAAAAGTTTATAGAATGACTAGATTAGTTCAAAATAATGGTATATCTGAAAGGGTTCCTAGACAAATGGTCATAATTAGCTTTGAGGGTAAATTAATTCTCCAATATATTTACATTAATAAAGTTAGATGTCCAGTTGAAATATATGTAGTCCGGTTATGCAATGTTTTCATTGTCTTCGATATGGTCATTTCAACCACCCAATGTAAGTCACAAAAAAGATGTAAAAAATGCGGCAATGAAGGAAAAATTGGTTGCTCTGATCAATGTATTGCATTTGCGTTTTTTGTAAAAATAATAACCACGAGTCAATTTTTAAAGAATGCCCCGAATATTTGAAACAAAAGAAAACTAAAGAAGCTATGGCTAACTTAAATATTTCGTTTAAAGAAGCTGAAAAAGTTATTGATAATCCAAGTTATTCCAGTTTAGTTCACAAAAACAAATTTGCACCCTTAACTACCTGTGTCACCGATTTCCCTCCATTAAAAAGCTCTTCTGCTAAACCTTCGAATTCTAACACTGCTTACAATAATAATAATACTCACAAGCATATATCCTCCCCTACAGTTAGTCCCCCAAAAAAGAAAAAATTGTGATACAACTCCTAATTTTCCTCCTATTCGTAGAGAATACCAGACCAGCTTCTGTTCGGGATCTATATTTCAGTTTGGAAACCCTGATCCTCCTAATGAATTCAATAAGTTTATCAGTCAGCTGAGTGCTTCACTTAAAAATTTGATCCAACAAAGTATCCAGGATTATTGTAATTCTTCCTCAAATGTAGAATCTAATCTTAAAATGTACGAAATTGAATTAGAAAATAAAATTAAAGATATTATAGGTAATCTTTTACATAACTTTAATGGCTTCCAAAAGCATTAAAATTATTCAATGGAATATTCGTTCGCTAAATGCAAACAAATATTCTTTAAATCAATTACTTTTTGAAGAACGTTTTGACATTGCTCTTTTATCAGAAACTTGGTCCAAACCATCTGATACTGTTTGCTTCAATAATTTTAATATAGTTAATAAAAGTAGAAGTAAGGGATATGGACGAGTTGCCGTAATTTTAGCAAATAACATTATTTATGTGCCCATTTCATTCGTTAACAATTTCAATCCTAATCTCGAAGTTTCTGGTGTAAATATTAATATCGACCAAAAAATTTATTCTATTCTGAGTGAGTATCGGCCAGCAAAAGTTAGAGTAACAATGCAAGATTACGTTAGTCTTTTGTATGCCACGCCTATTAATGCAAATCGTCTACATCTGGGGTTATAAGAGGTACACACCGAAATGAACAAGGATGAAGGAAGTTTTGTGCCCATCGCTGGGACAAATGGGTTGAACGGAAATCTTACTGTGCCCAAGGGTTGTGTACATGGGAGCTAAACTGTTAAATAGTAATTACTTTAAAAATAATGAGTCGTACTCGCTTCGGCGGTACATATACTAAAATTGGAACGATACAGAGAAGATTAGCATGGCCCCTGCGCAAGGATGACACGCAAAATCGTGAAGCGTTCCACATTTTTGGAAACGAAAAAGCAGACCAAGCCGCTAAAGCAGCATGTTCTTCTGACATAGCCTTCCAAGAGGTCCAAATCCATACGGATCTTAAAATATTGATAAAACAAAAAATCCTCAGCTTATGGGCGGACCTGTGGAGTAAAACAAAAACTAAGCTTCATGAAGTTCAGCCCAACTTATCTCGCGTCAATATCTCCTCTATGAACAGGAAAGAAAATCAGTTATTCACCGACTACGAATAGGGCATACACGCCTCACTCATGGATACCTTATGGCATCAGAAAACCCTCCAGTATGCCACTACTGTAATAACGTCCTTTCCATCAAACACGTGATACTGGTAGACTGCTGCCAGTATGACTCTTCCAGAAACAAGCACAGCCTAAAAGGAAATCTAAAAGACATTCTCAGTGTTCCAAACCGTTTTGACAGTGTTCTTAGATTTTTAAAAGAAACAAGTTTATTTCAGCTAATATAAACAGTGCATAGTGATAAGCTTTATTGTTCTAACCTTTCTATAAAAAAAATGTTCATATTAAATTCTTGTACCTATACCTATATAAAATATGTATAATGTTGTAAACTACTGTACCCGTGTCAATAATAATAATAATAAAAAAAAAAAACAAAAAAAAAAAATAAGTAAATATTTGCGAAACGAATCGTGTACGGTCCTGATTTCTCAGTATATCGTCAAACTACCAATGTGCCAACACTGCATTCAACTGTGGCTTCTACTATAATAATATATCATTCGAAAAAAATCGTAAATGGTTTGGAAATATTTATTACACAAAAATACATTATATAAATTACCTTTTTCTTTTCATGTTTGTTGCTTTTGTAAGGTATACAGGAGAGCTATTTAACAGTAATGGTATTTTTAAAAGTAAAAGGATATTAAAATATATTCAAAATTCAAAAGCATGCCAGCTTTTATATATTTTTTATTATAATTATTTTAAACCACAAAATCCATGTTTAAAAAAAGGTTTAAAATTTATGGTTAAAAGTGCAAACATAAAACTGTAACGGTCAAATACTTTTAGGAATTCATTTATAGAGAATATATAAGACAAAGGTCCCTAAGGCATACTACTTTTACATCTTTCTTATTGTAATTATTTTACAGCTCAAAATGTATGTGTACAGAGAAGTTATTTTAAATATTGTGGTTAAGAATGGAAAAGACATAAAACGTTAACGGTCAAGTATTTATATCATACAAAAACGACAAAGTGTAAAAGTGTAAAACTAAGTTCCAGTAATTCTTCGAACATCCTCATAGCTACAAGATCTAATCGCAATAAAAAGCAAAGACACGTAGCTTTATAATATAAAAATCTAGTCAATGAATCGCAATACATCTTTCGAAATAAATATTAAGAGGGCAACATCGAGACACAGTGAAATTCGAAGAATTTTTATAGTTCCACGTGATAGTAATGTGTATTTTCACTTGGCTTTCACAACTCAGTTTTAGTGTTGGTTTTATTTTGCAACGGCCAGCGTCGAATGGTCTAACTTTAGCCCATCGAATAGCTGAAATAGCTTCCTAGCTATAGGCCGTGGTCCAAGAGGATTATTAATTAATACGGAAATTCTCGGCGGTTCAGTGTGTTCTGTGCATTGTGAATGTTTCGAATTGGATGAATTAGTTAGTTCAGTTTTTGATTAAATATTACGATAAAGCTTTATAGACAGAAATAATAAAAGAACTTGTATTTCATGAGAATGAACAAAATAACTTGCTTTAACGGAAATCCGTTTTTTCCTAGACTTGGTATTATTATTATTTCTCAGATTTAGCCATACGGCTCACGCTCACACTAAGGGGAAAATTCACTCACCCCAAATATCTACGGTATCAAAAGGATTGAGCTCTGGTGGGACTCTTTTCGTGTTATCGAGCCCTAGGTGATTTGGTATGCTGGAGTATCTCCACAAAATTTTCGTACACATCTGGACGTTGAGAGCAGTACAGCTTTCTGCATAATCAGAGATGTTCATTCAGACCTAGATTTTTTATGTTTTCTAGGAGGTTCTTCGAAATGACTCCAGTAGTAGAAAGAATAATAGGTATTGTCTGGGTACTTTCCATTATCCACTGTCTTCGTATTTGAATGTCCAGATCCCTGTACTTGGCGATTTATTCCTTCTGTTTAACATAAAGATTTTGTTGTTGGGTATCGCCAAACCAATTAATGCTGTTTGTCTCTTTAGTTTATTATCTAGTGTGAGATCTGGTCTATTATGTGCCACTGTTTGATCTGTGAGCACAGTACGGTCCAGTATAGCTTGTAGTCGTTACTCTCAAATATACTCCCAGGAACGTATTGATAATATGAAAGATGGTTTGTTTGAAGAAATTCCAGTTTGATAGCTATCTCTTGATGAGATGAAGGATCTTTCCTACTGAGTCGTGTCGTTTCTTATATTCAGTTGCAGCAAATACCTGACAGCCCCCGGTAAGATGTTGGATGGTTTCCTGAGCTTGACATCCATATCGGCATTTGTCATTTTGGACCTGATGGACTTTGACGATATATTTCAGGTAATTTTTGGTTGGTATAACCTGATCCTGAATGGCCAGTAGTGAACTGTCTGTTTCAGAGAACATCTTTCTTGATGTCAGCCAATAGTTCGACGCTATATTGTCGACATGGTCTTGACTGACCTCATTGGGATGTCGCACGTGCAGAGGTTCCCTCAGTTTGATCGGTGTTGTATCATCTACTGCACAAATCGCTCAATGTAGAGTAGATGTCTCAGCCTGCACCTGAAAGTAAATTCTCTATACCCAGTCCTCCTCTTCCTCCTAAATACCGCGGTAATGTTGTTCTTTCTACTGCATTTTCGAGGATGGTGTTTTTGTGCCTTTGTGAAGTGTGCTCGTACTTTTCGCTGAAGATTTTCTATATCCGTTTTTGTCCACTTAACAATACCAAATGAGTAGCTAAGCGCGGAACATGCGTAGGTGTTTAGTGCCTTAAACAAATTTTTACTGTTAAGGTGTGAACAAAGCAGCTGTTTTACCTTTCGTATAAACTCCGTAGTTATCTCAGTTTTCATTTGCTTATGGTCGATCTTCCGCGCTTGCTTTATTTCGATGTATTTACACATATCATTTTCACCCATGGCCGTCGTGTTCTGTTCCTAATGCCCATAGCATTAGCAATTGCTATTGCTGAACAGTTAAATCAGCGTGTGCATTAATTCCAATGTATGGGATTTTACGATATAATTGGGGCAGCACAATTTGTAACAGCATACCTACTTTCTTACAAGAGTTTACTCTTAATATTGTTCTGAAGCTATTTTCTTGTGGCATTTTAAAGTAATTAATATTTAAATGAAAATAAGCCACAATTAATGGTTAAAGTACGTTTATTGACGTTTCAATTTCCACTTCGGAAATCGTTCTCAAAATACAAATAATGTTTGCCAAGATACCTTGGACAACAAGGAAAACTAATGAAGAAGTACTAACGAGTGTCAACAAAGATAAAGAACTGCTAAAGACTGTTGAACATCGAAAAATGTTTTATCTGGGACATATAGTAAGAGGAAGTCGATGTAAAATATTACAAGTGATTCTTAAAGGCAAAATAGGGGGCTGTAGAGGTGTAGGAATAAAACAAGTTTCTTGGTTGAAAAACATTCGTGAATGGACTCATGATATCAAATGCAGGACAAACTATTCCATATTGCAGACGATCGAGAAGCCTTCGCAACGGTAATCGTCAACGTCGGATAATTCTGATATGGCACGCGAAAAATATTATTTGTAACCATTTTAGACAAAATTTATATTTGGTTCAATTTAGATTCATATATTTCATAAAAACAACAGCAATTTTGATTATCTATCTCCTTATATGTATAAACATCTTTAAATAGGTTGAAAGACGCTAAACAGACAGTACTCAGATACAAAAAATCGAGAAATCTTTTATAACCACATTGCAAAATGTTTTAATTGAATGGATCGTAAAAGTTGACATCATCTATTAATTACAGATATTTCCCAGACTATAATCCGCTAAATAAACTACGGTGACATCGTATCGTCACAAGAGGCAGATGTTGGTCTTGGGAATCTCTCTCGATCTTCATTAATTTTGTATAAAAAATATTCCGCCGTCTATTTTAGTGAAATAACGGCCGAACGTGTCGGGAAAACGCTTCCTGGAAAAGCGACATTTCTTATTTTGGTGTCACTATGAATTTGAGTTGGGTCTAAAAGAAAGTTCTTAAAGTAAAAGAACAATAACCAAGTACGGTAAATATTGAAGTATTTGAGAATTTATGTTCGTGAGCAGTTCATATATTGCTTGAGACAGTTTAAACTTTTTTGCTTTTTGGCTCCTTCCCATACTGATTATGTCCTCTATTTTGCTTTGCAAGTTTTCATTCAATAGTTTAAGGTCGATTGCTATTTGTTTTCATCGATTATTATATCGCATGAATAACTTCGGCTTTAGTAATCTCGGGATTTAATCTCGGCTTGGAGAGTTCCAAGGAAATTTCCTTATATCTGGTTTTGAAATAATTCCTGAATGTATTATTTCCATAAAAAAGCCAATGGAGGACCTTTGCGACCAGTATAATGAGATCTTAAGATATTGATTGAATTAATTAATATCACGTCTGAGATATCAGTTAAACCATATTTTTGCTTATCTTCTGAAGTGATTACTGGATTCAAAGCAGTAAAACAAACAATATTTCACTATTTATTGAATATTTTTAATAATAAGAACCTTAATAGCCATAGGTCATTACAATACAATAAAAAAACAACAACAAGTGAACTCTATTGACTTATTCTATAGTTACAATCTGACATGACATATGTCACTTTTAAAATCAATCAATTAATGTCAAATCAAATCAATAGACTTCATTCTTATCAACGGCAGATTCAGCACAACTGTCAAAAGAGCTTGCACATACCCTGGAGCAGATGTCCCTTCTGACCACGTACTATTAGTGGCCGTCATAAAGATTGCTCTTTCATGCAAGAACAAGCCTGAAACTCAACAACAGATAGCACTGGAGAAACTGAAAGACCCAATGATAGAAGCAAAAATAAGCAATGAAATAAACGCACAAATTCAAATATTGACGACAAACATTGCCGAAGATCTAACACCAACATGGAATACGATTACAAGTGCTGTAACAGACATCATGAAAAACAACTTAGGGTACAAACGAAATAACAAGAGGCAAAAATGGATGACAGAAGAAATACTATTACTAATGGAAGAACGATGAAGACACAAGAATAACCAAGATGGCAGCAATATGTACGAAAACATTAACAGGCAAATAAAAGCAAAAATAAGAATAGCAAAAAATGAATGGTTTAAGCAACAATGTATCGATCTCGAGCATTTAAAACGACAGCACGACGACCGTAATTTATATAAAAAGCTTAAGGAGACTGCTGGAATATACAGAAAACGAAGACCAACTACCATAGTTAATCAGGATAACCAGATAGTGCTGGGTGAAAAGGAGAAAATTGATATATGGGAAACTTATATCCAGGAGCTCTTCCATGACGAAAGACCCATGAGTGAAGTTTATACAGACGACCAGCTGACTGGCCTTAATCACCAAAGAGGAGATAGAAAAGGTAATATTAAATTCAAAAAACAATAAGGTACCTGGACCAGATGAAATCCCGTCAGAAATATTCAAATTACTGTATGAAAGGGGAATTTCAGCACTACACAAAATATTTAACTTAATTTATGAAACTGGCTGCTATCCTCAACAGTGGTTACGCTCTACCTTTATTCCCCTGCCCAAGAAAGTCAATGCAAAAAGATGTGAGGATCACAGACTCATTAGCCTGATGAGTCACACTTTAAAAATACTACATCAAAGATTATACAAAAAATGTGAATGGGACATCAGTGACTCCCAGTTCAGGTTTAGGCAAGGTTTAGGAACACGAGAAGCAATAGTAGCAACACAGGTGCTGGTCCAAAATTGTTACGATCAGAAGAATGATGTGTTTCTATGCTTTTTGGATTATCAAAAGCGTTTGATCGTGTCCAACACCACAAGTTAATGCAGATACTCAAGAAGTGGATATAGACCAAAAAGACATAAGATGCATTGAAAACTTGTACTGGCATCAAACGGCACAGTTAAAAATAGACAATTCTATATCCAAACCCATACATATAAGAAGAGGCGTTCGACAGGGATGTATGCTTTCCCCTCTTTTATTTAACATTTATTCGGAAGCCATATTTCAAGAGTCTTCGGAGGATGCAAAGATGGGAATCAAAGTGAATGGAGTATTGATCAACAACATACGATATGCTGATGATGGTGTCTTAATTTGTGACAACATAGTCGATCTTCAACAACTTGTCACTATAATCGGAGAATACAGCAAGCGAATGGGATTAGAGATTAATACCAAAAAAACCAAATTTATGATCATCTCCAGAAACTTGGATGCACTTGAAAGCTCCACCATAACATTGAATACTAACTAAGTCCATTGAAAGAGTGAGTAAATTTCAATACCTGG
Source organism: Diabrotica balteata (assembly GCA_918026665.1). Taxonomy (NCBI): domain Eukaryota; kingdom Metazoa; phylum Arthropoda; class Insecta; order Coleoptera; family Chrysomelidae; genus Diabrotica; species Diabrotica balteata. The sequence goes on from OU898277.1 coordinate 19,519,228, forward strand.
GATCGTGGCTTTTTGAAGACTGGGCATTGGACAGGGAAGTAAAATGTAGCATTGAGCAAGCTCGACAAGCTTTCATAAAATTCAAGAAGGTACTGACTTGTTCAGAGTTCGATCTTCAACTGAGACTAACGTTTACTAAGTGCTACGTGTGGTCAGTGCTGCTATATGGCGTAGAGGACTGGACACTCAAAACGAGGGATATAAACAGATTAGAAGCTTTCGAAATGTGGCTCTATCGCCGTATCCTAAAAATACCATGGACAGCGAAAATCACAAATATAGATGTCCTTAAAAGAATAAACCAAGAACGCCAACTTTTCGAAACCATCAAGAAAAGGAAAACGGCGTATCTAGGTCACATCATGCGAAATGAAAAATACCAGTTCCTCAAACTTATAATCGAGGGAAAAATTGAAGGCAAGAGAGGAATGGGACGCAAGAAAATGTCCTGGCTCCGACACATAAGGCAATGGACAGGGATTAACGACATACAATCTCTGATACATATTGCAAGAAATAGAGAATTATTGGAAAATGTGATCGCTAACATCCATTAGTGGATTTGCATCTGAAGAAGAAGAAAAATCAATTCGGGAATTGTGGTATTTTAACACCTTCCCTCAATTCCGCCAAAATAACTTAAAACTAATTATTGAACAATAGTATCAGATAAGTATCAATCACTATCAGTAGTAATACTACAGATACCTATACAGTCTCTAACATTTTTAAAACGTAATACAAGATAATGCATGACTGATTGCCATCAAATAGCACTATTGGAGAAACTTCAATTTTATTATTTAATGGATTCCATAAACGATATCCATTATTAATGTATCCTGCCAAATATTTTTCTTGACTTCTTTCATCAAGCTTTCATCTCACTTCTTGAGAAACATGAACCCAAGCCTTCGATCCAAATATTCGTATCTTTTCTAGACCTATCGTTTTATTAAACCAAATTTCTGCTGAAAGTTTACCACTTGGCATTGTAGTAATTTTTAATCGATTAATTATAATGTTGCTGTTCGTACAGCTTCACCCCATAAATTCTTAGGCAGTTCAACAAATCATTTGATAAACTGCACTTATCAAATGATTTGTTGATACTGACGTTCCATGCACTCATTTCTTTTATGTCCAATTTTACCGCACTTGTAGCATTTAAATCGAAAATTGCCCTGTCCTTGTCCCATTACTGGATATTGTCTATTTGACTGTGCTCTATCATTCCATCGTCCTTTTGTACTATGACTTTCAGGACCATGTGTGACCTGTTGGGAATTCTGTTGACGTCGATAGTGATATCGATTCTTATTAGCAAATAAAACTACTGTGGATTCCTCATTATTTTTATGAGAATTTCCTTGACGAGGAAATCTTCTTCCTATTTTTTAGAAGAGTTTATTTTTCGACATATTAAAATCAATTCTAGTTGGATATTGACTGAAAATAATGTCAATTGCTGTTGCTGTTGCTTGACATGACTCCGGCATAGCCTTCTTTTTTAAGGTGTCATCAATTAAGTCTTTTTGTAAAATTTCCAGCCAATCATTTTGGTCCAACATTAATTCCATGCGAAACTTGGAAAATTTGAAAAACGTCTGTACCATCAAATTGTTTAAAATTTGCTACCTGTAGATTGACCGCCATTGATCCCTTTGTTTTGATCACGTTCACGTTTCCAAAGTTCCAAAATTCCAAGATCCAAATTCCTATTAAATACCCTTTGAATCCCAAACTATTCCATTACTGGCACATAACTGGGCCCATAACCTGATGTGATTACTGGATTCGAAGCAGTAAACAAACAGTATTTCACTATTTATTGAATACTTTTAATAATAAGAATCTTGATAGCCAACGGCCATTACAATAAAATAACAAACAACAAGTGAACTGACTTATTCTATAGTTACAATCTGACATGACATATGTCACTTTTAAAATCAAGGCGAGAATTGTGGTATGTTAACATCTTCGACAGTGCTTCAAATATTGGAAGAATTTGATATTAACTTTCTCAGCACAGCAGACGGTCTGACTCAAAACTTTAATCATTAATTTAAAATTGTCGCAAATTCGTGAAATGTACTATAAATATTTTTTTAATGTTTTTAAACAAAATTGTAAATATTGATCTATTTAAAAACCTTCAATGCTAACTTCACATAAAAAACTCTGTTCTCAGCTCTACGCAAAAAACTACAACAGCTGCATTCCTAACTACAAAACTCTAATATAAATATTTATTAAAATATCTATGATATGAATTTGTTATGTAACAAACACGACTATCTTGACAACTATTCAATTTCCTACATATGCAAAAAGTGAGAACAAAAAATCACCAACTGTTGCAATGAACGTCGCATTTTAGTTTTTTTCTGGGACCGTCAATGGTGCTGGTATGGCATATAAAAACGCGATAAATTCGAGATGATGTTGTGAAACTCAAAAAGAAAAATAATAAGTGTATGTACGCCTTTTATTAGACACATGGCTGCCATATTCATCACTCTTCATAAATTATTTATTTGGGAGTCCAGTGCCGCGTCTCGACTGGCACTGAGTTGTCCCAAGTGATAATTTGAATAACAAATTAATATGATCAATTTCTGCAAAAGTTTTGAAACTCCACTCTAGGAAATTTATTCAATTTTAAGTTACTGAGTCAAAAACCCAAAATAAACAAAATCCGAGATTAAAGTTTTGAGAAAAAATACGTTTTTATAACTGGCGGACAGTTAATCTGCAGATCCAGTCTATCGATTTTAATAAACCTTGATGTATTTTGTCTGTTTTGGTTTTCTCTATGATATCTTACCACAGTTTGACCAAAAAAAAAATAATAAAATTTTTGTAACTGAAAAAAGTCCAAAAATGGCAATTTTTGAACAATTTTTTCAAATGTCCGCAATTTTACTTTTTTTAAGAATTTTTAATTTTTATGGTAAACCATCACATAAGTTCACTTCCTTTTAAAACTCTTGTCGAATTTTATATTTCAGATTTGCCGTAACAGAGATTAACTGGTTGCTATAGAGCAGTAATTTTTGAACAAAAAGATTTTGGCGCCAACTTTAAAATACACGAACAATGACAAAAAACAGAAAAAAAATTTTTTATAATCCTCAAAAGTTGTATATTAGTATAAAAGCAGTTAAATTGCCATATCTATATAATAAATAAGAAACATATTTCTCTTTTGGCCTTCTACCTTTTCTTGTACTATCAATAGTTCTCATCTACTACCAATAGTTTCTTTCTACTACAAATAGTCCCCGTTCTTTTGGCTATGCGGTCGAAGTAATTTAGGTATCCTCGATTTACTATTCTTAATAGCGTGTCTTTTATTTGAAGCACTTCCAGAATTACAGGTTGGTTGTGTGTTCTATCCAGGATGCGGGTAGAATTCTTCTGTACACCAACATTTCAAAAACTTCGGTCTTACTTCTATCGGTCTTACTACTAATTTTTGAGAATTCATCTCAAGAATTCATTCATTGCAAGACGAGCCATCTGCGAGGTAACAAAGGCCCAGAGTTTGGGATAAGGGACGAGTTCCATATGCCATATGAAAGAGATGTGTTTTTGAAGTTAAGAGCAGCGCGTTCTAGACAATTCGCTGGGGTCTTGTGATATAGTCGAGTTTTGTCTCCCAAACGTCATAACACGGGGTTTGGGTTGAGGGTGGTGCATCTTACCACACAAACTTCGCTTGAGTCTTGTAAAAAAGGCTAGTTTTAATTCTAGAATTTTCAGCGAACCAAAGGGTTCGCAATCCCATCGTGGCTGAAATCATTTCATTGGATAAAGTACAATACACCACTTATCTTGTTGCTGCATGGACCAAGTAACTTTACTTGGTGCCCAATTATTACATATTGTATCGCGATTTTGAACCTTTGAACTTTATTGAGAACATTTTACGTTTGGTTAAACGTTATTACCTTTATCGTAGATTTGTATATTTATTAGATGTAATGATTTCACTATTCTTTTTTTTTCTGTATATCAGCGATTACGTGATGAGTTTACTAATTGTATTAATTTCATTATTAATTTAATGTATATTTTATTTTTTTTATGTAATTTCTTTGACATGATCCTTTGAATTATTTTTATTTTGCTTTCATTCCCTCTCACAGATTTACATTATTTATGAATGATACTACATAATATTGTACTCAAAGTACACACCTACATTTGGCATACATATTTTCTATTAGTATTACTGTAAGCTGTACGGTTTAATTAGAACGCCAAATATTTATCGTACGCCAGTGAGTGGTTTGAGCACTACATTCAAACAACGATAAATATGTAACATGAATTTTAAATTGGATGACTGTATATCAATGTCAACAAAGAGTCTTTGCGAGTATCGCATATATTTAAACAGTTACGACAACCATTCAAAATAAAAAAATGTACTGTCAACGTCGCATCCTATGTACAGAAATATGCAAACGAAAGTCTCTCAAATACTTAAAATGTATATCAAAGCGACATTTGTACATTTTTCTACTTGTCTGGACTTTAAGATTAAAATGCAGCGATCTTTAGCATTGCTAAGTTTTCTTAAAAATATGATTATATGCAGAACTGAATGTAGATGGGAAGATTGAAAAAATTATAGAAATAAAGTATGTAATCGTTTTTTCTTCTTCTTTATTCCAGAGATTAGGCATAGGGAGAAAAATGCACAGAATAAAGTATATGTATGCAGATTGTATGCATTAAAAAAATTGTCTTGCTCCGGAAAAAAAAATCAACTGATTTTGGTTAATTTATCTGTGCTAATTCCAAAAATACAAACCTTTTCTTTGTATCAACTCTAGCAATGCCTACTAATTAGACTTGAAATTAGCGCTAATTGCTTTTTAACTATTGTCCGATAAGAGAATAGTATTTTCTCTGAAATGGCCTTAATAAATTCCTATAAAGTCGACTGTATTCCATTGTAAAATTTTGTTTAAACTTTAGTTTCGTTGCAAGAGTTTACTTTTGACAACTGAAAACCATAACTTCTACAAGCAGGCGTTGTTGTGTGAATAATCCGGACGTTTTTTACTACATATGTGGCGAGTACATTGTAAAAAAAAGTAGAAAACCAGTTTGTGGGTGTTCATTTAGGAGATCAAGATAAATCCTGGGCACCACATGTACTGTGCAAAAATCATCTTGAAAACTTGTGACAGTTGACCAAATTTACAACGAAAGTGTTTAAAGTTTGGTGTTGCAATGGTATGGAGGAAACAAAAATCAGTTTGACGATTGATATGTCTGTCTTGTAAATATAAAGGGCATTAATCGTAACAATCGACATGCGTAGTCATATCCTAACCTGGATTCAGCAATAAGACCAATTCCAAATCAGCTTGAGCAGATATCCATTCCAATATTTAGCAGTCTACTAATGTCGAAACGCTATCTGACGAACTACAGACTAATAGATTTGAGGAAGACGACAGTGATTTTGAAGGGGATTGATTCAACACGTCCTGGGTGCTTTATTTAGGAAGAGCTCAGCGATCTTATCAGAGATTTGAACCTTCCAAAGGATTCATCGGAGTTGCTTGCTCCAGACTAGAGGTAAAAAATCTTCTTCAACCAGACACCAAAATTACATACTACCGTAATGGAGAAAAAGATCTTTTTTTTTTCAGCAAGATGATATGGTTTTTTGTAACAATATTAAAGGATTGTTAGAAAAAATAGGTGTTTCGGAGTATACACCAGATCACTGACGTCTTTTTATCGACAGTTCGAAACGAAGTTCAAAGTTGTGTCTTTTTGCATAATGGCAACAAATATGGAAGTATACCAATTGGGCATTCTACAAAAATGAAAGAAGAATATAAAACAATATCGCTGGTGCTAGAAAACATCAATTATGACCAACATCAGTGGGCGATCTGTGTTGATGGTGAACTTTCTCCTGGGACAATAAGGTGGCTATACAAAATGTCCTTGTTTCCTGTCTCTTTGGAATAGCAGGGCTAAGGATCAACACTGGTGTAGAAGAAAATACGTTCTAGAGATGCTTTAGTTCAAGAAGCTAACGTAGTTAACGAAGCATTGGTCGACCGAAAGAAAATAATATTACATATTAAACTAGGGCTGATGAAATAATTCGTACACGACCTAGACCAGAAACGTCCTCATTTTGAATACTTGTCCAGCAAATTCCCTGAACTTAGTACAGCAAAATTGAAAGCCAGAATATTTGATGGTCCTCAGATACGACAACTTATAAAAATAAAAGATTCAAGAAATTGAATGTAATGCATGGTGCTCTTTTGTGAAAGTTGTGGAAAATTTTCTTGGAAACAATAAATCATAAAATTACCGGGATATAGTGGAAGAAATTCTCAACAATTTTAACAAACACGGTTGTCATTAAAATTACACGGCATTAAAATTAATTACCTCCACAGCCACTTAGACCGTTTCCCAGAAAATGTTGGTAACCTTAGTAAGGAACAAGGGGAACACTTGATATCAAAACGATGGAAGAGATGTACCAGGGGAGATCGGACACTCACATGATGGCGGATTACTGCTGAAGTCTTCAAAGGGACCGTCCTTTGAAAGCCTTGGAGCAAATTTGGCGGAATTTTTGGATTCATCAGACACAAATTACCTAGAAACAGTAAAAAAATTTCCGGCAGCAAACTTGCCAAAAATGCCAAGAATAAAATCTATCTTTCTTATATTCGTAGATTACGAAAAGGCATTTGATACTATAGCTTTTTATAAAATGCTTTAAGCATTGGCTGACTGCTATTAGCTTGATTAATATTTACGGAACAGGTAGAGCTTGGGTTCGACTTCATGAAGACACCAACAAGTTCTGGATAGAAGAGGAACTGGATAGGACGATACTATCTCTCCGAAATTGTTTAAAGATGTACTGGAACATAATATATTTATGCGAATGGAGAGACAGGATTATATGATAATTATTATAAATGAAGAAGGTCTCAATCATCTAATATTTGCCGATGGCATCGTCTTATGGTCTGATAGCTTTGACAAAGATAAAAAAATGTTGAAACCTATCAGTTGTAAAAAACAATTGGTCTTAAAATTAACATTCCATAGACCAAATTTATAACCAATCTTGCAGTAAGCGACAAAATTTAAGTTGAAGTTCATAGTCATAGCCATATCGTCGACTAAGTAACAGCTTACAAATATCTAGGGCATGAGATTGGCTTATTCTTCTTTGTTGCAGTTTCGCAACGATACATAAACATTTATTAAATATGAACAGTCTTTTTGTTAGTTTCTATTCTCCTCGTATATTTTAAACCAGATTTTTGTGTAAGTGACTCAGCCGTTTTAAGGGCTAAAGATTGCAAGGCAGGCCATCTGCGAAATATCAGCACATGCGTGTGTACCTAAAATAAGGGTTTGCGTTCCATACAAAACCACAGTCGAAAAGTATCTCTCAAACGATGAACATGTGTATGTGAACAATGTGAAGACGAAGAGTACCTAATTCCGCATCGGCCAAGAAAGACGCTAATGTTGTATCACAAACTTTGGTAGTTGAAGTGTTGCTGAAGACATAATTTGCGATAGCGTTGGGGCTATCTTTTTCATGGGGTAAGGAACAATACACCATATTAATTTGTTGCTGCATATATCAAGTACGTGCACTTGCTATATTTATTTGATATATGTTTGGAACTTCATCGCATTTGTGCCGCGATAGCGATTGAACATTGTTAATTGGACATTTTGTATTTGTTTCGGTTTATTTACTGTATTGTATATTTCTTTGTGTATTTTGTTAACACCGATTTTATTTCTTGTATGTTTTTTTTTAATAATTGTACTTATTAATTATTTGTATGCATCGCATTCTTAATTTGTTTTTACAACGTTAAAATATTATATCCTTATTTAGGTTGATTTTTTTGTAAGATTATTAATTTTATCTTTTTATGTATAGTATGTTTGCGCCTATGGTAGGTTTTGTCTTTTGTTTTGTCAGTGGTTTTTTATAGAATCGACATTTTTATTTTGGTTGGTTTATGGTTGTCTTTCGGTGTGTCTGTTGGTGTGTTTCATAGTAGCTAATAGTTAAGTTTGTAATATATTCTTCTTCTTTAATGTAATATATTCTTCTCTAAGTATAATTGTATGTGGTTATGTAAGTATATTTATGTTTTTATTTCATTGCTTTTTTATATAGAGTTTTATACAGTCCACTGGCTTTGATTTCTTTTCTTTAGTTGAATATATATACCCAATTCGAAAGGGGGAAACAAGCGAATTCAAATTGAACAGAATATCTTCTCTCCCCTTCAGGATGATCTCAATTGTTATATTGAGGTCATCGTATGTGCAGAACGCAACATCTTGTGCCGTATTCTAACTTTCTTGCTTCTCCTCTTCCTTTAATGATGACGTGTAGAAGAGAGTATTTATTATTTCGAAGTAGGTGACAAAGAAATGATTTTTTTCTTATTTTAATTGTATTCATAAGCTTTCTGCCACGTCCAGTCCGTCTTTATACGAATTTCTTAACCTACGTATATGGATTTTGTTCCTAAAAAGAACTTCTGCGGCCAAAAAAGACGAGTGAATTTTTAAAAATCTCTTCGAATGGAACCGGAAAATACTTTGCCAAACACACCAAATATAACAACAGATGAAAGAATATATCTTACAGAACAAGAAGAAACCTTCTGTTCGACATATTCAAAAGCGAATTGTTTCCAATTATTGCTGTATCTCGAAGCTTTTCCCTTCTAAATTGATAAACTACGAACCTATGGACGGCACATATTTTCTTTTGAAATCAGAAGTTCAAGTAGCGTTCTTCTTCGTTGTTAAATCCGCTATTTCTGACGAGGAACGTAAGATAACGGATTTCAGTCTTACGATCCTAATTTTATAAATACATTTTTTTATTTTTAAAAAGCAAATTTATTTTCTTTATATTGTTCTGAAGCTATTTTCTTGTGGCATTTAAAATTAATTACTATTTAACTGGGAATAAGCCACAATTAAAGATAAAAATACGTTTATTGACGTTTCAATTTCCACTTCGGAAATCGTTCTCAAAATACAAATAGTCAATTAAACAAATTTTGTTTTTTGTTACATAATGAAAAATTCTTCTAATAATTTAATTTTATTTGACTCATTTATATTGACAATTCAGACATACATTATATGCATTTTAAAGTAGACGACTTTAAAATGATATTGCCAATATTGTTGAGTTGCGCTCCTGGGACGACTTTACTTATAAGATAGTTCATTTGATTACATGAAATCAACTTTAACTTGAGAATATCAGTCAGAAAAAAATCATAGCATGTAATTCGTCTTTAAAAAGACCAACACATGACATGATGACAGTAAAATTCCCCTGTTAGTGATTCCATAGTAAATTATGAGTGAAAACCAGGAAAAAAACCTCATAATACTTACTATTCTGAAATGGTAAGTATTTGTTCGTGCATTTAATTTACCTTCAATAAACACCAAAATTCTGATTTTATATGTTTCGTTATTTAAAAAATATAAATGATGTATCATCTAGGTATATGTTACTGACTTACTAATACTGGTATTTTCTTATTAATACCTTCCTCTTTCAATATTGGTAACCAGATCCTACTACATTCTGCCGAGGAATTTGCGACACAATTGGGCTCATTTAGCATAATTAGAGCCGCTTCTTTGATTTTTCTTTTTTACTGTCATCATGTCATGTGATTGTCTTTTTAAAGACGAATTACATGCTATGATTTTTTTCTGACGGATATTCTCAAGTTAAAGTTGATTTCATGTAATCGAATGAACTATCTTATAAGTAAAGTCGTCCCAGGAGCGCAACTCAACAATATTGGCAATACCATTTTAAAGTCGTCTACTTTAAAATGCATAATGTATGTCTGAATTGTCAATATAAATGAGTCAAACAAAATTAAATTATTAGAAGAATTTTTCACTATGTAACAAAAAACAAAATTTGTTAAATTTACTATTTGTATTTTGAGAACGATTTCCGAAGTGGAAATTGAAACGTCAATAAACGTATTTTTATCTTTAATTGTGGCTTATTCCCAGTTAAATAGCAATTAATTTATTTTCTTTGATACCAAGACCAACCACTAAGACATAAATCTTGAAAATTCCTCATCCTATTTATCTGATTTCAATTCTCAATAAAAACAATCTATTATAAATCTATATTGCTTTCGTTTGTTCATCAAAATGCATTTAATCTCAACAACAATTCCGAGATCCCACTTCAACATATTTTAAGAAAATATCGCTCGGGCCAGGAACAACATGAAATAGTAAAACGAGCTTTTGCTCCTTTTGTAGTTCAAACCAGTATCGTTCAGACGACGATGGTGCATCTAAATCATAGTAATAGCGTTGCATGCACGCCACTTGCAGCTTAAACTATACTGTAATACAATATAATGCAGATATATATCGCTTACATTTTTGTGCAGTTAAATTTAATGATTTAAGACGTATTTTTATGGGAATATGTATATAGAAAATGTGATGTCTCTACAAAAAAAGCCTACAATTTTACCAAGAAAATCTGCCCTCAATTTTATTCAAGATGCACTAAATGTATCTACCAGGTGCTCTTTTGTAAGTTAAAGAAGAAATACTAGTTACTAGGGGAGAACGGGTTGTTGCAGTTTCAAAACTGTATATAAACATTGCTAAAATACTAACAAACTTTTTGTTAGTTTTGATTCTCCCTGTATATTTAGCCAAGATTCCGCCTACAAAAATACAGAAGCTATAAAACAATGAACGGTTGTTGTTATAAGAGCCATAGAAAAATGAGTGGCTTTCTTTAAAACTGCAGATCGGTTGATAATTATCGGCAAAACAACTCGTTACCGAACGGCCGTCTCAGTCACCATCAGTCAGTATCAGAGAGTTACAAACGGTCATTCCAGCAAGTATGGATGGAGGCTGTTCAGGCAACAGAGACGAGTTCCATAAGTGAGTAACAAACAGTCGTTCCATCCAGTATGGGTGGAGGCTGCTCCAACACCAACAATACTTTTGTTACTGACCTGCTAAGAAGACAGGGGTCTTCGCTGCATTGTAGCATTTTGCCACCTTTACTCCACGTAATAAAGTACATATTCTATTATACACCAATTACATTGTTTGCTGTTTCAGAACAAGTACGCGTGTACTTATATAATTGCTAGTTATATTTACTACAAATTCATGTTTTTCTATGTTGAACTCTATTACAAAAAAGAGGTTAGTCTTCGTAAATGGGTATATTTATTTAAAAACCCTTAAAAGGGCTACATCAAAAAAACAAACGTTTTTGGACTAAACAGTCTATCATCAGGTTTAAATTTTAAATTGCTAGGTTAAAATGCCTGAGCCACCAAAATACATGGGTAAAAACAGTTTAACTTACATATAGTTGTAAAAGATTATACATCATGTTGTTAAAAAACTGTGATGTTCAGTATTAAATTAAATATGACTTCAGGTAACATACATGGCTGAATTGAGTTCCAGAGCCGGAGAGTAAACCTCTTCACACGGAGAACAGCTGGTAACTAGTTACCAGCTTCAGTTACTAGCTGTTCTCCGTGTGAAGAGGTTTACTCTCCGGCTCTGGAACTCAATTCAGCCATGCATGTTACCTGAAGTCATATTTAATTTAATACTGAACATCACAGTTTTTTAACAACATGATGTATAATCTTTTACTAAAACTATATGTAATTTAAAGGGTTTTTACCCATGTATTTTGGTGGCTCAGGCATTTTAACCTAGCAATTTTTAAATTTAAATCTGATGATGGACTGTTTAGTCCGAAAACGTTTGTTTTTTTATGTAGCCCTTTTAAGGGTTTTTAAATAAATATACCCATTTACGAAGACTAACCTCTTTTTTGTGATACGTGGATACGTATTTTCGTTTACGTTTATTTAAGCACGTATTTTCTATATTGTATAATAGTTGTAGTTTTCTTTAGTCTTTTATACAAAATCATCTAATTGCGTTACACTGATATTTATGTGGCAGTCAGCTATTAAAGTCATTGTTCTATCCTGCAGTATCATATTTTAGCATACTCATAATTTCTTTTATAGACGGGCGGTTTGATTTGTGTGATATAGATATCCACAATTTGTCTCGTAATACATCTTTAGTTTTCAAAACAGCTGTGTTTTTACGCTAATTCGTAAAAACACAGCTGTATTTAAAGTAGATATTTATGTTTCATTATATTTGAATGTATGAATGTTTATGTATATTTGCCTGTTGGTTTTACTTGTTTTTAAATAGAGTTTCCTATAGTCCTCCTGCTTTTATTTTTCTATAGTAGTTACATACCCAATGTGAAAGTGAGAAAGTCAGCAGGTTCTAGATTGAACATAGACATTCTCCTCTCCTTCTGATGGCTTTATATGTTATATAAAGGTCATCGTATGTGCAGAAAGGAACATGGGTTATAGATAATACTCTAGAGATACTCTATAGAAACAGAAAGTGATGGTTATCTGCAAATATGAATAACAATAGTAATGTCATAAAAATCGATCTGTTAACGATGTGAAACAAGAAATATGGATGCAAAAATTACAAAACACCGGACTTTGAGGTATTTAGCAGATTGTTCAAATTAAAAAAACTACCAAGAAAAGAAATTGTATTTTTCTGGGTAGTAGTCCAGGTGGAATCTGGACATTTTCCACACGAGTCTATTTTTTACTGGAAACATTGAGGATGTACCTTGTATCAATAATCACAATATGGGTCAGTCGCAAACCTTATGTTTAATTTTTTATTTAACAAAATCTGAAAAAAAAAAATCTAAATTTTTTTCTTTTTACGTCCATATTTTGGCCTATAGCTCGAGAGATATTGCTCGTACAAAACAAAAAACTTATAGAAGATAAAATATTCGTTTTACAATTCTACATAATATTTGACTAGTTAGAACTTAGAAATGTAATGTTTATTGTGTACAAAATAGCATTTATTGGGAAAAAAAAAGTGCAAAAAAAAATGGAGTTTATCCTTTAATGTTTTTCGACCACTTAAACGTAACTTACAGTCTTCATATTTCACATAGAAAAACTTTATAATACTACTTAAACGTGTAGAAAATTTTGTTAGGATTAGTTGTATAGTTTTTGCATAATAATTTTGCAATGCAGCGTCAGCACAAAAAAGTGAAAATTTTCAAAATTATGCTGGATTCAGCATGAAATGATGAAATAAAATGAGCACTTTAATAGACTAAGGTTTTTACATATAAAAAAGGTTTAAGCTTTCAAAAGCAGTTTAAAAACTTTAAATCGATCAACTAGACGAGCCTCTCTAATGTTTTCTTAAGCTATTCCGACGTCTCAGTCTCCCGAGCCCCCAGACACTATTACCCTGATCATCAATCAATGCACTACTGCTACTGGAAAAAGCGGGCGGGATTTTGATTGTGGTGTGGAGCGGACGTTATTTTCTTTATGAGAGATCATGTCGAAGGTAACCGGATGCAGTCATCTCTTTTCAAGTGCGTTTTAAAGCTTGAGCCTTTTTTATATAAGAAAAATAATGGTTATTTTTAACTCAGCATAATTTTTAAAAACATGCATTTTGCAGACCCTGTATTGCAAAATTATTATGCAAAAACTATTAAACCAATCCTAAAGAAATTTAACACATGTTTCAGTAGTACTATAAAGTTTTTTTTGCACTTTTTACAAAAACCGAAGAACTAAAGCCTTCAACTGGAGAACGTCAATCTGGTTGTAAAATATAATATAATTATAGCTAGAGATTTCAAAATGGACGTAAAACCTAGAAGAATATTTGAAAATTACCACAAAGGTAAAAAAAGAAAGAATCCTGTTAAAGAAAAAGAAGAAGAGGAAAGTATTGTGTAGACGTGATTGCAATTATTTAATAAATTTCCTAAGGGTATATAAAACTATATACCCTTATAAGGGTATAAGGGTGCAAAATACATTTATTAATAATAATAAGGAAATCGCATATTTCTTAGTTCACTTAGAACATTATATTTAGAAGAATATTCTAATACAGTACTACTCGTATTACGAAACGTCCAGTATATGCGTGCAATGTGTTTAAAAATGCGTTGTATTTATTTCAAAAGCTTTTCCATTCCATAGTACATACTTATATATTTTATATCCGCAACAAAAAGTAATGAGAATGTTTACCCATTAAACGAAAGGGCGTTCACTTCTGCGATTCTCTGACCGAATCCCCCAGTTTATGTTAATGTTCTGACATACATTTTTTATGTTACGCCTCCAACCCTACCCCTCAATCTAGTTTTATACCCCGCCGCGCCATAAAAAGACACTACGGTGCAGTTTGGAGATTATTCTATGAGATTAAAAAAGACATTTGTAATTTCATATGTAGGTCAAACACGTTATACCGAGCAGAAGTAGATTTTATGATCATCGTACGGAATTATCACCCGGAACTTTTGTGCAAGGAAGCGAATTTTATTTTACGGATATCTCGTTTGTCGAATATAGTTCTAATAAAATAGATTACTATCTTTAATAATTATTTAAAAAAAAATTATAAAAAATTAGTTTATTTGAGTAAGTTTTTGCATGAATAAATATAATCCAGTGTTATTCCCCAATAGCTGATAAACTCGATATGGAAATCAAGTAATTTTATTCATATCTAAATCATTAATTTTCATCTTTTATTCAAGTATAATTATTTTTATAAAATCAGCTATTTATAGTAAAAGAATTTGCAGTATTGTTGATTCTACACAACGAAAACAAATTACAGAAAATCACAAATAACACCTTAATATCATCGTCAAGTGTAAACAAGATGAATGGCATATTTTGAGGAGAAAAAGAACTGACAAGAATTGAAATTTATGAACTTTATGCATAAGACAGTTATGGAGGACGTTAAGAAAGTTATTTCAACAAAAAGGCTGGAAATAAAGTTGCGACATGGAATTTTGTTAGCCGAATATAAAGTTTTGATGAACTTATCACCGTACGAATAAACTTTTTAATAAGATAATACCGTAAGTTTCAAGTGAGATTAAATTATTTTTGTTGGGTTGTTATAAAAGGATACACTCACTGTTAATATAGCGATGTTCAAAATTATAGAATACATCAGTATTTGTGATTATGCTATAGGACTTTAATACATATACAGTGAGATGAAAGACAGGGCAGGGCTTATTCATATTTCTCTTTTTTTATATTTTTTTTATCTATCGATATGATATTTCTGCCGATCGGTGACTTATCTCTTGCTATTTTGACGAAACAAGTCTCCCCCATTCTGCTTATGTGGTTATTCCATTATTCAGTACTCACATCTCTGCCGTTTCCATTAGCCTTTGCTTGTGACTGTGTCGAGTCTTGTTTCCGAGCCATATGTCATTAAGTCATTATTTGCCTACACAGTCTTATCTTCTTCTTCTTTGGGTGCCGTCTTCAATGAAGGTTGGCGATAACCTCAGCAAAATCATTTCTGTCCCTGGCTTTTCTTATTAAAGATTGGGAATCTAAACCAGTCCACTCACGAATGTTCTTCAACCAGGACGCCTGCCGTCTACCAGGACCACGTTTTCCTTCTAACCTTCCCCTCTATAAGAAGCTGCAGTAGCTGGTATTTCTCATTTCTGTATATGTGTCCCAAATATGAGGTTTTCCGTGTTTTCATTATTTTTAAGAGTTCTCTGTCGGTACCCATCTTGTGTAGGACCTGCTCGTTGCTCATATGCGCTGTCCAGGGGACTTTCAGCATCCTTCGAAATAACCACATTTCAAAATTTTCCAAACGCCTGAGTGAGTTGATTTTAAAGGTCCAGGCCTCCATTCCATATAGTAAGGTGCTGTAAACGTAACATTTCAGCATTCGGTATCGGATTTTGAGATTGAGTGTTTGGGACGTAAACTTTTGATTTATTTTTAAAAAGACATTTCTTGCTTGTTCAATTTGCGATTTTATTTCTATATCTGGATCTATATCTTTCGTTATCCAGCACCCTAGATATCGAAATTTCTCGACATTTTCGATAATGTTACCATTCACGTTTAAAGCCATGGGTGGATGGATGTATGTTTTGGAGACAATCATTGTTTTTGTTTTCTTGACGTTAATGCTGAGGCCGTATTGTTCTCCGATCGATCTGACGCGATCTAAGAGTGTCTGGAGATCCTGTGCGTTCTCTGCAATTAGGACCGTGTCGTCGGCGTATCGTACATTATTTAGAACTCTGCCGTTAATTTTAACACCTTCTCTTGATTGCTTTAGTGCTCGTGCAAAGATTTCTTCCGAATATATATTGAAAAGTAGTGGTGACAATACACACCCCTCTCGTACACCTCGCTTGATATTGAATATTTCTGTGTCACCGGCTTCTGTTCTAACTGCTGCAGTTTGGATAAAATACAGAGTTTGGATAATTTTAAAATCGTTCTCGTCTAGTCCCTTTTTGTGAAGGCAATCCATCAGCTTATCATGTTTTACTTTGTCGAAGGCCTTTTGATAGTCAATAAAACATAAAAAGAGATCCTTTTTTTGGTCTCGACATTTTTGCAGCAGTATAATAAAACTGGTTAATGCTTCCTATGTCCCAAATCCATTTCGGAAGCCAAATTGTTCATCACTGATATCCTGTTCACATTTCTTATAAATGCGTTGGTGAATAACTTTCAAGAATAACTTTAACATATGCGACATTAAACTAATAAGTCTGAAATCACCACACTTTTTTACTCCCTTAGTTTTTGGAAGGGCAATAAAGACTGATTCTAACCAGTCTTGTGGAATTTCACCGCTTGTATATATTTGATTAAATAATTGACGATTATATTTAAATGTTTCTCTTCCAGTAGCTTTATGACTTCCGTATGTATGTCATCGGGGCCAGGGGCTTTCCATTTTTTGCGTTTTTTGATTGCTCTCTGTACTTCTTGTTTTAATATAGGAGGACTGGTTTCATGGTTTTTATATATTATGTTGTTTAGTGGTGTGTCCGAGAATAGTTCTTCTATGTAATGTCCCCATACGTTGTTTAGATCGCTTAATTCCCATATCGTTTCATTCTCGTCGTTTGTTAATCTACAAGGGAGTCTTTGTTTTGTCATTCCAGCTAGATCTTTTATTTTTTTTTTGTGGAGCGTTTGACTGTCGTGTTTCTTTATTAATTCTTCGATCTCTTGGCAGTTTTCTATCATCCAATTTTCTTTTGCACTAGCTATTTCTTTCTTGATGCGACGATGTATCTCCCTATATTTTTCATTATTTTTATTTTTGTAGGCTCTTCGAGTATCCATCATTCCCAGAATTTTTTGTGTCATCCAGGGTTTAGATTTTCTTTTGTTATTAGTGTCTTTTATATATTTCTCGGCGCTAGTACAAGCATTCGTGACTTCAGTCCATAAGCCTTCTGTAGTTGGTGATAACTCTCTTTGGAGTTTTTCACATTCCTCGTTGAGTTTAGTCTTTAACATACTTTGTATATTTTCTTGTTTAAGTAAATTGATGTCGGTTTTTCTTTTGACAGTCTTTTTTAGCATTTTGAACTTTATTTTTAATTTAGCCATTAGTAGGTTGTGATCCGATGGAACATCTACGCCTAGGTATGTTCTTGTATCCGTTACTGCATTTTTATATCGCTGTTGTTTTTATTATCTGCGGGTGATTTCCATGTATATAGCCTCCGTAGTGGTAGCTTGAACCAGGTGTTCATGATAGTTAGTTGTTTCTCCTGGCAAAATTGTAGTAGTCTGTCACCTTTATCATTGCAATTGCCCAGTTCGTAATTTCCACAAATATGTTCCACTTTTCCACAACTCACTTTGGCATTAAAATCTCCTACGATTAATGTTGTTTCATAACTCTTTGTCATTTTAAGTAATTCTTGGAGATTCTCTGGCGCAGTCTTATACTGGCTTTATAAATTCTTGACTTGATCTCAGTATTAATGTGTCTATTTCGCCATATAGTGTTATTAAGGCAACTTGCTTTTTGTGCTTAATCTCTCACTTCTTTGTCCAGGTCTCCATAGCTACACAGTGTAATTCCCAGATATTCTCAACCTATATTAATGATCATGTATCTGTCATAAGAGGGGGTAGATTGGCCGTGAACTCACCACGCTGGCCAAACAGCGTCTGGGAACAGACGCTGTTTGCAGCCGCCCACTCTGGGTCAGACGCTGCTGTTGTCGCAGTATCACAGCCGCTTAACTCATAATGTGAGTGACGCCTGTGCGTATCTGGAGTTAAGCCTACATAATTTTTACTTCGCATAGCCTTAATTCAGTAATGACATTACTGCTGCCTAATGTCATATCCTCAGTTGATCCGCGGGTACTTATTTGGCAATGCCTTATTCGTACCTGCCCTGCATATCTGCAGGAACTTTCCGTATCAGCCATATGGGACGTGCCATGTCGAGGTTGAGGATATCCCCCGCCCAGTCTGTCTTCCGTGAAGTACAGAAGAACCCCTACTCAGTTCAGAGCTCCTCCTCCACGCAAGCTTAGACCGCCATAAAAGTTAAACGAGGAGTCCGACAAGGCGATGTAATTTCACCTAAACTGTTTACCTTGACCCTCGAAGATATAATAAAATCAACAGATTCGTACTATCCTATCCTCTGCCATTCTACTTATGTGTTCGTTCCATTCCTGTTTCTGTTTTGTCACAAATCCATTTATGTCTTCTATATTGCATGCTCTTCTTACGTTTTCGCTTCTCTCCCTATCCAATAGACTTGTCCTTGACATCCGTCGTAGTATTTTCGTCTCTATTGTTTCTAGTAGTCGTCTCGTTTTAGGTATGTCAGGTCTTGTCTCCGCCGTGTATGTTAATATAGGTCTAAATTGCTGCTTTATAGATTCTTGTTTTTGTGTCTTGTCTTAGGTGTTTGTTCTTCCAGATTGTGTCATTAAGAGATCCCGTCGCTTTACTTGCTTTTATGCTTTGTTGTCGTACTTCTTGAACATCTCCGTAACTAGTTATAACTATTCCAAGATATCTAAACCTTGCTTCCTGTTTTATTATTTTCCCATTAATTTCGATTTTATATCACAGTGGCTATTTAGATGTTTATTATTTGGTTTTTTCTGCTGATATTATCATATTATATTTCTTGGCTGTTGTATTGAAGGTGTGTGTTTATCTTTGGAGCTCATCTTCTGTCTCATCTGCATAACATAATATTTGGATTTCTTTGTTCCCCATTCTGTAACCATGACCTTTACGTACTGCTTGTATAATTTCGTCCATTATTATATTAAAGCGAAGTGGGCTTAACGAGTCACCATGTCTGACTCCGCTTTGTACTGGTATATACTGTGTTAGTTTTCCATTGATCCTTAGCCTGTATTCGATTATGGAAGTAGATGTTTTCGATAGTTTGTATAATATTGATTGGTATATTGTTCTGAAGCTATTTTCTTGTGGCATTGTAAATTAATTACTATTTATAACTGGGAATAAGCCACATTAAAGATAAAAATACATTTATTGACGTTTCAATTTCCAATTCGGAAATCGTTCTCAAATACAAACAGTAAATTAAACAAATTTTGTTTTTTGTTACATAGTGAAAAATTCTTCTAATAATTTAATTTTATCTGACTCATTTATATTGACAATTCAGACATACATTATGCATTTTAAAGTAGACGACTTTAAAATGATATTGCCAATATTGTTGAGTTGCGCTCCTGGGACGACTTTACTTATAAGATAGTTCATTCGATTACATGAAATCAACTTTAACTTGAGAATATCCGTCAGAAAAAATCATAGCATGTAATTCGTCTTTAAAAAGACAAACACATGACATGATGACAGTAAAATTCTCCTGTTAGTGATTCCATAGTAAATTATGAGGGAAAAACCAGGAAAAAAAAACCTCATAATACTATCCCGACATTGTAATGTTTTTTCTAATGGTTTTTCCCTCATAATTTACTATGGAATCACTAACAGGAGAATTTTACTGTCATCATGTCATGTGTTTGTCTTTTTAAAGACGAATTACATGCTATGATTTTTTCTGACGGATATTCTCAAGTTAAAGTTGATTTCATGTAATCGAATGAACTATCTTATAAGTAAAGTCGTCCCAGGAGCGCAACTCAACAATATTGGCAATATCATTTTAAAGTCGTCTACTTTAAAATGCATAATGTATGTCTGAATTGTCAATATAAATGAGTCAGATAAAATTAAATTATTAGAAGAATTTTTCACTATGTAACAAAAAACAAAATTTGTTTAATTTACTGTTTGTATTTTGAGAACGATTTCCGAATTGGAAATTGAAACGTCAATAAATGTATTTTTATCTTTAATGTGGCTTATTCCCAGTTATAAATAGTAATTGATTGGTATGTTTCTTTTATACAGTAGCTTTAAGACGTCTTGGACTTGGACGCGATCGGAAGAGTTTGTCAGGTCTATAAAACATAGATATGCTGGTTTATTGTACTCGATGACCTTTTCTGTGATTTGTCTGTCTTAATATAAATACGGCGCCTACGCAAGATCTTCCGGACCTGAATCTTTGTTGTTCATTTAATAAAGTTGTTAGTTTATTGATTTTGTTGGTTAGGACTTTTGTGGTAAACTTAAGAGTGGTGTTTAGTAGATTTGTTCTTCTTCAAGTACCATCTCCGCGGCGGAGGTCGGCAATCATCATAGCTATTCGGACTTTTGAGACGGCTGCTCTAAAAAGTTCATTTGATGTCGCATTCAAGGTCCAAGATTTCATCTATAAAATAAAGTCGAAAAAACATAGCACCTTACCAGCCTAACTCTTAGTTACAGTTTTAAATCCCTTGTACATAGTATCTCATATTTTAAATCTCCTGAATGTAATCATTTGTGGAGTTAATCATTGTTCCCCGATATGCATAGTTGTCCACTTGTTCGACGTTGGTTCCGTTTATTAAATGATTCAGTATGAATCCGTAGATTTATACTGATAATTGTTAAAGTCTTCATTATCTCTTTTCTTGAACATTTGTATCATTATGCTGTTTCTCCATGCGTCTGGTATCTTGCAGTGCAATATTAGTTTTTGTATAAGTTTTGTCATCTCTAGGGTGTTTTGTCTTTCTCGTCCGTGTTTTAGAAGCTCTTTGGTTATTCCGTCTGGTCTTGGTGGCTTTCTAATTTTGAGTGAATTTATGGCTAACTATGCCTGGGGGTTATGAGCGCGAGGTCTGGGTGGACTGAGTAGCTCAGAAACCGTGTTCATACCCTCAGCTGGTCCCAACCCCAGATAAAAGAAGACGGTTGATGGGTCAGGTTAGCATCCTACCCATTGTAAAAGAAAACAAGGCTCAAAGATCCAATATAAAGGCTCCTATTCCGCCTGGTCTTGGTGACTTTCTAATGTTAAGTGAATTTATGGCTAACTATGCCTGGGGGTTATGAGCGCGAGGTCTGGGTGGATTGAGTAGCTCAGAAGCCGAGTTCATACCCTCAGCTGGTCCCAACCCCGGATAAAAGAGGACGGTTGATGGGCCAGGTTAGCATCCTACCCATTGTAAAAGAAAACAAGGCTCAAAGATCCAATATAAAGGCTCGGAACCAGATGGAACCTAAAGTTTAACTAAGTTTTTCCAAAGAATTGTGATATTATGTTAATGTGATTAATACTTTTACGTTGAAAAAGGAATGATTGTATTATATAATTGATTATTTCTTTCAGTTTTTTTTGTTGCCTTCATCTTTGAATTATTATTTGAAAATAAATTAGTTTTATATCGAATATACCTTTTTTATAATTTTCAGCTTAGTTATTTCTTAATCCAAGTAGCATTTTGTAAGTAATAGCTTGTATCCAGAACTGTGGAGTGACAGTCCGCAGCGACTATTGCTGTCTTAAAAATAGATGAGAGTCCTGTAGGGTTAGAAGTATATATCTCTCGCTTCAATCCTGACCCCTCAGGGGGAGTATAGTGGTCGACGTAATGTCGTGTATTGTCTGTTTCCAGAGATCTCTGTCTCTGGTCATTTCTTTTAATTCATGCAAAGGTCTTTGGCATATTCCTGTAATTTGATCTATCCATCTTGTTGGGGATCTTCCTCGTGATCTTCGGCCTTCTACCTTTCCTTGTATTATGAGTCTTTCCATGTTTTCTGTGTTTGCTCTCATAACATGTCCAAAATATTTTAATTGTTGGAGATGGACTTTACTAGAGAGTCGTTGGCTAACTTTTAGCTCTCTTAAAATTGAATTATTTGTTCTACGGTCGGTCCAAGGAATTCGTAACATTCGTCTCCAACAGAACATTTCAGTGGCGTCTATCTTTCTTCTCTCCGATTGTCTCAAAGTCCAAGATTCACATCCGTAGGTCAGTATTGGGAATATTAAGCAGTTGATCAACCTCATCTTTATCGCTCTTGAAATTTGACATTCGTTCCATATTTTGGTCATTTTTGCTGTGACAACTTTTGCTAGATCACATCTAAGTTTAATCTCTTCTTGTAATGACCCTGTGTTTGTGATTAATGATCCCAGATATAAGTATGAGCTCACAACCTCGAACCGGTCAATTGTGGTTATATGTGGATGATTGTTGTGTAGTCTATCCACTATAATGATCTTTGTCTTTGATATGTTTAATTGAAGACCAAATATTTGACTTTCGTTTTGGATCAGTCCTATAAGTTCCATCAGCTCTGCTTGACTATTTGCAAGAAGGGCTGTGTCATCTGCGAAACATCCTTGTCAGACACCCCGTTTTGGATGAAACTCGTTCGAAAGTGTGTCAAGTACTTTAACTGATCCAGTAGTGTCATATAGTTCAGTTATAAGCGTAATTAGATGTTGTGGTACGCCTACTTTAGTACTCGCCATAAGTGTCTCCACTTGACCCTGTCGAACGCTTTACGGTAATCTATAAAAACAGATGTATAGTGGGATGTTGAATTTCCTAGATTTCTCGATTATCTGTCTTATATTCAGCAGGTGTTCTCGAGTGCCTCTACCTTTGGTAAATCCAGTTTGCTCTTGTGGAATTTCTCTTTGAAATGGGCTCTTTGAAAATTATCTTGCTGGCATGGGATATAAGAGAGATAATTTATTGTCGCATTTATGGAAGCTGCCTTTTTTATGTATGGTCGTTATTGTAGATTTTGTCCAGTCTTCAGGCCATTGTTTGGAATGCCATATTTGGTTACAGAGTATATGAAGTAACTTTACGCCGGTTTCTTCTGTGGCTTTAAGCATTTCTGCTGTTATCATATCTGGACCTAGTGCTTTGTTATATTTGAGCTTGTTGATAGCCTGTCTTACTTCATTTTCGAGTATATCAGGTTCTTCTTCCACCTCGTCAGAGATTTGGCTAACAAGCTCTTGGCTTTGATCATCTTTATATAGGTCCCTGCAGTACGATCTCCATGTCTCTGCTATGTCTTCTCTGTTTGTTCTCAGAGTTCCAGTGTTATCTTCAATGGCCCAAGTTCTGGCTCTGAAGTCTCGTGTCAGGTAGCGTATTTTTCTAAATAGATCCCTCGGCTGATTATTCTGACCATGTCTCCCAATTTCGTTGCATATACTTTGATAGTACTGTTTTTTGTCGGTCTTACATCTTCGTTTTATTTCTTTATTGAGGTTTCTTAAACTATATAATAATAGAAGTACATATATATATATATATATATATATATATATATATATATATTATATATATATATATATATATATATATTATATATAATATATATATATATATATATGTATACCGGTATTTAGACGGCACGCCCTTCCGGTAGGGATCTATGAAGGAGTATCACCGAGCCGCAGGCCCTTATCTCTTGCCGTACTGCTCCATCGATCTGACACCAGCATATTCTAGTCTAAGCCGCAGATTCATCTAGAATTTTAAACTGCTGCTTTAGCCTTTTTATTTTTCCGTACACCGAGCTGAGAATCGAACCCACATCCACTGAACCATTCGCAGTGAAGCAAATGAGAACCGGCCGCCCAGCTCGCTTGGCTATCTGACCGACAGGGTTAGAAGTACAAAGTTTAAATATTTACAAATAATTTACAGACATATCAATTTGTGTTTGTTTTACGAATTATGGCATTTTCATTACTTTCCTAAATATAATCAACGGCAATCAGCGTAATATATTTTAGCTGACTATATCACTTAAAGTATACCACAGGCGACCGATTTCGTCTGGAAAGTAGTTGTTATTTGTTACCTTTTATATACCGCTCGAATAAAATTATCGTGAATTGCCTGTGCGAGATTTATATATAATCGAATTAATATATACAATTGCGTGTTGTTTAGATTGAAAACCTACATGCTGCGAATTAATTTAATTACGCTTTCGCAATGCATTTACAGCAGATTGTTGTGATTAAACTTAAGAGATTGAATTAATCCAACCTTCAGTTCGACACCGCAAAAAATATTTAGAGGAATGATTGAATAGTATCGATGGTATTGCTGTAAATTCAAATTATTATTTTTTATTAATTACTATATAGAATACTAAAGACACCTTACGTTCGGATTTCACGAAAATCACATCAACAATTATGTATATATACAGGGATGGCCACTCAAAAAAGTCCTCAAACCCCTAAGGTTGTCAACTCTCTCTTTTCCTGTACCACAAAACCTTAATTTTAAGAATTACACTGGAGAATTCAGATATTCATTATTTTTATAAAATTAACTACATTCTTGTGAAAAACAGTATTAGGTTACTGCCATTGTTACACCTCTTAAAAACTAACTGTAACACCTATTTTTAGCTAGTGTCAATTTAAAATTTTTCCCATCACTTGGGAAAATTTCCTTTTAATCCAATCAAAACCTGCATTAAAAACTTGCAACATTAATAGAAAACTTTATTAAACGTAACGTAAAGAAAATAAAGTAAATAAAACGAACTAAATTTTAAATTAATAAATTCATAACTCAAAACTGTTTCTGATCAACTATAATTATTTACTTAAACGTTCTTCTTCTTCTCTTCTTCTACTTTTTGTAGATCTTTCGATCTGTTTAATTCTGAAGCTGCCTCTGGTTAATTTCTTGGGAGGTAGATTGCCAACTATCCCTCCATCTTTTAGGTGGTCTTCCGGGGGGTCAAGGCGGATTGTTTTCTAGGGCAATTTTTGGGAGTCTATTCTCATCCATTCGTCTTACATGGTTGTACCACATCCTCTTGCGCTGTCTTCCCCATCTTACAATATCTTGAATTTTGCACTGCTCTCTAATGTTTGTATTTCTCACTCTGTCCCTTCTTGTTTTCCCCATTATTGTTCTTAGGGTTTTCATTTCGGCAACCCTTAGCATCTGTTTCGTTTTGTTGGTATCTTCGCGCACTTCTATGCCATATGTCATGATCGGTCGTATGCAAGTCTTATAGATTCTAATTTTACTATCTGTGCGCATATACGGATTAGACCAGTCTATCTCCCGCAGACATCCTGACAGTGCAGATGCTTTGTTGATCTGACTCCTCAGGTCCTTTACTGAGTCATGGGTGCTTGATATATCTATGCCCAGATATCTGAATTGCATCACCTGTTCTATGGGGTTGTCCTCAACCACTAACTTACATCTGAGCGGATCTTTTGCTATTGTCATACATTTAGTTTTGTTGGTAGAGATGTTCATATTTAATAGTCGGCTTGTTTGAAAGAACTGAAAGAGCTGCCTTTGGAGATCATCTTCTGATTCGGCAATAATTGCTGCATCGTCTGCGTAGCACACCATACCAATTCTTTTGTTGCCCATTCTATATCCGAGATTAAGAGATGTTACTTTGTTGATAATTTTGCCCATGAGAAGATTAAACAAGAAGGGGCTTAAACTGTCGCCTTGTCTAATTCCTCCCGGTGTTGGAATATTTTCAGTGAATTCGTCTCCTGCTCTAACTTTGGTTACGTTGTTGTTATTTAGGTTATGGAGTATCTTTGTTATACTGGTCGGTGTTTCATTTTCTATTAATATATTTAGAATGTCTCCCAGGCGAACTCTGTCAAATGCCTTCGTCAAATCAATGAAGCAAATATACGCTGGCATGCCGAACTCTATAGCTTTTTCTTTTATTTGTTTTATTACAAATACTGCGTCTGTTATAGACCGCCCTTTTGTAAAACCTTGTTGTTCTTCAGCATTAGTGATTTGCTTTTCCAATTTGTCCTTGAGAATACCCGTGAAAAGTTTCATTGTTGTATTTAAGAGGGTTATTCTTCTATAGTTTTGTGGGCAGGTTTACTTAAACGTTCAAAAGTTCAAAACGTTCAAAAGATTAACACATATCTTTAATACAACAGCTAAGAAATACAATAATATGATAATATCAGCAGAAACAACCCAATGTACGACAACATCTAAATACCCACTACGGTGTAAAATCGAAATTGATATGAAAATAATAAAGCAGGAAGCAAGGTTTAGATATCTGGGAATAGATATAACTAGTAACGGAGATGTTTAAAAAGAAATACGACAACAAAGCTTAAAAGCAAGTAAAGCGGCGAGTTCTCTTAATGACACAATCTAGAAGAACAAACACCTAAGACAAGATACAAAAACAAGAATCAATTAGACCTATATTAAGACCAAAATCAAGCAGCAATTACACCTATATTAACATACACCGCGGAGACAAGACCTGACATATCTAAAACGAGACGACTACTAGAAACAACAGAGATGAAAATTCTCCGACGCATATCAGGGAGAAGTCTGTTGGATAGAGGGAGAAGCGAAAACATAAGAAGAGATTGCAATATAGAAGACATAAATGGATCGGTGACCAAACGAAAACAGGAGTTGAACGAACATATCAGTAGAATGGCAGAGAATAGAATAGTACGAATAGCACGAGATAAGCCACCAAACGGACGAAGAAGTATTGGCAGACCAAGAAAAAGATGGTGCGACAATTTAAACAATTTAGGAGGCTAATATTGAAGAAGAAACAGGCTTTAAAGCCTACATACTAGAAGGAAGAGAAGAAAAAGAAGAACGTTCAAAAGGATATCCACCAACGCTCATACAATTATTATAAAGTCGCTGTTCGAAATTACAACAATTATTTTGAAGCATTTCAAGGGTTACTACATTTCATTCATGGACCATTGGTCATCTTAGTTCTTCTAATGAAGCAGGAATGGTATCATAAGCCTTGTTTTTTAAATAAACCTATCGTATTAAGAAGTCCAGAGGAGTTAAATCGGAGAGTCTTGCTGGAAACTCACTAAAACACTCTTCCATCAATCTACTGCCTAGCAAACCTTCATTAAGGTATCCCCTTACGTTTATGCTTTAATGCGAAGGTGTGCCGTTTTGTTGGAGAAACATATCATCTGAGTACCTGTTATCATTTTCGATTGTATCTGTCAAAATGAGATCAACTGATCCTCCAACAATTCTAGATATGCTTCGACGTTCAAATTTTGTTGCAAAAATAATGGCCCAACTAAATTCCTATTAAACGTTTAATTTCAAAAAAGCAACGTTCCAGTGGTAATGAATATATCAAAGAATCTCGTCGTACAACATATCTAGAGAAAATAACAAAAGCCAAGATTAAAGCCTCAGACATCAAGAAAGAACAACAGAGAGAAGTCGTCAAGATGTCCAAAACTTTACGGCCTATCCAAGGTACATAAGGCAGGATTGCCATTGTGGCCAATAGTAAGTTATTTCGGATCTCTTCTAGAACCACTGGCAAAAATTTCTGGTCAAGAATGCAAGCCACTTGAGTCCGACATTTTTTAGTCAGTTTCGATGTGGTTTCACTTTTTACGAATGGTCCTATAGATGAATTGTTAGAAATTATAAGTAACAAGTATCCAACAATACAGGATACTCTAAATCTAACAAAACACTGCCTAAATAACACATATTCCATCTATGAAGAACAAAGATATAAACAAGTTAAAGGATACTGATGGGTTTACCACTGTCATCGGTAACAGCAAACCTGTTTATGCAATAAATAGAACAGCAAGCAGAAACAGCCAAACATAAACCCAAACTTTGGCTTAGGTACTTGGATGACACTTTTATCATCTGGACACATGGCGAAAAAAGTTAATATCATTTTGAGAACATATTAATAATATTCACCATAAAATTCAGTTTACTATGAAACATTCAGTATACCGAAAACCCACACATACCGACAGATATTTACATGCTGATTCACATCCCTATCTTGCACAATTATATTCAGTCATCAAAACACTGATTTACAAGATCCGAAAGACTGACTGGCTGACGAAGAACATAAAAATGAAGAAGTGCATAATATGAAAACGACGTTAATAAAAGACGGCGTCTCCACATACACCATCGAAAAGGTCTAGAATGTTCAAAGAAGAATTTAACCCAACATAAGGCAAAAACCTACTGCTAAAACCATCCTACCATATGTAAAGGATACAACACAGAAAATAAAAAGAGTGCTAAGAAAACATAATATAGAAACGATTTCTAATACAGACAGAATACTTTCAACTCTTTTACCACCCGTCAAAACAAAAATATCGTTAAACAATCAAGGAATATACGAGATTCCTTGTGAACACTGTGAGAAATTGTACATCGGACAGATCAATCGAAGAATCCATGTTAAGACCTTATGACGCTATGCATTTTCTTGTATCATTTCTTATATCGTTTCTGATATAACAAAAAAAATTATAGTTTCATACAAGCGTATAGTTTCTTATATCAGAAACGATACAAGAATTTGTGCCCGCTACATTTTCTTGTACAAGAAATAGTGTCATACGGCCTTTAGACGAGAAAGTCATCGAAATGCCATTGACATGAGAGAAAAACGTCGTCCCTTGCACAGCATATCTCAAATAAGGAACATACAATAAACCAACCAGCGATACTAGCTAAGTTAAAAGAAAACGTGAAATCAGAGAAGCAATATATGAAACTACTAAAGCTTCCAATAACATGGAACACGGTGTTGAAGAAGAAAACAAAAAGAAATCAGGCAACAAAGCCAACGTGTAGGTCCCAACCTACCTAGTTACCTAGACACATGAAGAACTATACTGATAAATGCTTCGAGCGGAAGAGTAGGTTTACTTCAAGCATCAGCAATAAGATTTAGTACTTGACTTGATTATGGCAAGTGCGATCTTGCCGAAACGTCGTCAAAACTTTGGTCTTTGTAAAAACCAAAATAATTCAAGGCCAAGTCAAACCCAGAGAACCACAGACAGTATAGCTAAATGAGATTTCTCAGAAGAGTGAAAGACATGCTAGACAACACGAACACATGCATATCCATACAGCAAAGACAGCAGTCATCAAAAGTTTTATCCAAATGTTTTGTATTTGTCAAAATATTTTTGAAGTCTTTTGAATAAGTTTGAGTCTATTGAAGATGAAAAATTAAAAAACATGCACACAATGTTTAATGGACCATCCTAGACGCAACTAAAACAGCAACAAACAACCAACCAATAATAGTTAGTGGTCTAATAATTTTTCCTTGTTAATTTGCGGAAAAAAATATTGGTCATTTTGGATCCATAATAAGTAATAATATTTAAAAATAAATTAATAACATCATTTAGATAAAAGATGAAAGGTTGACTTCGTTAATTATTATATTTAAACGAAAGATTTCCAACTGGTTAACCACTTTATCATAATCTGATAAATGCGTAATAAATTTCTACAAATCTGCGATATAGTAGTTCATTCGCACATTGCATGACGTCAAAGTCTGTGCAAAATATTTCACATTTAAATATTTAGTACATTGTGCAAAATTTTATATCATACAAACAGATTGGGTATTTAGAAAACGCATACCAGAGCACACGTAATTATTTAAACACAAAGAGGCAGGTTTTATATTCTATACATTAATTAAATGATACATTTGCAATGTTACAGTACAAAAAATAGAAAGGAGCTAAAAAAGTCATCCATGAACATAAACAAAGATAATTCATGCTAAACAACTCGAGATAAACAATGATCCTCTCTTTAAAATGTTAAAAATTAAATTCTAAGTATACACATGCTACAATTAAAAATGTAATTATAAAGATTTGATATGGTAAAGATATATACAGATTTTGTGAAAATTTAGAACATCTGAGTTTTTACTGTTTTACCTATTTAGTATACGTTACTCTTATAATAATCCCAAGAACGAAACGTTTCAATTAACAGTTGTCCCTTTCTTGTTGACTTTACTGCCCCTAATGACTTTTTCGAGCATCTACTTTCGTTGGAGGGTTTCCCTACATTTAATCTGTTTCAGGCTGATTTTCCCATCGATATTCTATTGACCTAAAGGAGCGAATACGACGAAATGGGCTGACAAAACTATTTTCGGATGTGCTGAAGGCTAAATGGTTGTAAAACACGATTTACGCATTTAACTGATCTTCGACGTTTTGCTGAGCATCATCAATTAATGTCATCTAATTTGGGCTGATATATCTATAATTATCTTTCATACACTGTACTACAATGCATAGAGTCGGTGAGTGTAATATTGAAGTGAACTGTGGATTCTAGAGACTGAGTCTTCCGAATCCTAATCTAATGATTTCACATTAAATATTAAATCGATGATGATCTCATCACATCTTACTGATCATCTGATTGGGGTGCACCATCAAATCACTCACAGTATCTTATATGTTGTTGCATTTTTGCTTTCTCTATTAGCACTGCAAGGTCTTTAGGTAGCCTTTGATTTGCCACATACCAGAAGCATTAACTACTGCCCGAAATATTGTTTTGGAAACGTGGGATGATTTCAAGGCTAGAATTATTACCTTACAGCCTTGATGATGTGAGATCCATATTAGTTTTGATACAGACATATTTATTTTTTTTATTTAGAAATCTCAACAGACCTTAAAGGTTAGGGATGAAAAGTATACATTTACCATTACAGTTACTATTTACATTTTGTTTTAATGATATAAAATACATTTAATATTACTTATGGTCTTCCATACATTTCTTAACCACTTCCTTATATTTAATTATGTCCAATGCTTTTTCATTCCAATTCTTAGTAGCACTTTTTTGTAAGTCTTCATATATGCTATCCTTCCATCCCTTTCTTGGTCTACCTTTCATTCACTTTTTTATTAGCTTTCGTGGAAGTACAATTTTCGACATTTTTTCCTTTCCCATTCTTTCAATATGTCCTATTCCCTGCAGTTTAATTACTGTTGTTATTTTTGGCTCTAT
This sequence comes from Diabrotica balteata, assembly GCA_918026665.1. NCBI lineage: Eukaryota > Metazoa > Arthropoda > Insecta > Coleoptera > Chrysomelidae > Diabrotica > Diabrotica balteata. Next base: position 19,550,492 of record OU898277.1, read on the forward strand.
ATAATTCTTTATTATTCCTTCTACTTCATTGACTATCTATTTTCACACCTCCATATACCGCTCTTTGTAGCTTCTTTATACATAGCTGTAGGAATGATAGTTGTTTTGTAAATTCTAATGTTTGTTTTTATATGTATATTGTGACGAGCCAAAAATCTATAAAGTATTATTTCACATATTTCAAATCCCATTCTTTATAAGGTTTTAATTTGGGTTTTAAAAATCTCCAAAAAAAAACACTTCAGTTATCTTGAAATATAATAAACAAACACCTAATATCGGAGCTATCAATTAAGAACCGCATGATAATTAAAAGTGATTGAAGGCATTTGCCAGATTCCTCTAAATTTCACCAATAGATTGGTAGATAGAATTCGAGGGCGAGGAGTTTTGTTTTAGCGAAATTTATACGTGAGAATTAAAATTAATGATTACCGGTTGACCTTTTGAACAAGCAGGTGGTCTAGGTTTTTTTTCGCCGGGAAATGGGGTTTTATCAGCTTCAAGCTTAAAACAAATAAAGCTGTGGGATCTCTTAATGACACAACTTGGAAGAATAAACACCTAAGACAAAACACAAAAACAAGAATTTATAAAGCAGCAATTAAACCTATATTAACATACAAGGTGGAGACAATACCTGATATACAGATTGAACGAAATAAATTCGGAACATAGGAATATAATGTATTTCGGCTCAATTCTGCTGTAGGTGGTTGGCCAACAAAATATTGTCAAATATTTATATTATAAAAATCCAATACTTCAGTGGGCTGCTGGATTCTGAACTCATAAAAATTGAAAGCTACACATAAATCTACGATTTATGCTGTCAAACCAGTTATAGTCCAGGAAATGAAGCATTTCACCTCGCAATTATTTCGTGCTCCCTGGATTGACTTGAAATTTAACAGAGGGTAGGTAATAGCCTAAAGATCAAAATCTATATCGAACCAAAGTGCGCCAAAGCCTAAGGGGTGGTTGCCACCCCATCTCCGGGGTGAAATTTTTTTTTACGTTTTAACTACAGGTTTCGATTAAAAAAGTGATTCTAAACAAAAAATGTGCTATACATTTTTTTTATAAAATGATATTTTTCAAGTTATTCGCGATTGAAAGTAATAACTTTTAGACGAAAAAATCCACGTTTTTAATCGATTTTTCGCGAATAATTCGAAAATGGTGCATTTTATCAAAAAAATTGTAGAGAACAAATTTGTAGCTTTTAAAAAGACAAATACAATTCATTTTTTAAAATGTTTTTGGGATATAACAGGAACCGAAATACGGCCTATTAATGTTCAGCGGTTTTCTTCAAATGCCAAATTTGAAAGATTCAAAATCAAATATCGGGAAAATGATGCATTTTTGGAAGAAAACTCACAAAACCTTTTTTAAAGAGCATAAATAGACCTATCATAAAAAAGACTCTAGCTGAAAAATTGAGTGAGTTATGATGAAAATAAGGTCAATACCTCATTTTTTACGAAAAAATCGTTGAAAACAACCCCCTAACCATCCCCATAATTAAAATCGATCTTCACCCTTCTGAAATTCCCTTTGTACATGTATTGTTAATATGTCCAAGAAGTTTGACCCATTTAAAATGCTTTGTGTTATAAAAAGTACAGCTTAAAGCGAGAAACGATTTACAATTTCATATTTTTTACCCTTCTTTTTTTAAATATGCCCGAAAATACTGAATATATAAAAAAAATACAAATTACCAAATTGTAGCTTTTTTAATGACTAAAATTATCCTTCATTTAGATTTGTTGTACAATGAATATTTGGCAAGATATAGCCGTTTAAAGCATCGATTTACGATCAAGCACCATCTTTTTCGATCCCTTTAAACTCACCCCATTTAAAAACCAAGGGTTCCAAAAAGATTTAATTCACAGATTCTTGTAGCTCTTAAAAACCTCTACAAATCGTTTTTGAAGAAACACTCTATCGTTAAAAATTAAAGGAAATACGTTAAAAAAAACCAGTGAATTTTTTTCCGGAAAATTTTATTAGTATAGTACAGTACATTTCGGAGCATAGTAATCTACAAAACCGGTATATTAGCTAGTGGGGCGTTATACATTCGAAATTTTAAGCGTTCTTATTTTGAAATCCCATACAACAGAATAAAACATCTGCTCATATGTCTATGGCTTGGCAATGAAAATATTAGAGCAACAGATTGGGGATGGTATTCCAAAGATGGTTTGTTATTACCCGTACGCATGAACAAACAACCTGCACTCGATGAACTTTTGAAAATTATTTTTTGGCAATGCAAAAAAGGATGCGGTGTTTCATGTGGGTGCAGAAAAGTTGGTTTATACTGTAACTCTACTTGTTCTGGGTGCTCAGGTGAAGGGTGCAATAATAGTCCACCAATAATTGAAGATGAGGATGACATAGATCACGATGAAGATGTAATTGATGACGAATAAAATTAATATTACAATTGTTTTACCTATAAATGTAAATATTTTCAACTATTTATGTAAATGTATATAAGAATATATGGTGCCTTTTTATGTTGATAAATTTTTTTGTATTTAATTCTACTTTTTTCAATTTATATCTTATAAATTAGTTTATAAAAACTGCAATGTTGTAAAGGGTGATTTTCAAAAGTTGAAAAGTTGCAAAATTTTGGCAAAAAATTGTTTTCACCTATAGCACTCATAATAATTGATTTTTAAGGGTTGAAAATGTATGAATTTGAAATGTAAATGAAATGTTATGAAAAATTTCACTCATCTTAAGATTTATAATATTATTTTACAATTTTTGAAAATTAGAAGTAGTTTTCACCCCTAAGAACAATCAGGGTTCATCGGCATGACATAAACTATAAAGCAGAGGGTGAGTTGAGCTTAATTCCAAATTTTTATGCAAATCGTTCCAAGGTGAAATCATTTTCTCGCATTACTAATTTTTTTATATTAATCTCTAATAAGGGTCGCTTTTTAAGGGTTGAAATATGATGGAACTTTATTCAAAAGCACGAAACTATCATTATTTAATTAATTCAAACCAAATTTTACCCATATTCAGGTTTAATATGTTATTTTATAATTTTTGACAATTACGGGTAGTTTTCACCCCTTAGAACAATCAGGGTTCTTGGACATGACATAAACTATAAAGCAGCGGGTGAATTGAGCTTAAATCCAAATTTTTATCCAAATCGATCCAAGGCGAAATAATTTTTTTATAATTGGTAATTTTTTTACATTAATCTCTAACAAGGGTTGCTTTTTAAGGGTTGAAATATGATGGAACTCTATTCAAAAGTATAAAATAATCATTATTTAACTAATTCAAACCAAATCTTACCCATATTCAGGTTTAATATGTTATTTTATAATTTTTGACAATTAGGGGTAGTTTTCACCCCTAAAACCCTTCAGCGCACTTCGGTTCGATATAGATTTTGATCCTTGGGCTATCACCTACCTTTTGTTAAAATTTCAAATGGATACATGCAGGACGAAAAAATTGCGAGGTTTTAACTATTTTCGAGCTTTATTTCCTGAACTATAATCGTTTCCTTAGACAAACCCGTCTTATGCAAACAACATTGTTGTGAGACAGATAGTTGAACGATATTTTATACAATGTCTATACCTAGGTATGGATTTATTTTTGTCTGAGTTTTATATTGGTCCACTATTTCAAATGCAGTTCAAACACACATGTATTAAATTGTATGTTCCGTTTTAATTTGGTTCAATCTGTATATCTAAAATGAGAGGACTACTAGAAACAACAGAGATGAAAATACTCCGACAAATATCAGGGAAAAGTCTGTTGTATAGGGAGAGAAGCGAAAACATAAGAAGAGCATGCAATATAGAAGATATAAATGGATAGGTGACAAAACGAAAACAGGAGTCGAACGAACACATAAGTAGAATGCAGAGGATAAGATAGTACGAATAGCATGAGATAAGTCACCAAATGGTCGCAGAAGTATTGGCAGACTAAGAAAAAGATGGTGCGACAATTTAAACAATTTAGGAGGCTAATATTGAAGAAGAATTGACGAAGAAGTTTTGGCAGACCAAGAAAAAGATGTTGCGAATATTTAAACAATTTAGGAGGCTTTTTTTATTGATGAGAAACCTATACTTAATGGTTTCCAATTAAAGCAGTATGCCTAATTCATTAATTGGTTCACTGGAAAGTGAACCTTCACTGGTTGTTCCTTCTATTAAAAGAACCTCCAAAGTCTACAGTAAGAGCAAGTATAGTGAAACAAATAAATTTACAGTAAGTTTTAACTTTTTATTCTTGCTTCAGCAAATAATTATTGAGCTGAATATTTTCCTATAAAGGTCAATATAGAAAAAAAATATACTTGCTTCCTGCCAATAGTTTCTTTTGATAATTTTCTTTTATTCTTTCTTTATTTCTTTAGATTTAAGTCACTTCAGATTTACTTATTAAATAGTACTAGCAGAAGACTGGTGTTCCGAAAGCAAGCTCGACACATTCGAAAGGAAAGTACTGAGGAGAATACGAGGACCTATGAGGGACAACGGAATCTTCAGAAGTCGATACAACAACGAGCTTTATCAACTTTATAAGGAAGCACCACTGTCAGACTTCATTAGAATGCAAAGATTGCAATGGACCGGACATAATGTGATAAGAATGGGAGAGGAAACGCTACCAAAAAGAGCACTGAATGCTAGAATGCAGGAAAAGAGACCGGTTGGAAAGCCAAGAAAGCGCTGGGAAGACACAATAAACAACGACGCACAAGACCTTTTATGAGTCCGTGTATGGAGAAGATCAACCACACACAAGCAAGGGTGGAGGCAAAAAATAAAGGAGGCCAAGGCTCAATTTAGGCTGCAGTGTCGTAGTAGAAGAAGACTAGTGTAACTATGGATTCACAAATCTTGATCGTTGATTTTGGCTGTACTTAATTACTATTAAACTGAGAATAAGCCACAATTAAAGATAAAAATACTGTTTAGTAGCGGAAAATCTAAGTCTGTGAGAAACAGGTTTTGTTGTTTTCCACATTTTTTTTTAATTTCTTGTTGTTCTACACATGCGAAGCTTTTAGCTGCCTCAACATCGTCTTCTAATCTAATTTGGTATCTATCTTCACAGCTTCTTGTCTGTACTAGTGTTTTTGTCTTTTGTATATTCGTTTCTAGTCTAACTAAAATAGTTGGTCTCGCTTTTCATTTGTCCATATATATTCCGCGGGACATGAAAGAAATTTTATCATTGGCCAATTAACGGGACAAACTGATCTTTTCACATGACATGACAGTTATTACAAGATACTGAGTAATTCTAATCTCTTGAACGTGTCCTTGCCATTTTTATTAAATTTCTCTCAATTTGTCACATATACAGATTGAACGAATTTAAAACGGATCATACAATTTAATATATTTTGAGGGTATACAAGGCAACTATCGAACACTGTGATTAATTTAATCTTGCCCAAGTACTTTCGATCAATAGATCATCTTCAGGGGCATTTCGTCAGTTGTGGCCTATCCGACATAGTAGAATGTCATAAATGTAAAATTTGGACATAACAATACAAAATACAATACACTAAGACAAACAAACACTTTAAAATTTATAAGGAGAAGCTACATGTTTTATAGAAGCCGGAGACCTACATGTTTTATAGAAGGTCTCCATTCTTCATTGTATTTACCAATCTATTACAATAGACTAATAACAAAAATAAACTTAATGGTTTGTAGTTATTTTCTTTTTTTATTTTCTTTTTTTTATCTTAAGGTGATAACACCTTATTTGAGAAACATCTAAAATAATGAGGTTGGCAACACCGCTAAAAGAAGGGCTTGTCTAAGGAAGCGATAAGTGGTTTGACAGCATAATAAAATCGTAGATTTATGTGTAGCTTTCAATTTTTATGCTTTCAGAATCCAGCAGCCCGCTGAAGTATTAGATTTTTATAATATAATTATTTGAGAACCTTTTGTTGGCCAACAACCTACAGAATGTTCCGAATTTATTTCGTTCAATCTGTAGATGAAACTAATAAGCTGTGTCTGATGTATATTCAATTTTTATTCAATCTGTTTAGTTACTTCACCATTCATAAAACTATTTTGATCTCAATGCTCCTCTGAAACAATTCAACTGTTTACTGTTGTTTTTAAATACACTACAAATAATATTTTACTGCAACAACCCATTTTATCATTTTCCAACAATCTGTATTTATGTGTTTCACAAAAAACTTGGACCGATTCCACTGGAAAACTGTATAATAAAGCTTAAGTTTAATCTTTATTTTGGAACGAGTTCAATGGAAAAATATTCGAATTTTATTTTCGTGAAATAGACTTGACCCTGAATATGTAGGTTTTTGGCACAAAGCATGCGTTTCTAGTCTATTAATCTAGTGTAAAACAGTATCAACATTATGTAAAAATATTTGTCTAACATTTTTTTCGCGGCAGACCGGTCTTTGTTTGTGTGTTTTGGATTGGCGTGGGAATGCCGATAAATTCATAGCATACGTTATACAAACAGGAACAATAGAGTTGATACTTTTTTGGAAATCTGCGACGAAATTCATGTTGCGCCAACACATCTGATGAATTAAATAAATTAAAACGGAGAAAATAATTAAACATAATTATTCCGCGTTACTGCGTAGTAAATCGTGGCTTGTCGATTTGTATTCTGCGTTTCTTTACTACGCAAATGTCAAAACCGATTTAACATTTAACGTCATTTCCAAAAGTTATAGCATTTTCTAATAGTGCGACTACTTTTGCCACACCTAGTCCTATCATTTTTTGTCAAATTAAACAAAAAATCTTATACAAGTTTTTGATGGTTCTAAAGCAGCCATACTCCTTATGCGGCCCTCGGAGCGATTTTTCGCGGCCCTCAGACTGCTAGGCGGTAAAATAAAATTTGTGAGTTATAATATAATTATTATGTTTCTATTTATGTATTTAATCAGATTACAGTAGTGTAGAGCGGCGCCACGCATTGTACCGCATTTCGCATTAGAAATCTTTACCCCCACAACAGTGGCACTGGCCGGCCAGTAATGTTTCAAAACCTTGTGGATCTCGTAAATACGCATGACCGATGCATGATGAGTATTGTGTTTTCACTGGAGCAAAAGCTGAATATGTATATTGAAGAATTGTCAAATGAAGATTATTCCAGCTTTCCTACTGTTAAAGCACTGTTGGATGAAAATCCAGATGAAAGTCAAGAGATTTCTGACCTACTGAAGCTGTTAGCAGACCTAAAGGATGAAATGTCTGTGAGGTTTAGTGACTTCAGGAAGTTCCAAGAACCATTTCGCTTGGTGGAAAATTCATGGGCAATAACAACAGCAAATGTAGCTCATCTGTCTATTTTTGGATACGAAGCTAGGGATTTAAAAAATGAGTTAATTGATCTTCAGAACGATACAGAGCTCAAAAGTATTTTAGAAGAAAAAAAGAAGGAAAAAGTTCACTATAAGTTTTGGGAAGCAGTTGAAAATGACAAATTTCCTAACTTAATTGACTGTGCTCAGAAAATTTTGTGTATTTTTGCATCTACATATGTCTGTGAATCTACATTCAGTAAGCTAAAGTTCACAAAAAACAAGTACAGATCTAGGCTAACTAGTGAGAACGTTGAAAACATTTTGAGAATTTCAGTTTCCTCCCAACCTGCTAAGATAGATGCCATTCTAGAGAGCTGTGAAAAATTTCGCCCGTCGACTTCAAAGAATTAACAAATTCAGGACTTGACATTCCTGGAGTCAAGAAAAAGACATTTTCCTACTTTTTACATGCAAAACAGTCCATATAATTTATAATTATATTGTTTTTACGTAACTTGTAATAAACTTATGTTATAAGTCATATAGTTTTAAAGTTATTTCATAACACCACTTGTACTTGCGACCCTGAAGAAAATTTCATTCAAACTATTGGGCTCTCGAAGAAATCTAGTGAGGATCCCTGTTCTAAAGGGTACATGCATAAAGAAATATCCAAAGCTGTTAGCAAGACACTCGAAAAAACAACCAAGAACAAATCGAATATACCATTGAGAACAATAGAGGTATGAAAGTATTGAGACAAAGACTAAGAACGGGGACAAGGCAGATAACAAAGATTAAAGATAGAAGTGGTCATCTTACAACCAACAGAGAGGAAACCCTTAAAATAGTTGAATACATCTACAAATTGCTGTACGCAAGCCAACACAAAGCAAATAACAGAGAAGATCAAGTACCAGAAATATAAACAACGAAAAAGGCATTGTCCACCAAGGATCAGAACTACTACCGGAAATCACAATAGACGAAATAAAACTAGCCCTAAAAAAAGCTAAGAATAACAAATCTCCAAGTGAAGATTGTGTAGTTATTGATAAAATCAAAATTGGAGGCACTTGCCTACGTAAGAAAATAAAAAACCTTTCTAACATGTGCCTTTTGGACAGTAATATACCCGACAAATGGCACAATACTGAGGTAATTCTACTAGACAGAAAAGGAGAATCCCATGAATTAGAAAACTACAGATCTATAAGTCTTCTTAGTCACTTATACAAACTCCTTACAAGAATAGTAACGAATCCTCTTGAGGAAAAACTTGATTTCTACCAGCCAATAGAGCATGCGGTATTTCGTAACGAATTTGGAACAAATGATCACCTACAGAGCAATAAAACGGTAATAAAAAAGACTATCGAATACAATCGACCACTTGTTCTGGCTTTTGTAGATTTCCAAGTCTTTGACACGGTAGAATTTGACAAAATCCCGGAAGCACAGAAGCATGCCGCATTGACTACCGATATACAAGGTTAATTTATAATACATACAAAAACGCAACTATGTCGGTGAAACTACATAAAAACACGGATCATATCCCAATCGACAGAGGAGTCCGACAGGGTGATACCTTATCGCCTAAACTGTTTACCGCAGTACTAGAATATGCTTGTACAAACTTAATTGGAAAGAGAAAGGCCTGAACATGGGCATTGGCAGATTAAAAATTTTAAATTCGCTGACGACATAGTTTTATACTCAGACAACCTCAAGGAGAGATGTACAATGCTACATGAACTTCAGTTAGTGTGTGGGTAGTGGGTCTTACAATAAACATCTCCAAAACAAAATTCATGTTAAACCTAATACCTAGCGGAAATATAATTGGAGACAACGAAGTAGAGCTGGTGAAAAAATACATATACCTTGGACACGAAATAAAGATAACAAGAGACAACCAAACATGCGAACTACGAAGAAGAATAAACCTAGCATGGGCAGTCTATGGAAAACTCAAAGACATCTTTAAAAGCGATATACCAATTTCTTTAAAACGTAAAACATTTGACCAATGTGTGTTGTCTAGTGATGAACAACTTTGACATTGACAGCTACAACTTCAAAAACGCTGCAAATATCACAGAGGAATATGGAAAGGACTATGCTGAGTATATCTCTTCGTGACCGAGTTAGAAATGAAGACGTACAATGAAGAACAGGAGTTACACATGTAATTGCCACACTGAAATGGAACTGGGTCGGACACGTCGCCCGAATCAGTGATGAAAGATGGATGAAGATATTGCTTGAGTGGAGTTCCAGGTTAGACATAAGAAGTAGAGGAAGGCCGTCTACTCGTTGGACTGACGATCTCAAGAAAATATCAAGAAATTGGATGAAAAGAGCTCAATATAGAGAACAATTGACAACAATGAGGGAGGAATATGTCCAGCAGTGGACGCTGAAGGGCTGGAAGATGATGATGATGAAAGGGTACATAAGGGATAGCTTATGACAAATCCTTGAAGCCGTATAGCTGATTTTGCTGTGTTTATAGTTTAATAAGTTGATTACTTTTGCCCCACCGAGCAGTATTATTTTTTTTGTCAAATTAAACAAAATAATTAGGTCAAAAGCGACTTCTTGTCACTTTGTTCTTCATTGAAGTGTAATCTTCAGATATTACTCGCTATTAATTAGTGCTGATACATAATAGTAAGTTGTTTGTTTAGCCCATTTTTTTAAATAAGGAAACGCTTATCTAATTTAACCAAAATAACAACAAAGATACAAGACATAATTTATAAAATTCGCATCGGTTATGAAAATTTAGGACATTGTACGTTTAAGAGGTTATCAGGGGTCAATATAAAACGGTTCGTCCTTGACATTTCGTAAGGTATTGTCAACACAATACAATGAGTGAGTCATCTGTAAATTTTTAAGAATTATCGCATTTTGCAAATAACTAATGAGTTGATTGTTTACTACTATAATGTGGTTAATTAATCTTTCTCTGTGACACAGCAATTATTTAGTCTAATCCAAACATTGTAAACTTATTGACTATTTATTACTAAACATTACTAATGATAATAAATAAAAATATTATAATAACTTTCTAATAAATGATAAGCAATGTAATGATTTAAATACGTGCTGTAGGTTCACTAAAAGCTAAAGGCATAACCGTTTGCAAAATTCGATGGAGAATCTAGGAAATATGGTCCAAGGAAAAATATATGGGGATGAGAAGGGAAAGGACAGAAGAAAATAAATGAATTATATTGTACCGTAGTTAGAGTATTTATCCTCGTAAGAACAGTGGGTTGAGAGTTTAATAACTCTCAAAGCAGAGTATGAGAGTAGACGGAGCATTAAACACAATTGAAGGAAAAAACATTTTGTCTAGCCAGCCAAAATCCAAACATGAAATAATACTTCGATCAACAGTGCAGAAAATCCATGTCCATGTACACATTGACTAATAGTGTGAAACGTCAACCATGAACCAGAAGTAGAAAAGAAAAATATTTATGTAGGAGAAAAAACTTCCATAAGAAAATTTTCGCAGGTAAAAAGGTAGTGAAAGAAAAATGGAGGAGACGAAATAGCCAGAAATTGATGGAGATATATGAGCGATTCCAAATAACGTAGAATCCTGGGACGCAGAATGTTAGATGAGATGAGACCCGTCTTACAAATTCTAACGAAAAGAAATAGGTACTATATTAATATAACATTTGTCCTAAAGATCATTCATAACCAGTTTGGGTTCACAAATGCTGTTGGTACTAGAGAGGCTTTGTTCTCAGTACAACTCTTATTTCAGAGATGTAGAGACGTCAACTGCGAGGTATACGTATGTCTGGTTAATTACGAGAAGGCGTTTGATCGAGTACAGCACATCAAGATGATGCGAATAATAAAAGAAGCAGAATTAACAACCAAGATCTGAAAATAATTAAAAATCTTTCCTGGAATCAGACAGCAAATCTCAGAGTTGAAGGTGAATTAACTGACTATGTGAAAATCATACGTGGAGTGAGTCAAGGCTGTATTTTGTCTCCTCTAATCTTCAATCTGTATTCTGAAAGAATATTTATCGAAGCTTTGCACGAAACTGATAAAGTATTCAGTATTCTACTAAATGGTTACCGGCTAAACAATATTAGATATGCAGATGACACCATAGTATTTGCGGAAAACTTAGAGGACCTACAAGTTCTTATGAACACGTATTACAGTCAACAATGTGGACTCCATATAAACGTTAAGAAAATAAAGCTTATGATAATTAGCAAGAAAAGGATAACAGAAGGTCAACTCAATGTCAACCAATCCCCTGTAGAAAGAGTGACGCACTACAACTACCCCGGCACCATAATAAATGAAGAATGGACCAACAACCAAGAGATTAGAGCACGCATCGGAAAAGATGCGTGTCCACCTTCAATCGGATGGGGGCCTTCTTCAAGAGTCACAACCTCTCTCTTGATACAAAAGTAAGAATGCTGCGATGCTACGTCTTCTCTGTCCTTTTTTATGTTCTCTAGGAGAGATATGCTCTCCTTCAAGCCATCCTGCAAGGAAAAATATTTGGAGAAACGAGATCCCGGAAGAAGAAGAACATCTTGGTTAAAGAAAATCAAAATCTGGTTCAATACAACATATGTGCAGCTTTTACGCGCTGCTGCAGATAAGATAAAGATTGCCATAATGATCGCCAACATTCGTAACGGATAGGCACATCAAGAAGAAGAATTAATATAACGCTTGAAGCGCTTGAAACAATGAAGAAAAGAACATTCTCACCAAGAAAGATTTGGGCGCGGTCTAGGATGCCCTAGAAGAAGTGGAAGTAAAAAACTTAGAGAGAAGAGAACAATAAGGAAGCCAAAAAAGTGTAAAAACTAACAAATAACTTAGCAGCTAAGTGTCTCCATGCAAAACGTGTGATCTAACCTTATCCAGATATGGAGTTCCTTTTTTTCTATATAATGTACTTTTTTCAGATTTCTTTTTCAAAGCAAATATTTCTAAAAAGTAAATTAGCCGTTTCATTTTACTTTTTCTATTGGACAACGGCTATTGGTTTTGTTTTCTATTACCACTCGTAGTTCTCCGTTATTTGGTCATACCAGAAATGACGTTTTTGTCTACTCAATTTAATTACATCCTCTATTTCGTATAAGATACTGATCTTTTTGGTTCGTTGCTTTATACCGAACAGCTTCGCCTGGTGTAATGCTCATATCTACGTATCATTATTTGGTTTTGTTCAGTTGTTGTAGTTTGTATATCATTTACTCCAAGCATTAATAAAATAAAATCGGAACTAAGAAAGTAAATAAAAAATACTTTCAGAACTACTATAGAAAAAAAATTAAATGTCTGCATGAAAAAATGTAGTTATCTTTAATAGCAGGCAAACGTCGACTGAAAAACTGAGGAAAGAGCAAAATTTAGATTTTGTGAGAAAGAAAAAGATTTCTACTTTGAAGCTAACGTTTGTGAAGACATTTTACTGGAGACAACACTTAGATGCTGTTAAAGTTACTATATATGACATAAAATACTTTAAATTTCAACAAAAATGGGATAGAAAGAAGGGGAGTCACTTTTTTTACGAAACTAGCAAGAGTATATCTCATAATTTCCTAGAGCTGCTTTTCTCATCAATCACGGAATGGTTTAATCAATCACCACAATTACTTCCATCTTTTATCTGTTGTACTTCCAGATCCAATATTTCTACGATAACTATTTTTCTGGAACTGATTCCTTGTCCAACCAGTTTTTATAACACATTTATTTAAATATTAACTATAATTATAAAATAAACAGTTTTTCAAGTTTCAGCTTCCAAATGTGTAGGTTTTTTTTTATTAGAAAACGCCTACTATACAATTTATTATCCAATAAGCAGCTGATAATGACCCACCCATACATGTCATATCTTCTTGCTCAACGCTACGCATATTCAGAGCTCCAACAGATAGAAGGCCAATATTTCTTAAAGATTAGACCAACTATAGATTTTATCATTTAAGAAATCACCGGAAAGGCATCAAAAACCCTTATGTTTGGGTTAGTAAGTGATAATCGTTTTCTACATTTATACCGAGAAAAATCCTAATTACAATAGTCTTTGGAATAAATCAGTTGTGGTTTGTAATTTTAGCCACTTTCACAGACTAATATATTAATTAACCAAATTTATTGTTTATAATTTTTTTAATAAAATTTTCAACAATATATGTTTAGAAAGAATTGCTGAACTAACACTATATCCAATCTATACTCAAGCATTAACGTCATGCCTTTCAGTAAAAATTGCTACAATACCAGCCAATAATATTTAAATACAGTGTGTTTCAAAAAGGTATGTCATAAATTAAAGAAGGTATATTGAAGAAAATGGGGGCCATTTTGAATATTTATTGTAATATCATATTTATAGAGGTTATAGACATTTTTTGTACTTGTTAATTCATTTAAGCCATTTATTTAGTTGCACGTAATAGAATACTCTATTACGCAAGTTATTGAGAAAAAAACAGCCTTCACTAAAGAAGTTTACCTGGTGTACGTAGACTTACAAAAAGCATATGACAGTGTACCCCTAAGTAAACTATGGTCAACCCTACAGCAAACCTTATCATATCAAAGCAGGCCAAAGTCTGTATAATGGAACGACTGCAAAAATTAAAACCTGATCAAGGATATCTGAAGGATTTAAGGTCACGAAAAGACTAAAGCAGGGTTGCTGTATTTCGCCTACCCTTTTCAAAATGCATCTGGAACAAGCACTCAACTATGGAAAAGAAAATGTAATGGTATGGGAATCCCTCTCAATGACGAGACTACACTGTACACCTTATGTTTCGCTGATGTCCAAATACTGATTGCCCAGGATCATGACGACTTGAGTTACATGACTCGAAAGCTAATAGAAGAATATAACAAATGGGGTCTCGAAGTCAACATTAAGAAAACTGAAGCCATTGTATTGGAGGGACAAAACAATCCATTATATTAGACGATGGGGTAGAAATTAGAAACTGTAATGAATACAAGTACTTGGGTATGAAGATAACTCAAGATGGAACACTCGATGCTGCTATAAAAGACAGAAACATACAGGGTAGAAAAGCCATATCCATGATGAACGGCATTCTGTGGGACCAAACAATATCTAAAGGGAACAAACAACTCATACAACACCATACTTAAAAGTGTAATCACATATGGCAGTGAAGTTTGGCCAATGAAACAAAGAACAGAGAAACTGTTACTAGCAACAGACATGGACTTCTGAAGAAGAGCAGCAGGCAAATCAAGAAGAGATCGGATACCAAATGAGAGAATACGAGAAATGATGGGAGTCAAGCATACAATAGTTGATGACATAAAAACAAAACAGTTAATATGGTACGGCCATGTACAGAGAATGCCAGATGACAGGATTCCGAAACAGATTTTGACGTGGACACCACAAGGGAGAAGGAAAAGAGGAAGGCCGAGAAGAAGCTGGAGAGAGGGAATTGAGAAAGATCTAGAGGAAAGAGAAATCCCTCCGTGCCTATGGTTGAATAGAGAAGAATGGCGGTTAGGAGTCGGAAGGCGTCGGAGAACGCTTTAAACCGATAGTAGTAGTATTTAGTTGCACGTAATTTTCTAAAGGTTAATGAAAAGGGTCGTAACTCAATAAAAACTGTTTTTTGAAAAAAGTGATGAAGCAATTTTTTTTTAAAAATAATGTGTTAAACTAATGATGCCACAAAATTCATTTGATTTGAACGTACTCAAAAGTTTGGGGGGATTTAGGGCTGCACAACCCCCTTAAAAATTTCTGTGCGCTTAGATTTTGTTGTTTTCTTTTGTATAAAAAATGCTTTCAGAACAAGAAAGTAACGTGTCCATTTTTATTACAAACTATCAAGTAGTTTAGGAGATAATGCAAAAAAACAATTTTTATTTTGTAACTTCAAAGGGCTGTAACTTTTTTTTGTGTACACTTTTGTACTAAGGTTAGTTGAATTCAATCAATTTATTCTTGTCCCTGGAATGCGTGATTTAATTTATGACATACCTTTTTGAAACACCCTGTATAAATTCTACAACACACCTACTCTATTTAAAATTTTTCTAGAGGTGTTCTCAAAATCTCTAGAAAGATAAAAGGAAAGGTAAACCAATTCCCTTACACCTTAAACATTAATTTATGACTTCAAATCATATTCAAAGGAAATTAAATTAACAAATAAAAGAGTAAGAAATATATTTTGTAAATTTTTATGTATAACGTGATAACTGAAAAAAATGTTTTTTATTCAGCATATGAAGATAATAAGTGAAGTCGGTTTCCTATTGAAATTATTTCGTATGCTCTGGTATGCGTTTCTACAGTGTATGTCTGTTTGTCCGATGTAAATTCTTTCATAACCCCCACATATTACTTTGTGAACTACATAGAGTGACTGTTTTCGTAATTTTTGGTTTATGTGGTTTGCAAGAAAACCTAAAAAACCTTATTGCCTCTTTAAAATATTCCACATTTTAAAATAGTTAACCCAAAAAACTTCTGTCACAGACTTTATGATAATTTTTGTTAAGATTAAAAAAGAGTACTTTGTTTTGTTTATAAAAAGAGAAGTGTATTATGATTTTCTATATTGCAAATTATAATAAATACAAAATATAAAATGTTTCAATAATATTTAGATTTCTTCAGATCAATTACGATAATTTTTTATGATTTTTTTGGTTATTTATTTATTTCGTTTATTTTATTTTTCATATTCAAGTTATAAACAAATAAAGTTCCTACCTGAAATAGATAAAAAGTGGTAAAAACTTTTTACAACACAAAAACACACACTATAAACTATTTTGCAAAAGAAAATTTGCCAACCTTTGCGAAGTTCACACAGAACATGTCATAGCATGAGAGAGTCATCGGGACTGCTTGTCGACGAGGACAATCTCCAGGATAATCCGAGGATCACAAAACCAAAGACTAATGGGAAATCCCCATCGAATAATCCACACGATCACATAGCGACCTCTTCGGTCGACGCACTATAATCAAAAAATTTGTCGCGAGGAGGGTACACACCCCTTTTTTTCGATTAACCGAATACGCGGAAACGAAAAAAATTCGAGGTTATGTTCCAGTTTTCAGGCAATGCTGAAGACGCCGTCACGAATGGTCCGACTGAAACTGATCGAGCGCCAGTGCCAGTTCCAGTGCCGCTGCTGAAAAGCGAAAGCTCTGCGTCGAGGCGTCTAGCGGTGTGTACGAGGCACGGACAATATTTAATTAGTGCGGGAGGTGCAAGAACTAGGAAGTCGTTCGACGTCGAATGACTGACGATTGTACTCGTTAACGTTAAGTTTTAATTTATGCTCCACTTTTTACTTCACTAGACTACAATTATTTGATACTACGAGTATTGGTATTGCTATTAGTGCGGTGATATTGAACTTTAAAAAATGCATGTAAAAACATGGTTCTAAAACTATTTTCTTGCGTTTTTCTATATTAAATTACTTATGTTTTGATTTTAGCTTTGGGGACAAGAAAATCGTCCCCAAAATACAAATGGTTTTGTTAAATAAACAATATCTTTATTTTCCCGATTTTTAAATTAAAATTGATAATAATTTACGGAGATATTTGCAAAAAGCAGTATTTTGCACTAATATACAGGGTGATTGATTAGTGTGAGGAAGCTCAGTAGATCTGTTATAGTAAAAATTACAAAAAAAAGTTATTAACAAAAATTGTAGGCAGCTTTAAACTCCACATTTTATAATTAGTTACAATCTTACAGGGTGTTCCATAAGATGGTGGCAGACCAAACTTATGTTTTTTTTAAATGGAACACACTGTACTTTATTTTAAATTTAAAATCTGCTTCACTTCCACATCACAACAATGTAAATTTTTATTATGTTATACCGGGTATTTAAAAAGTTATAACCAATATTACCTGAAAATCGTATCAAGTTTAACTCCCTGTGTAATTAAAAAGGAGTAAAGGAACATTGATCTATTTCAACCATAGTTTTTTAATAATTGTTAAAAATTATAAAACATATTCGTTTTCATAATATTCGTTAAATCAAATACAGGGTAAGTCAAAATGCAAGTACATTATTTTCTTGGTAATTTTAACTAGAACACCCTATATTTTATATCACTATCGAAAAAGGTACTAATATCGTACTTCAAATTTTATAAAGTACTGCCTATACCTAAAGTTATCAGTTTTCTAGATATTTTTATTTTTCCATCAAAGTATTAATTTGGTAGATATTATAACTTTTACCAATAATTATTGTGAGTTGGCCATGATTGATTTGTCAGAAACTGACAGTTTGACATTAATATTTATTAATTCAGTATTGGGGTACACCGTAAATTAGCAACAATTATTATTTAGTAATTCAGTAAATAATTCAATTTAAATTAGCAATAATGAATTTTACTACTGATGAAATGGTAGATATGATCTGGATATTGGGGGAATGCAATAAAAATTCATTACTATCAGCTAGAATTTATCAAGAACGGTTTCTAGATAGGTGGCAACCTAGACAAGATACATTTGAAAAATTGAAAGATCGATTTAACCGCACTGGTTCAGTGAAGTATGAAAACCATGAACGAACAAAAACTAGTGTGACAGAGGAAACCGAAATGAGTGTGTTGATGGAAGTTACAGAAAACCCACACACAAGTATAAGGAATATTTCCAATGAACAAGAACTTGGTTACTGCTCTGTTCAAAACATTCTATCCAAAAACAAGATGCACCCTTATCATATTCAAAAGCACCAAGAATTATTTAATAATGATTTTCAGAAACGAATAGTATTTTGTGAATGGGCCTTAGAAAAAATTAATGAGCAGAGAGATTTTTTTGATTTGCCCTATTTGGTGATGAAGCAACATTCTATCGAAACGGTTCTGTTAATAGGCATAGCTTTCACTACTACTCAACAAGTGGAGGAGATACTTAGGTCGTCAGATCGGTGGAGAGCAGTTCAGAGATATGTGAGGAAAACATTGGAAAGAAAGGAACAAGAAGAAAGGCGACCCGAAGATAGGCAGGGTGCCCAGGATCAAGTAAGAAGATAAGGCAGAATGAGCGAGATTTAACATGAATAGGGAGGAATAGAGGGAGAGAAGAATTCGTCGTAGTAAGAAAATGCTATAATACGTGAGAATTGTGCGTGAATGAAAGTTCGGGTAAATGCCGTGCCGAGGTTGCGTCCCAATCAGGGCGATCGGCCGGTAATCACCGCTGAGGAGGTGTCTTTTTAGCAGGTAGGTCTCTGGCATTGGCGGCGATGGTGTCCGAACAACCCGAGCGAGCAGCCTCGGATATCATCGTGGCCACGCTGGAGGAGTCCTGCATAACCGAGGCTGGAAGGCGGTTCTGCCCGCCTTCTAACCGAGGTATGCGAACATTTGGATCACCCCCCCTCATAAAAAAAGAAAAAAAAGGAGTAAGCAGTAACCCATTTTCTATAATACTATTTCGAATATAGGTTGCAATCCTGCCAGATTTAGTATGCTCTAGGTTAATGCCTGCCACGTACGAGTAGTTTTTAAATACGTAGTAGAATAGAAATGGCCAAAAAGGCTACGAATCAATTATCAATACCATGGAAAGGTCTGCAAGTAAGCTTATCTAAAATTTAAAAGGGAAAATCCCAGTGTATGTAATTTGGGGGTCATATGATCTCGTTATGTGGCTAGTTTCAAATATTATAAAGACGAATTTACTGAAGACGGTCCGATGGGACTGAAAATGTCATAAAAATTTATAAAACCATTTTGGATATTTTTAAAATTCTTATACCAATTTACGCAAAGAAGAATTTACTTCATAAGTTTTTTAGCTTACTTCTGCAATTGCTTGTATGCTTCAGGTCACTATTCATGTATATACTTATATACGTAGTTCACATGCAGAATTCAACAGCCTTATTCCTTGATAGTTCTTCGTATTCTTTCTAAGTATTTCGTATTTTAAGCATTAGGAGTCTAAATTTTAGAGGACTCCCTTCGAATTTTAAAAGCTCCATGCCTATTTTATCCATTTCAGGGACTTTATTTCCTATTGTTTTTACAACTGACTGTTAAAAGCAGTAAATAGTGCACGTAATATTAAAAAAAAAACAAACCTAAGAGAAATTCTCGGTTTCCCGAAGAAGATCTATTATAGTCTTGGTTTCCCGAAAGGAAGATAAATTTTTCGTCACAAAATTTACGTTATTATATTATATTATTAGACGATTCTGTAATTCTGTATAAAAGAAGTAGTTCTTTTTTACAAGATTGTATACAATTATAATGATTACGTATCCACACCTCGTGCCTCTTCACCAGACCGTTTCTTTTCAAAATACCGTGACCGTTAATCGCCGTTTTGCTAATAAGATACGTTTAGTCCGGTTTGTTAAGTTTTTTATTTCACAATTTTTGGAGAAGTGGAGAAGAAATACAAAATTCTACATAAAATGTACAAACAAAACTGTTTACTCATATTTCTTTGAAAACAGCTTCCGACACAAATTGTATAAACAGCTTCGTTCTAAAATCTGCTATTTACGAGAACAAACATGACATTTGAAAAATATAAATCCTTCGTGTAAAAAACCAGCCGTGAAATATCGTTTTTCGCATACAATATACGTTACTCCATATTGCTCTTTTATGATTAACGCATAAAACACCCTTTTAAGTAACACATACATCTCAACCCTTCTTGTTAATAGGCCTGTGGCAATTGCGGCAACGTTTGAGATTTACTTCAGCACTTTCCTCTGTTTATGTCATCTATATATTCGTTGTTTGCGAGGCACGTAGCAATGGAGACATTGAGTAGTTATGTTTTTCCTTAATCGTTTGAATGTGAAATTGTTAAAAGCACTTAATCATCCTTTACTGGAATATAGACATACGTAAATACAGTTTTTTGTTAAATATATTTTCAGAAGGCATCACAAGTTAGCCATCGGATGATTGTAGGCATACTCACAACAGTACTGTCAAAGGTACCCCAATTAACAATCTAAAAGTAAACCAATGATGTACAAGGAAAATGAAATTCTTCTATACAATGAATCACAAAAACATTTTATTTAAAAAAATCTTTTATGAAAGGTATACGTACATATTCTAAAAAGACCCTATTTAGCTATATCACAGAACGTTTTCGGGCTAATAAGTTTATCATCAGTGCAGTGGTTCGATATACATCAGTGAAGCCACTAAGTGGGTAAAAACCCTTTAAATGATATTAAATGTGTTAATTATTACATATTTGTAGATAAATTCAAATGATGTATATAATTTAAAGGTTTTTTACATATATTAAGAGGCTTCACTTATGTGTAGCTGGCAACAGCACTGACGATGGAAATTTTTGATCCGAAAACGTTGTGATGTGGTCCGAAAGGGTCTTTTTTGAAAATCTATACCTTTTATCGCAAAAATATCGGAATAGATGACAAGGATATTCGTATCATTAAAAATTTGTACTGGAATCAAACTGCTATCGCAAAAATTGGAGATAACTACACCGATAAAATCTCCATACAACGAGGAGTCAGACAGAGTTGCATTTCGTCGCCAACATTGTTCAATGTTTACTCGGACCAGTTATTTAAAAAGTCACGTCGCCAGATTATCAGACAACCGATGGACAAAACGTATTTTAGAGTGGAGACCAAGACAAGAAGCAATACGGAGCAGATGACGCCCACCAACTAGATGGACTGACGACCTGAAGCGTGTTAACAATAACTGCCGCACAAGACAGAGAGAGATGGAAAGAGCTGAGGGAGACCTATGCCCAGCAATGGACGCATACAGGTTGATGATGATGATACGGAATAAGACCACTGGGGCCTTGCGTTACAAAGGGTGATGAAACAAAACATGCTTGGAGTATCACTGAGAGATAAGATTAGAAACACCGAGATGAGACTCACACAAAATCTCGTCGTAAAAATGAAATTGGGCAGGACACGTTGACAGATTATCAAACAACCAATGGAAAATACGTATTGTCCAGTGGAGGCAACACCGTCAACACTGAAGCGTGCTAGAAGTAACTAGACGACTGTAAAAGATCATGTAACTGGCTGAATGGCAAACTGCCGATGCCATAAAAAAAACTGGACGGCTGAAAAACGAAAACCGAAAAACGAAGACGCCGTATGAAAGGTAAAGAAAAAAATGTCAACAAGATGTCACTGTTGGTTCAGAATATGTTGATGTTGTTCTCTTCAAAAGTTTATAAAACTAAATGTTTCTGTTGTCATTATATTTTTGTGTCATTCAAGACAGCGTTATGTCTTTGTCGCCACTTTTGGTCAACGGATGTTTTCAATTAAATCAGAGATCTCGAGGAAGAAACAGCTGGAATAAAAGTCAATGGAACACCGATTAACAGAATTACGTATGCGAACGATATTGTTGTATTCGTGAGCAAGCTCCAGAAGCTTCAGATTCTAATGAACCAGATAGTTGGGTATGGAAAAGAATATTAACTATAACTGTCAATAGTCAAAACATCAAGAAAACTAAATATATGAGGATATCTAAAACCCAAAATAATGATGAAAGCCTGTTCTAAAGTGGTACCTTAATAGTTACTCTTTTGAACAAGAAAAAACTATAACTACCTTGGTATAAAAATAAATGTAACGTACGGAGTAGAAAATGGAAGAAAATGGAAGTATTCAAATTACTCGCATAAATAGGGAATCGTAAAAACATAATGGACAGAGAATGTAATAAATGACGCCAAAAATTACACCTCTGTTGAGTTCGGCTTCTAAATGTGGAAATATATAGTCACGAAAATGTCAATGTGCATCTTACTGCTAGTATTTGGCGCGTTAAGTGAAATAACGGAATTCACAACAGGTCACAATTTTATTAATAAACACCTTACTCTTATTTCAAAAGATCTTTGTAAACTGAATATAACAGAAGGTAATTTTTATTTATATTTTTATAAAATATTTTCAACAAACATAACTTTTTAGGTGACGGTTTCATAAAATTTGTCCAAGAGTGAATCAATTTGTGTGCAGACTTTGGTGTAAATATGAGGTGAAAAACATTAGCTTCTGAAATTTCTTTTACCAGAGATTTACGTACAGAACAATACACACATCGTTTTTAGCCTGCATCGGCTCATTTTTTTGATGACAATATGTATCTTAAAATATTGGGCAAAACCAAATCAGAAAAAAGAAATCATTAGTTTAATCATAAGTGCGAAATGGCCAAAATAAAAAGAAGGTAGCACATCAAAAAACCATTAACGCAGTTTGTACACGGAGAAAAAAAGAAGAGGATATACGTCTTGAGAAGAGAGAAAAAACGTATCATCGACGTAAGAAGAGGGAATATGAACAGAACACTCTCAATGACATACAAAGTTTATTCGATAAAAATGAAACGAGGAAATACTACAAATCCTTAAATAATAGCGTCGAGAATTTAAAACACGATTAAAAAGTGACTCATGAGTCTGAAGTGAACTCAAGTGACTCTCAAGTGAACATATTGAAATTTATAATTGATACTTTCAAAAAGTGTAATTGGTACATAAATTTGCCCAATTGTAGTTATTGCATTTCGGCCTTTCACTAGACTGTCATGTGCCTGTCCACAGCCACCTTTACTTCCAAGCCATGAAGTAGAAATTTGGCAACAACGCGTGGTAGTCCGACCGTGGTTTGTTTTGTATATATAGGAAGGCTTGTAAAGTTTGTTGAATTTAGTGTTTTTTTAACTTTATTCGAATGTTTTATTTGTAAATTGTGTTTAAATCAATTAGAAAATATTAATATAAGTGAAATTTCATTAAATTTAGAACTTATAGAAGATTCTTAACACAATTTAAGAGGCAAGTATAAATATAACCTAGAAAACAAACTGAAAATAATAATACTTTTGCTTCTTGTTACAAAATATGTAAACTAAAAACAACAATAATAATACTTTTGTTTTTTGTTACAGATGCCCTGGCATTCTTGTGTACCTGGTAGCAAATCCCAATTATGCCAGTACTTTAAAAACGAAACAGGCAGAAAGTACGTTTTGTCACAGTATAATACTGTGTTTTTGTTTTCCAAAGATCCCCAAAGAAGGTATACTGGGTTATGCTCTATTCATAGAGAAGGCTATACAATTACCAAATGTTCCTTAGTATGTGCCGAACATTTTCATGAAGATGATATTCAGTGGACTGAACAATGAGAAGATAAAGATGGAAATGTATACATTGAAAAGTTAATATTTCCCAAATTAAAAGGCAATGCAGTTCCTAATATATTTCCTGAAGTACCATCATATGTAACTGTTCATCGTACTAAAGAAAGAAGGAATCCCGAAGACAGAAGAAACTTTTTGCATAAGAAGAGGGAACAAGAGATAACATAATTATGACAATTAGACTTAGACAATAATATCCCATTGGAAAACTGGACAAGTAAAATTACAAGTGACTGTATATTTCCATGTATTAATCAGTTGGTACACAAGTGTGATAATATTTGTGTAATACGTAGTGTAATAGTTAGCAGTAATTTTAGTGTAATCGTCAATGTAGGTAAAGTAATAGTAATGATTTGAAATGGATTTTACAATATAGTAAATTAACAAGATGGTCACAATTAGAGAACTTACTTTCTCATTTAGATCTGCTTTTTAGATAAGTGATAACAAATTTGAGTATTACATTCAAAAATCTTTTGAGAATATAGGCTATTTTAAATCGATATACAAGTTAATGGTATGTTACATTCAACACATTTTTCATGTATACCTCTTTTAACTTGATCTACATATATGACAAAAAGCCTATTCATATTTAAAATTGCTACTTTTGTATACCTAAGTATGAAAATTCAACAAAAGATATAAGTAAATAGTAAAATATTTAATTTTCAATTAGATTAATTTAGAACCATATTTATATTGTGTCTGATTTCTTAGGATGAATTTTTTAATCATAATAGTTATACCAAAGTTTTTACTTAACAAACACATATTGTGTTATTTATATGATCAAGTACTTAATATTTAAAATTTCTAGAGATTCTTGACTGCATTTGATTGTAAGATTAACTGTTTGACACTGTATTTTAAGTGCAATAAATTTTACTCTAGTGATTATTTTATTGATAATATAACCTAAATAATAATAAAACTTTATATATATTTATTAGATAAATATAAAGGTTTTATTAATTTAATTTCCCTAAAAATATTTCTGTAATGAATTGAAGTTTTCAAAATATCAGTTTCCTAAAATTTAAATTAGTTCAAATTTTCTGGTAGACCTTACAGCTGATTATCGGACTACCGACGTCATAGAATGCAGTGTTGCCTTTTTTACTTCATGGCTTGGAAGTAAAGGTGACTGTGGCCTGTCACAATTTAAATTTAGTTATGCACGACGTTTTAAAAAGCAAAAATACACTTCCAAACTTGGAGTAGAAATAAATGACTATAACAACTCGTGGGTGTTTTTAAAGACTTTTAATAAAACATTTCATTACAAATAAGTCAAATATCATAAATGCATCGTGCGTTGGAACTTCCTCAGCTTGTAGTTCAGAAACTGTTTATTTAGCCAGTACCGTATTAGAAAAATGGAAGGGAAGGAAAATCTCGGTAGTACCTACAAAACTTTGGAAAACCAGCCACAAAGTATTTGTATTTATCCACAAACGGTAAATCTTTCACGTTTTAGAAGGAAATACTGTAAGAAAAATTCTTTGAGGGCATTTAATACAGAAGCTAAAGTTATAGTTATCTAAGAAGAAAATTACAATCCCCATACTTTATTAGAAAATAATATGATACTCGTGGTATCTTTTGAAAGTGTAAATACACATTAAAAGTCCCCTTAACATTAATTACCTCAACTTCTTTCACATATATTTCTTCTATCTGAAGCATAACATATTGTAAACCAAAAAGATAAGTACTAATTTATCATCCTATGACATTATTTTTTTAATGTTTACTAATCACAGTGACTGTATTATTTTCTAACATAACCGGTCGCTGATCCACCAATTCACCGATCTTTAATTCAGTTTCTTGCACGCTACACGAGACACATGACACGAGTAGAGATCTCGTGAACCGACCAAACACACGCACAGAACACAATACAACACAACAAACTACTGCCGCTTTCGAGAATCGCTAGCGTGACGTCACAAGAGTATATGTAACACGCCAAACAACAAGTTCCAGTTGGTTTATTCGCGAAAAAGCTTCTTTGTCATTAGCGTAACCTCAAATGCTACCCACTTAAAATTTATTGTTATACCTAATATAACAATATAAATGAAGAACAGAAATATGCATAAATTAGGGCAAAAGATCTTGATAATAGGGATAAAATACGAATCGCTTTTTTTTGTGTAAACCCAATGAAATCTTATGAAAATGTTTGACTTATTATTGACTTATTTTCTCTTAGACTATCTAGGGAATTATAAACATTCGTCTCCAATATAATAACTAGAAACCATCTATGAGTCTATTATATTTCTTCTTGAAAGTCCAGAATTCGGAAGAGCATACAGAAAAACTGGGAAATCCAAGCTTCTTAGAAGTCTTGTTTTGTTGTCAGGTGTTATTTCTTGGACTTTGCGGTGTAGAGTTAGTTCGTATCCGTAGTAGAATACTACACGTGCACCCCGGGTAACGTTAAATGAACTAATTCTTTGTTTCAAGTTAAGAAAATAACATTACGCTTATGGAGATCAGTGTTGCCAAAACTCTCAGACACTCTCTTTTGCACAGATGTCCAAGATATTCCTTTGCTTAATTTTGAATTTTCATTTTCAATTAACATTTAACTGTAAAGTCAGAATAACTACTTAATAAAAGCCTTATTATCATTATGTAGTCAGATAACGACATAAAATAGATGACATACGCACATCATATTATTTAAAGTTGCAATAGTAATTAGATATACGCATTCCAAGCCGTCAATATTTTCTACTGATTTCTATGATTCATGGCATATCGTATTCTCCACCGAAAAACAAATAAACTGTCGTTACTATAATTAAAATAAGATAAAATAAAATTATCTTTTGTAAATACTATTTATCTAATTAAAATCATTTTTCCTACTTTTCATCTCTTGTTTCGAATGGACACTTTTGGTCAATTACGTTAAAAAACATTAATTTAATTCATGTTTGTGGAAACGAAAATACAAATAATACAACCCTAAATTGTGCTTGTGTGTGTCGTGGCAACGCCGCGTTGCTATCGTCCATAAGAAATACATGGTCTATCGCAATGTTATTTTAAAGGAACGTAGTAAGCAATATTGGCGGTCAGATAATCTCAGGTTGTCCTGACCAGAGACACATTGCAAACGATGCCATTAAACGTTATCAGAAGGTAAATTAACAATAATACAAATTGCCCTTCTCAGGAACCAACGACTAGAAAACTCGGATCTATGATCCGAATTTTTCACTTAAATGTAGAAAGTATATGCTATTCAAAGAGCCAGTACTTATCAAAATTTCTAAAAGATAACGACATCGACCTGGTCGCTCTACATGAAACACACTGCGAAACGGAAGAACAACTGCGAAAAAGGGGAAAAATACCTGGCTTCGAACTACTGAGTGCTACGTATCATCGATCATACGGCACAGCAACGTACGTTAAACAAAACAGAAAACGCCGTCCTTGTTTCCACGTGTACTAATGATGAAATTCATATTGTTGGAAAAATTGGAAGCATCACCGTTACTAACACCTACAAATCACCAGCTATATCCTTGCCAGCTCGAGTCATCCACACACATCCGCACCCGTTAATATACGTGGGGCACTAGAACAGTCACCATAAACAGTGAAAATATAAAGAATGCAACAGCAATGGGAATGCACTAGTAAAATGTGCGGAGGACGAAGATATATCAATTAATTTTGATGCTAAAGGCGTACAGAAGTAAAGAAGGAGTACAATCCTGATCTATGTTGTGTATCTACTAATAAAAACGAGTAACCTCTAGCAGTCTCTTGAAAAGTAATGGACGACTTCCCACACAGCCAAAACTGCCCAGTGATCTTAGAGGCAGGAACCTAGATTTCTATAATAACATCCATCCCTCGTCACGGTGGAATCTAAAGAAACCATGTGGGGTAGCTTTTGTGCGGAAATGGACAAGACTCTAGACTAGATACCTCTTACTATCAGAAATTACAAAAGATTCGTTGGAGTCGTAATGAGCAAGGCCAAAAATCATATACCAAGAGGCTACCAAAAAGAATACATTCTTGGTTGGTCCCATAACACCGTAGAACTGTAACAAAATTTCCTTAAAAGTTGCGATCAAGAATTAGCCGATGAACTGCTCCATGGACTAATGAGGAGACAACAAAAATGGACGGAAACTGTAGAAGTCTTAATTTTCAAACATCAAGTAAGCAAAGCATGAACACTACTAAGAAAATTAGAAGCGGAACTCCCATAACAAGAAACAAAACAACAATTAATTCAAACACTATTGCCTCACATCTCAATCAAGGTAAAACGAGAGCTCAAAACTTTAAAATTCCAATCTGCAGAAACCAAATACTCCCGCCCTTTCCCTTGCGAAGAAGTCACTATAGCTCTCAAGGATGTAAATCCAGGTAAAGTCCCAGGTTTTGACAATATTCATCCCGAATTCTTAATTAACAGCGGTAAATATGCGAGAGAATGGATGACCCACTTTTTCACAGACATTATAAAGACCGGTACCATACCACAGGAACTCAAATGCTCGAAGATCATTGCCGTATTAAACCAGGAAACCTAAGATAACACCCTAAAATTACAGACCCTACTAACTAATAGCCCTACTATCGGCGACGTTCAAGCTACTAGAACGACTTATCTATAACAGAGTTAGTCCAAAGCTACTTGAATCAATACCGGTGATCAGCAGGTTTCGACCGAAACAAGTGCGCGATCGGTTCTTTCACTTACCACAATTATTGAGGCAGGGTTCCAAAGAAAACTTAAAACTGCAGCCGCATTCATAGACCTAACAGCGGCCTACGATACAGTCTGGAAAAGGTATGATATACAAGCTCCTTCGTACAACCTCCTGTAAATCCACCGCTAGAATAATAAACAGCATGCTAGCCGACCGAACGATTCAACTAGTCATGGGAACCGACATCAGCAACCCAAGAAAAATGAAGAATGGACTGCCTCAGGGATCTGTCCTAGCTCCTCTTCTCTTTAGCCTGAACATCGCTGATATACCAAGAAACCAGATCAAGGAAATTTGGTTACGCCGATGACTGTGTCCTTGCAATAAGATGCAAGTCATTTGAACAAACACAAGAAATCCTCACGACAGACTTACACATAGTGGGAAAGTATTTCCGTCAATGGAGGCTCCAACCAAATGCTACCACAACAGAGGCTTTCAGTTTTCATCTAAATAAAGGATTGCAGAAAAAACACTAACATCCTATCGAGAACATCACACTCGCCTAGCATAAAATATTACCTTGGGATAACTCTTGACAGAACCCTATCTTCAAGGAACAGCTGTCAAAAACAGCGGAAAAACTAAACCAGAAACAACATCATAGGGAGCATCTGCTTCCACCTTGCGATCATCTGCCCTGGGCCTTGTCTTCTCAACCTCGGAATAAACAATTGAACAATACAATGAGAATGATTGCTGGCGTTATCTAATCCAATGCTGAGCCACATTCAATCACCCAAAGTATGGCGCATACACTCCCTCACTAGTAAGTAGAAAAAGGTACTTAGTAACGAGATCCTGCCAATCTATCAAGATATAGATGCCAATCTATTAAGCTATAGAAAAACAGCGTAGACTGCTGTGGAAAACGGGTTCAACTTAACCACCACTTGGACTCCAGAATGAAAAAAAAAAAAACAGTCACCGACAAACAAGGTTTTGACTTACCACGCAACACATAGGACTATGCCGAACCGAATCAGAACTCAACACGGCAGATGCGGTTATATGATGCACATTTGTGCGTACAAAACGTATTTGTACAAAACGACCATCTCCACTCTGTGACTGCGGACAACCACAAACCATCTGTCACATTACAGAACAGTGTCCCACAAGATCATATCAAGGCAGGTCACAGGATTTCCTAATGGCAACTCCAGAGTCGATAGACTATATACATGAGTTATATGTTCGTTTGTAAACATATATATGTAATGTTTTATACAAAATATATGTAAACTTAAATGTAAATGTGTCAAGTGCCATACGATAAAATAAATCTTGGACTTTTCAGATTTTCTCTAGTTTATTTCGTATAACGCATAACTTTAATAGGTAGGCTCACTATAAAATTGTATGATTTTATAGAAATGTATTTCTAAACAGTCAACACCTAAAGGATGCTTGGTATCTCTTAATCGTCTACATCTTTCATCCCATAAGCAAAATAAGAAATTATTGTTTTCTTAACATGACTGGATATGCAGGTAGGATATTTTCTAAAATTATAAAATATTGATGGGAGCTTTGTAAAAATATATATTTTACTGTTTTTATAAACACAATTTGTATCAGTTCCTTTAGAAAAACAAACTGTCAGCAAACATAATTTTTCACTAATCCAGAACACCTGACAAGCCTTTTAAAAAACACCAATCATTTGTACTCATTTAATTATCATTAATTACCCCAGCTTAAGATAACTAGTGACTCTCTGTTGTTTTTGGTTGTAGCATAGATTAGAAAATTCCTTGTTATATAATGCTTGAAAAGTTATGACATAAAAAGAAAAATGAGCTTTTTCATTATTTTAATTCTTCTTTTGATAAAAAATTTCAATGAAATTAATTTGATGTTACACAAATACAAACTTTTATTGAAATTACTTTTTGGCAGACATCGAATGCAAAATTCGATTAAATAAATATTTTAGTTTCTGAAGGAATATTAGACTTTTATGAAATGATTCGATAAAAATATTCGAAAGAGCTCACAAAATGCGCGAAAACAAAGAAAAAGCGGTTCCTATGGGATCTATTATTAACATACCAAATTTGACGTTGAAGGAGAGGTTCGAAAAATGCTTTTTCCTTCGCGCGTCAGCTTTTGTATTCGTTAGCATAATTCATACAAGTAACAGAAGTTTAATAAGGCTGTTTGGATGATCCACTTACTATAATAAACTTGAAAAGATGAAATAAACTTTTAGAGGAACTGTTTTAATATCAGCTTTTATTAGATATATATTTACAAAGTTATGAGAATAATACTTTTCCCGGTTAAACTTCATAATTAAGTTAAAAACTTGTTGATCTCATTAGCTTAACTTGCATGATCACTTGGTACACACGTTTTACGCTTTTGTTGTTTGAAGAAGTTCCTCTAAACATATATTTAACCTCTTAGCGAGTGATGTTCGGGCTCTAGTTATTGGCAAATATAATAATTTATATAATAAATTGACTCATAGTTGGTAAATATGTGCAAGTTCAAGTGAAATTCAGCCTGACATTATGGCCATGTTAATTAATACTTCACAAACGAATATAGCTCGGACAATGCTACAAATACAATTGGCGAAATAATTGTAAATACATAAAATATTTTGTGGTAATATGTTGATTTACAAATGTGGTAGAAGTTAACCTCAGAAGTTGTTTCTATCGACAAACGTTGTTACAATTTATTATTCTTTCGAATGTTACTATTCTTATAGTAAGACTGTCGGCAATAGCTCAATTCCGGCTTTACGATTGGTCAAATTGCAACCATAATTGCAGCCAATGGTATTGCCCGAAATTGAAGCTCAATTCCGGCTTTACGATTGGTCGAATTGCAACCTAATTACAGCCAATGGTATTGTCCGAAATTGAGCATTGGCTGTCGTGGAAGCTCCAATGGCAGAGCGCCATGGAGCACTTGACCTACTTAATTTCATACAGATAAGTATAGGTGCACGACGGCCAAAAATTCGTTCTGGTCTGGACAGGGCTGCGCAGAACCAGCCTTCTTGGCATTAGAGACCTTCTGATTGATTTAGTTCCCAGAAACTCTGGTTTTAATTGCACCTAACCGTATCCTTTTATTTCAGGATTTTTCTAAGTTCTCTAGCGAGACTTAGTCTAATGTAAATACTTAAATTGTATTTATTTCAGCATTTTCGACTTAGGATATTTCTCGTGAAATATTTATTTTCGAATTGAATGGTATTTACAAATTATTTCTTTTTCTTTAGGGACTCTGAAGTATTTTCAGATAGAAAATAATTATGCTAATATTTTATTTCTCTTTAGGGACTTTGAAATATTTCTAATATTTTATTTCTCCTTATTGACTTGAAATATTTTGGTATAAAAAAATAACTTGGAAATATTTTTCTACATTTTTTAGGTATCGACATTGGAAATAACTTGCTTTTTCTCGATATTTCGTTACATGTGTTTGTTGGTTCGTCCCGAAGTCACCACAACGAACACTTTCTTTACATTTTGGACGAAATCAACTTTCAAAAATTTTCACTTTTTTCATAATTATTATTTTTGCTTAACTAGTCTTAGGTGTGATAACTAATAACGTTCTCTTGCAGATTTTAGTTCTAAGACTAATTATTATAACTATTATTATTACTATTAATAAATAACTAACAATAAGAAAAATTTGATTGAAGTAACTTTGTTCTTCTTATGGTGCCATCTTTTAACGTATGCTGGCGATCACTTCTTTAAACGCTTCCCTATCATTTTCAACGTGAAATATCTGTTTAACACTGAAGTAAGTCCAATCTCTGATATTTCTCAGCCAAGCTTTCTTCTTTCTTCCTAAGCCTTTTCTTCTCTCTACTCTTTCTTGCATGATGACGTGTAGAAAAGAGTATTTATCGTATATGTGGCCCAGGTACGATGTTTTTCTTATTTTAATGTATGCATGAAGTAACTTTAATGATAGGAAAGTTCAAAGGAAAGAAAATGTGCTTATTTCAAGTATATCATTAATACCAAACCGACTTTGCTTTTGAATTTAAACGTGCCAAGTTTTACAATCAGACTGTCAGTCTAATAGAGATAAATTTGCTGTGATAATTATTGCCAACGTAAAAAAAATACGACGAGGTTGTTTTTTTTTCTATATCCATAATTTGAGTGCATATAGAGTAATTTTCTTTGATAAAAATATCCAAAAATTGTAAATATTTGTTGTTTTGTTTTCCATAGATCTAATTTGTATAATACAATTATCAATAAAAGATTATAAAGCATTTTTAATAAAATTTTATATAATAATGCACCCTATTAATGTAAATTCGAACACCACTGTTCTATCTGTTATGTCAATCGTCGTAGACATGGCGGCACCAACACGGTTGTTGATTCTTTACGTTTTGGGAAGACTTCGAGCTGTGCAATTTGTGCGTGAATCAAGAGTTCAACTTTCGCAAGTTTCGTATTTACGATAAAAGTTTCGAGCACCAAATTCAATTTGTCAGACGTCCTCGCATTCACGGCCTGATGGAACAATGTAGGAAGATAAATTTCTTCTTTTATATACGAAGGTTACAAAAGTTAATACGGACATTTCAGAATGGCGTTGTTTGCGCAATACCTGAATATGTGATAATTATGCACTGACTGAGTTAATAAGAACGATTATGTCCAAAGATTAGTTTCGTACTCTCGTATCGTATTTGAAGAAAAGCAAGTATTTATTTATGGAAAGTAAAAAATCTTATCGTGAATGTGGTGCATATATAGATACGGTTTCGTCGTAGCAGTTACTGTGAAATTGATTGCCAATTATGCCACTATGTGATTTTTTATTTATTTATTCCATACACAAAAAGGGAAAAAGTTTAAGTGAACCATGTGTCCTACATGGAATCATGTTTCCACAGTACTATGTCACCGTATGGTACCATATGCAGAACGGATAGTACGAAAATACCAGACTGGTTTCAGAGGTGGTAAATCGACAATCCATCAGATTGCAACCCTGAAACAAATTTTAGAAAAAACACTGGACTATGGCATTGATACGCATTACATATTTCTAGACTACAAATCAGCCTACGACTCTGAATAGAAGAGAAATGTTCAGCATTTGCAATTGAAGCAATGAAAAAGCTATGAATACCAAATCAGTTGATAAGTTTAATCAAAACTACCTCTTGAAAAAGTTGAATGTAGAGTACGAATTCAGGAGGAACTGTCTGAACCATTTAAAAACAAATAACGGGCTGCGCCAGGGAGACCCTCTCTCCTCTTTCTTCTTCTATTTCCATGACCGTTATCGATCGTTGAATATCATGTTGGCTACCATATTCGCTATCGTGACTTTATTGACAGCAGCTCTAAATAACGATGTAGTTGATTTTCCATACCATTGCCTTCGATTTTTCAGCCATGATATTCTTCTTCTACCAGGAGCACGACTATCTTGGATCTTTCCCTGAAACGATCACATGTAAAAGATCATATTTTATATTTCATATTTCTCTCTCTCTCTCTCTCTCTCTCTCTCTCTCTCTCCTCTATACTGTTCAATTTGGCCCCTGGAAAATGTAATACGTATGTCACAAATCACAACCACTGTTTCAATATATAATAAATCAGTGTAAATCCTAGCCTATGCTGATGATATCAATATTGTTGGGAGAACGGAAAACGCCTGTTACGAGAGGCGTATGAAGCATTAAAAAAATCAGCTACAAAAAATGGGTTTAATAATTAAGACCAACAAAACGAAGTATATCAAAATAAGCACGCAACCACAAATCTCACGACCACTTGTTATAGAAAACGACGTCACCGAAGCGGTGAAAGAATTTATATACCTGGCAGCGCTATCAGAGTGGAGCCATACCTCTTTGGTTTACTGGACCGGGCGATACCGACTGGGTGGCTACGTTCATCACGCAACTAAACCCCGAAATCCGAAAACCGGTCTTCTCATGCTGGTCTGTTCCTCTCCGTTCCGATCCAGAAAGTAACAAACCAGCAGCGTATGGCCCTTTATGGCCCGATGAATGGCCGGCTAAAAATGACTCGAGATCCACCACCCACCTCTGCACTTACTAACTTGACCAAGACAAATCAAAGGCAAATAATATGATAATGAAAGTTTTAAAATAGAAAAATATATGAAAATATAAAAATGGACATTCACAAACATAGAAGGACAAAACAAACATCATTAGCTTTAATCATCATCAAACTTATTACAATAAGCCACTTATGCTAAGACCTCATGAAATGACTATGAATATGGAGGCTGCCCATAATTGCCTTAGTGATAAAGTTGCGGACGTCGAACCTTGAAAGGTTAAAAATTCTCAGGACACGAGAATTCAACTGACACCATGTTCCGCGAGCTCCAACTATTTAAAGGTGCCACGCAAATGTTTTTCCCAGGATATCAAGTTTGCATGGTCTGAAGGAATCAGTCTCAGTGTACCACGCCGTCTTATTAGTGGCGGCTATTACTTAGGGGTTCAGGACCCTCCCAGCTGACGGCAACGTCCACAACAATGACCCACTCATCATATTGCGCAAAAAGGTCAGGTATCTTTAGAGTCCCGTCGGCGCATCTTATTCGCGGTTGTCTCGCAAATCCACCCTTTCGTTTCAACTGCTTTGCGAAGATACGTATCAAGCTGATCATGTCTCTTAATTCGGTACCAGTGTGCTGCGGGGCACTTTTGTAAAAGTGACTAACTTTGATTTCCTCGCAGTTGGATTGCCTTAATAAAATCTCTCCCGGACCAGTAGGACGGCGGATTGCTTATCCTGGCAGAGCTTTCGGAGTGTGAAGAGCCCTGACGAAGTCCTTTTCCGCTATAGTCGTCGTCAAGTCTCTGGCTCAACTCACGTGCGATCGATGCAGAACTGCCAGACGATGTTTGAGCCCATTTAAAGACTTTCTCCCAGAGACGTGACATATATGGTAGACTGAGGGTCAAAGACGTAGTATCAGTTGCTGAGCTGAACAATTTAGTCAGTCTCCTTCTCATGATAGCCGGGACGAGCATGGCCGTCCACCCTCTTTAGTGGGAGCATGGATGTAGGCATGTAGGCATCGACACACGTACGATTGATTAACAAAATCTTCCAAACGGCTATACATACGGACCTGTCAACGCCCTTCAGCGTTTTCATCGTGGTGGTGGGGCTCTGAAGCTTGTCAATATATCTCGGTAGCAGGTGTGTTTTAAGTACCAGCAGTTTTGTGCTGGTTTGAACCCTGCTCGATGAATATGATCGAGTTGTGGTATGCAGCTCGTTGAAGGCTACCCTGGTCTGTCCTAGTGCATTATATCTTCGGCCTAGGTATCCAACCAGCTCACTCGATTGCAGCTGCCGAATCCTGTCGTTACCG
Source organism: Diabrotica balteata (assembly GCA_918026665.1). Classification (NCBI taxonomy): domain Eukaryota; kingdom Metazoa; phylum Arthropoda; class Insecta; order Coleoptera; family Chrysomelidae; genus Diabrotica; species Diabrotica balteata. The sequence continues at coordinate 19,586,241 of OU898277.1, forward strand.
ACAGAGAAGAGCGAACGCGTCACGCAGTAAGAGTGCTTATTACCACGGTTAACATTAACCGTAATAGCTGCACTCTTACCAGCGTTAATCGTCATTTCCCTCTTCTCGAATAATTCGACGGCTGTCCGGAGCTGTCTGGTACCATCTTTGGCCGATATCAGGATTAAATCGTCAGCGTAATCTAACACAGATTTTCTGCCATCTGCAATTGGAAGGCCAGGCCTGTCTCATTCAAGCTTGCATATCACCTCATCGACCACCATGATGAAGAGGTATGGCGATAAGGGATCTCCCTGTTTGACGCCTCTACAGATCTTAATGTTGGTTGCCGACCTGCTTCCGGTAGTGCCTGTGTCGAAAGCTTTTCGTAAATCGATGGAAATAATATCATAAGGATGAAGACCTCTTCTTCTTTCCTTGATACCGTTTAAAGCGTCAGTTGTTCAATAGAACGCCATCTACGTGCCGAAAGCCTCTCTGGTTCTCGTGGTAATCTAGCACCGCAAGCCTCTTCCCTAGCACATAATACAACAAACACCCTTATCATTACTGAAGAGATGGTTATCGGACGCCAATTACCTATCTGAAAATATTACTACTGCAAAAACAAACCGCAGAATTTACACGGCCAACAGATGCTATTTTGGGCTCAATCTCCTCCTCAAATCCACAATTATATCAAGAAATATAAAAATAAAACTCCACAAAACAATAGTACGTCCAGTATTAACATATGGTTTAGAGACCTAGACTCTAATAAAAAATTATGAAAACATGTGAGGGTGTTTCGAAAGAAAAGTACTAAGGCGAATCTATGGAGCAGTGAATGACAATGGAGTGTGGAGAAGACAATACAACTTCGAACTTTATAGAATATACCAGGAACCAGATATCGTAAAACATATTAAGATAGACGTCTGAGGTGGATAGGGCATGTAATGCAGATGGAACAAAATGACCCAGCTAGAAAAACGCTACTTGAATAGATCTATTGGTCAGAGAAGAAGAGGAAGACCCAGAACAAGGTTCGTTGATAACATCGATGAAGACATGAGAAATATGGGAATATGTGCTTAGCGAAGGAAGGCGATGGATAGCGACGACGTGGAGAAAAATTCTTGAGGAGGCTAGGACCCACGCAGGGCTGTAAAGCCAGAATGATGATGATGTATCAAAATGCTTAAAAGCTAAAGACAAAAAAGTTTATACGTTAAAATAACCGTTGATCTATCCAAAACGGATGCCTACAACCAATACTAGAAATTGGCTATTATAGAATCGTTTCAACTCTGAAGGATAAACGTACCAGTTTTTGTTTTTTTCTACATAGAAGTGTTCTGGAGGTATTAAAAAACTTATTACAAGGCGCCATATTCAAAGAGCTCTAGCCCCCTTAGGAAACATTTTCAGACTACCATTATACCTTAATTCAGTATAATTCAATTTTAGGTGAATTGTATTAAATTGTCTTAAAATTATCTGAGGAATCTGTCGTTTGTCAAAAGAGTTTCTGAAAAATATTGTATGGAGTTATAGATTCAGAAAGAAATGAGCAAAATCGGTAAAATACGGTTATAAAAAGTGGTAGAGCCAATAAATGTGGTATATCTAGAACCGCCTCGGTGATCCTCTATTCACCATTTAATTATTTCCGTTTCTCAACGAAACTCCCTGTATATCTTCTTTTCAGTCGTCTCTGGTATCAAGTTGATGGTATAGTTTTATAAAAAAAAAACCTCAAAACTGACAGCGTAACATACCACTAATGAGCGTATTATACTTTGTTTACACAAACATCTGTTTTTGATAATAATATTTCAATTGATCACGAAAGCTATGTTCAATAGTACATGATTAATAACTATAATCAGTTTAATAATTCGCAAATATTCTCACCGGACCAATTATAAAGACATTCAACATTTGATCAACATCACTACTGCTATCGATCGTTTTTAAATTGTATATTCTTATTAAAGTCACTTCTGAGAAATCCGCATGCAGCATGGCAGTAATTCACACATTGACATACTTTTAGTCAATCATAGTACATGACAGTTAAATTGAAACGCTGCCTTTGATAGAACAGACAGTTGATAAAGAAATAAAAGAGCCCATTATTCATTGTATTAAACATAGCGATTTGCATGGCTTTGAATGCAGATCCGATTCAACACATTTTTATCCAGGGGCAGCGAAAGAAAACTACAGTAAGCGTAAAAAGGGAGAACTGAAAAATTCGACATTTATTTTTTGATATACGAAAGAACGTGGAAAGTTCTTGATCTAAGAATATATCGTGCTTGTGTAAAGTTTCCTAGGTTCTAGAGTTGTGAAAAATTTTATAAAAAAAATCGAACTGGACACTATTGAGGTACATGAAGTTTTCCTCGACGATTTTTTTAATGGACATGAACTTCTAAAAGACCTAAACTCTATCAAATTAAAAGCAACAGGAAAAAATAGAACTAAGCAATGCTCACTAACTTTCGTGCAAAGATATAGACAAAATAAAAGGAAGACGACATTTTGAAAAACAATTTGTCAACGAAAACAACGTAAGATCTTATGGTGCCTTGGAAGGACAACAAGACGGTAACAATAACATCAAACCATAGCGATGTATTACCGCTTCTTCTTCTTCAAGTTCCATCTTCTATCGAAGGTTGGAAATGATCATGACTATGCGGACCCTGTTGACTGCCGCTCTAAATAGTTCTGCACTACTGCATTCAAACCACTCCCTTAGTCTTCTTAAGTCACGATATTTTTCGTCTTCCCTCATTTCGCTTTTCTCGAATTTTTCCTTGCATAACATGTTGCAATAATGAGTACTTTGGTCCTCTCATCACATGTCCTAAGTACTCAATTTTTCTTCTTCTAATATATCAGCTTCATGGTTCTGCATTTGGCATTCTTTAAGGTCATGATATTCGGAGGATTCTTATGTAACACCAAAATTCAAAGGCGACCAACTTATTCAGATGAACATGTTTTAATGTCCATGCTTCCAAACCATAAAGGAGATTAGTGAGTAGTCCTAATCTTATAGCCCGACAAAAAAGAAACTTTTTAAGTTCAACGAATGATGCACGTGCTATTTCAATACGTTCAGTACGTGTCCTAATTTCTTACTGCTAACTAATACCAAAAGATTTTCACAAAAAGAGAAGGAAAAAATGACTGTTCCAATGTCTCATTTGTTCGGTCAATATAATAATAAATATGGGTGGCGTGGACTTGTTAGGCAGTTTTTCGACATTACAGTCATAAATACACGGAGAATGTATACCATTTTTCAAAGTAAAACACTTGCACGTCACGATTTATACAAAGTGACGTCACTGGTATTTAAAATTTCCAGAACATCAACCTTAGAATTCAAATTTTCCTAACACATTATTCCTAAACACAGCTAATAATACGAAACCCATACGGAACTGCTCGATCTTTCATAGGCGTCAACATGGTGTAATAATCAGAAAAATGTAATCATCATTATATTGGAAATTTTAGAATTATATTGATTAAATAACCAAAAACATTTGTTATTATTAATAATATAAATTTTATAAAATAACTCTTTAAGTCTAATATTCCACAAAATAATAATTTTAATTAAATATATTAGACAATTGTACGCAACTGAAACGGAAATACTTCAAATTTTATTGACAGTTCAGCGTCAGTCAGCGTGTGGCAAAAGTGTATAAAGTGTTGCCGCTTTTTTAGAGTAGGAATGTTGTTTATGTTTTGATTTTTTACACAATTTGATCATAATATAATATATATTAATAAATTGTATTTAAATACATATTAAATTTAGATTATTAGCTTTAAAAACTAATTATTGTTGTGTATTGTGATTGTGATATGCCAAAACAAATAAATAGTCTGTAGAAAGCTGATAAGCTTTCATATAAGATAGAGTATTTTGAACAAGAAATAATGGCGGGACGTTTTTACTATTAAATCACTAAAAGAGGTAAGTTTAAAATGTATTATATATAATTTTGTATTAAAATGTTTTCTTTTGTATTTTAATGTGTTGCAGTAGTTTTAAAACTAAGTGCATTTACTGTTAATATAATAGTTTGACAAATAGTTGACATTTCAAAAATTCCTCAGTTACAAACTATTCTGATATTTTGGCAACGCTGTGGGGTTCTGACGAAGTAAATCTTGAATGACGTGCAAGCAAGTACTCTATGATCGTATGGATCATCTTATAAAACCAATAGATACACAGCGACGATGTGCATCTTGTGGAAAGAAGTAATGAGAATATGCTCAAGATGTAATATTCATTGGGACGATAAATATTTACCTCATACATATTTGTTTTGTATTTCTATTCATATATATAAAATTGAATAAAACTAAAACATAATTTTAATTTTCTTTTTAGTATCCTATATGGTCCAGTAAATAAACGTGAACTACGACGATACTCTGTAATTTTTCTATGTTACCACTGAATTGCATGAAAATTTGGATGTAATTTCTACTTACCCCCCACTTCACTTTTGGACTTGTGCCGTTGGTTGCTTTCTTATTTTCTAGGGAAAATAACCATTTTCACTCACAATCACTCAAAAAATATTGACCTGTGTGAAAAGTGAAAAAACTCTAGAAACTATAGAATATAAGTCCAAAAGTGAAGTAAAGTGAAGTAAAAAAATGCGCTATTACATAGTTGGCATTGGCATCTAAGCAATAATCAAATTTTAGGGATAAATCATGAATAAAGGGTTATATTATTGATATCACTTACATTTCACGATCTAGAATCGTTTTTAAAAAGCATTGATGAGTTATTTACCTGAAATAAAAACAAACAATTAATTCCTTGAAGATAAATTCACTACAAATATTTCTTATTCTTAATAAGCATTCAAAAATATGAAATGGTTAGAATTTGGTTATGGATTATAAAATAAAATACAGAATTTTTATGAAATTGTAGATTTATTCGACATTTATTAAAAAGTGCATAGAAATCATATCGTTAAACACTTCAAACCTTATAGAGGTTCAAAGAAAGTTTATCTTATTTATTTTAATGAAATATTTTGGTCTAAGTAAAAGAATGTTTGTATAAAACAAGTCAAAATAATAGATATTGTTGATTATGTATGTATATCTAACAGAAATAATTATAACTTTACAATACAATAAAAGGAAGAAGAATAAATGAATTGTTTATGAATCAACCCTCAGTTTCTATGTTTCAAAACCCCACACTATATATTAATGGCGTGCGACGCCACTGTCTGTATAAATTAATTACTGCTTTCAATGACTTTTTGAAGTTTTCAAGTGAGTCGAAAAAATTGCACAACTTCAACCTCGATTTTCTTACATACACCATCTGCACGGGTACAGTTAGGGGAATTCTATTTAAGCAATGTCACCCACATTGTGTATGGACGGATAAACACAAACAGGTTATACTGTTGCTCATCTTCGTCTGGTCAATGTATACATGAAACATTAGTTTATTGTGGAATCTTTTATGAGCATAACAGAGATTAAAAAAAAATGCGTACAGGGACTCATAATCAAAATTAATTTTTCATTACTGACCACTTGACTGTAAATAACTTACCAGTATTTTTGATTTGAACACTTACTGATCGTAAATGTTCAAGGAAAACACCAATTCTTTAGAGAAAATAACCCTCGATGCTAAGGCATCTGTTGATCACTTGAAGAAACAATATCTTAAAAGCAAAATTGTCCTATAAAATTTTTTGTGAAACAAATACTCTTACAAGAACATCAAGCTATCAATTGACAGCTGAAGCATTTAATTTTTTATTCCACCCATCAATCTCAGTTTTTCCTGAGACAATTTTCGGTAAAAAGTGACAATGGAAAAGGTGCAAGTTCGTATTGTAAATAAGTCTCCATATCTTTTTTACTGTCGATCGTTAGAGATATTCGTTGAAATAGCAATAACGGATCGATTGCTGTAATATCTCCGTTTATTTTAACGGAAGATTGAACGGTGTTTAACAAGACTTTGTTTTTTTTGTAAATTTGACACTGCCAAAATTCATTCCCACAATAGCTTGTAATTAATTTTAATAAATATCTCAAAATTGTACATAATGATGAAAAATTGCGTTTTTTGAGAACATTTCCCATAGTAATGTATATTTTTTACACTATCGGAAAGTAGAAATTTCAACAAACAAAAAGTCCACCGACTTTTTTAAAAAAGCTGATATTTTGACGCGTGAATTTTCGATTGAAAATTAGGGTGCTTTTTCGATATTAAATCAATATCAGGTAAAAAAATTTTTTTTAAAGATAAAAATAAAAAATCAAAAACTTAGTTTTTTGAATTTTCCACAAAAATTTTAAGGTTATGTGAAAAAAGTGTAAATACAAAAGTTGTAGATTTTTTTGTTACCTACAACTTTGCTTTTTAACTTTTTTTCCATAGCACTTGTAGTTTTGCCGAAAATCGCGATAAACCGATTTTTACCCTTAAAAACTCACCCCCTCCCACTTCCTGACCTCGATGGAGTGGAATTTATTTTTTCTTCCATTTTTAGCATACTCTTTTCCTTTTCCAATAGGTTTCATTCTACTATAATTTTTTTTGGTTTCAAAAATTATCGACCCTGGTCTATTATAATAGTTATCTACAACTATGTCATTTCATTTGACATCAATTCAGTTTACAATGTCAGAAGTCGATGTTACAACATAAATATCTTAAAATGATCATGATTGAGTACAACTACATGCCGTAAATAAAGGACACCAGCTGGGTGATTCATTCTTATACAATGCCAATATTTAAACAACGTCCTTTTTCTCGGAAACAAACCCAACGTGTGAAATGTAGTAGGCATCCAATAGACTTGTCAATTCGAAACGTTATTTAACGTCGATGTTACTGACCTGGGTTAGATTTTATGTACTATTCACGAGAATTATAGAAGAAATACTAGTAGCTGTGCTGAACAAATGATCATCGGGTGAATAGGTTCCCATTTGGTAATAAAATAAATTCAAGCATTAAATTGCGTAAGGCAGTTAACCCATTAAAGACTCATTCCCACAATTATTATGAATTGAAGTTATTAGTGATCATAAATTCTCTTGTTTTTGATACAGGATGGTCCAGGATAGTATATAGTTTTATATAAAATTACACTGTTTTATATAAAATACCGGATATATACATGAAAAATGGACTTGGATCAGATTCGTTGAATAAAACCTTATACATATAGCCCAAAATAAACAGTACTGAACTTGTAATTATTTTATTGTTTTAAAAAATACATGTTATTGACACTATAACATGATCTTAATGAGCTCCTCCTCTCTCAACACAGACTTCATACCGATATTCCAGATTTTGCGTAATGTTATGGAATAAAGGTTGTCTCAAGTGCACAAAGAAAGCTCTAACGGCATCCTTTAACTCATTCATGGTTTGTGGTGTCAAAAACTGTCTTCTCGTTCCATGTAAAGAGATGTTAAAAGAGCCGATAAGAAAGAAATATAATTGGATCACCGCACCGACGAGATACTGGACATGATGGACCAACGGGGACAAGCCAAGACCAAAGACCCAAATAAAATCAGAAAAAAGATACGAGGCAAAACAAACTTACTTTGAGGAAAAATGTAAAGAGATAAAAGAACAAAAACAATCTGTTCAACCTACATAAAAAGGTTTAAAAAATGGCAGGATGCAAAAAAACATTGCAACACAACCCTGTTGGATAAAAACGTGAACAACATGATAAAGAATAACGAAAAAATAAAACGATGGATAAACTATTTTGAAAAGCCGTTCAAAGACGAAAGAGGAAACCTACAAGACATATCGTTACAAGAAAAAGAAACAAGTAAAGAGCTTGCAAGGGAAGAAATATTGCATGCATTAAATAACACACGAAATGGAAAAAGTACTGGGCCAGATCAACTGCCTATCGGCATCGTTAAGATAATATAATATGGGTACACGGGTGTCCTGGGAAAACTTTTTAATAAAATTTATCAATAGAGTGACATACCCAACGAATGGTTGACCTCAACCTTCATTTTTCTCACAAAATAGAAAAAAACTACAGAATGCAGCGACCACTGCACCATAAGTCTGATGTCTCGCACATTTCCAATGTTCTTAAAGATTATTCACAATGTTAAACCAAGATATGTACGTCTGTTTCATAGATCAAGGCTTTCGGTAAAGTCCACCATAAACAGCTAACAGATGTTCTCAAAACATATCAAACAAACCACAATGACATTCGAATTATAAAGAATCTATATTATAAGCAGCTACCATATATAAGCATATACAGATTGAACGAATTTAAAACGGATCATACAATTTAATATATGTCTGTTTGAACAGCATTTGAAATAGTGGACCAATATAAAACTTGGACAAAAATAAATCCATACCCGGTGTTAGACATTGTAATAAAATATTGTTCAACTATCTGTCTCGCAACAATGTTACAATGTTGGTTTGCGTAAAGGAAGCGATAATAGTTCAGGAAATGAAGCTCGAAAAAAGTTACAACTTCGCAATTTTTTTCGTCCTGCCTTTTCACCCCCGAGATGGGGTGGCAACCACCCCTAAGGCTTTGGCGCACTTTGGTTCGATATAGATTTTGATCCTTGGCTATTACCTACCTTCTGTTAAAATTTCAAGTCAATCCACGCAGGACGAAAAAATTGCGAGGTGAAATGCTTCATTATCCTGTAATATAAGTGGTTTGACAGCATAATAAAATCGTAGATTTATGTGTAGCTTTCAATTTTTATGATTTCAGAATCCAGCAGCCCGCTGAAGTATTTAATTTTTATAATATAATTTGACAACCTTTTGTTGGTCAACCACCTACAGCAGAATGGAGCCGAAATACATAATATTTCGTATGTTCCGAATTTATTTCGTTCAAACTGTATATAACACATCTCAGAAAGTTCACATTAAAAGAGTAGAACAACAGGGATGTGTATTGTCGCCACTACTGTTCAACGCATACTCTAAAGAAATTATGAAAAGAGGTCTTGAGAGAGAAGCAGCTGGAATAAAGGTCAATAAAATATGAATTAACAACATTAGATATGCGAATGATACTCCCACAATGGCGGACAATCTCCACGACCTCCAGAGGCTAATGGACAGAATACTTGAGTATTAAAGTACAAGTATCTTGACACAAGGTCTAGGTATGGCAAGAGAGATGGTACAGGAACTCGTTGTGGCTACAGAAAATGTAGGTTTAAATATAAATATCTCGAAAACAAAAATCATGACCAATTTGGTACCCAACCAGAACATCAGTATTGGTGGGAAAGAAATAGAACTCGTAGATAGATATAAATACCTGGGACATGAGATATTGGCAGGGATAACCAGACTCATGACCTGAAGAGAAGAATCGGCCTTGGGTGGGCAGCATTTGGAAAACTGAGAAACTTTTAAAAGTGAGCTGCCCACATGCCTAAAGAGAAAGGTGCGTCCTCCCAGTCTTGACGTACGGAGCAGAAACACTTACCTTAACAAAAGCAGCAGCTACCAAACTGAGAGTCACGCAGAGAAGAATGGAGCGGTTCATGTTAGGAATAACTCTGCAAGACAGAATAACCAACGAAGATATCAGGAGAAGAACCGTAGTGACTGACATCATCGAGAAGATAGCCAGACTAAAATGGAGATGGGCAGGACACATAGCCAGAATGATAGATGGGCGATGGACAAAGAGGTTATTGGAATGGAGGCCAAGGGAAGACAAGAGAAGCGTCGGTCGACCACCTACAAGATGGACTGACGATTTAAGAAGACTCAATAAAAACTGGATAAGAGCGGCGCAATATAGACGGGGTTGGAAACATGAGGAAGAGGCCTATGTTCAGCAGTGGACTCTTGAGGCTGGATGATGATGATCTTGACACAATAATTAATCATACAAACAATTACTCCAAAGATATCAAAGTTCGAATAGAAAAAGCACGAAAAAACTTCAATAAAATAAGAAAGGTACTTTGTACAATAGAAATGAAATTAGACTTGAGAGTTAGGTTAGCAAGATGCTATATTTTCTCGACTCTGCTGTAGCTAGAAGCATTCAAACTCTGGATATATATAAAAGAATCCTAAAGATATCACAGACCCATATTTTAGCACTTGTATTATTAACTCGTCTACCTTCAACGATGTAGTTTATGATTAAAAATATGCTGAAAAATGTTTGAAAACTTTATAATGAAGTTCGTAATTGTAAAGTATTTATGTCATTAACCTCATGAATCTTAGTCATATGCAGAACTATTTTTATATCGTCCGATATACATACTAAACAATGAATCATAAACTTGTAATAATGTTTATTATTTATATTATTTACTCACCTGATGCAAAGAACTGGTTTAACATTCCACAATAATAATGATTTGTAGAATTGGTAGTAAACAATTTTTTTAAGAAATATTTAGAAGTTAGCAAATGTTGAAAATGTTTATTTATTAATGAATGATCAACACAAACAAAAGTAATGAATGGATGTAAATATAAATGTAAATAAAAACTATGAGAATTTTAATGTAGAATAGTTTTAAGTTTGGTCTGCGATAGTGTTTTTGAATTTGTAGTTGTAAATTAGGATTCGGTGTTAATTGTGTAGTAATGGTTGTTCTCCTAAGTTCTTCTTCTTCTTCTTCCTTCTTGTATGTAGGTTTTAAAGCCTGTTTTTTCTTCAATATTAGCCTCCTAAATTGTTTAAACTATCTCATCATCTTTTTCTTGGTCTTCCAATACTTCTTCGTTCATTTGGTGACTTTCTCGTGCTATTCCTACTATACTATCCTCTGTCATTCTACTAATGTGTTCGTTCCACTCCTGTTTTCGTTTTGTCACCCATTCCATTTATGTCTTCTATATTGCATGATCTTCTTACGTTTTCGCTTCTCTCCCTATCCAACAAACTTTTCCCTGATATTCGTCAGAGTATTTTCATTTCTGTTGTTTCTAGTAGTCGTCTCGTTTTAGATGTGTCAGGTCTTGTCTCCGTCGTGTATGTTAATATAGGTCTAATTGCTGCTTTATAGATTTTGTTTTTGTGTCTTGTCTTAGGTGTTTGTACTTCCAGAATGTGTCATTAAGAGATCCCGCCGCTTTACTTGCTTTTAAGCTTTGTTGTCGTACTTCTTCTTCAACATCTCCGTAACTAGTTATATATTTTCCCAGATATCTAAACCTAGGCTTCCTGCTTTATTATTTTCCCATCAATTTTGATTTTACATCGTAGTAGATATTTAGATGTTGTCATATATTTGGTTTTTTCTGCTGATATTATCATATTGTATTTCTTGGCTGTTGTATTAAAGATGTGTGTTAATCTTTGAAACTCGTCTTCTGTCTCGGCGATTAATGCGGCGTCGTCTGAATAACATAATATTTGGATTTCTTTGTTCTCATTCTGTAACCATGAATAGAAGTGGGCTTAACAAGTCACCTTGTCTGACTTAGCTTTGTACTGGTATACACTGTGTTTGTTTTCCATTGATCTTTGCCTGTATTCGATTATGGAAGTAGATGTTTTCGATGGTTTGTATAATATTGATTGGTATGTTTCGCGTTATTTTCTCAAGTAGGTGTAAGACATGTCTGTCGACTTGGAAGCGATCGACAAACCATTTGTTAACATCAGTTAAAGTTAGATTTTGTAGTTACATCGAACTATTTAAACAACATAGTTCCACTACTACTCTTTCTGTTCGTGAGTTGTACTAAGTCAAACCTGCGAAGCACGACTGTTTTTTGTCAAACATGTCGTCTTATTTGTTACTTTTAAACTTTGTAACATTTCTTTAATTTTTAAGTTATTTTAAAGTTTTTTAAAATTTAATGCCTTCAATAATTCAGATCACATTATGTTATTTAACGTTGTGTTTTATGCTATGAATCTTACTTTCTGGTAAGTTTTATAACTTTTATATTACATCAGCCTAATTTTATAACACAGTAATTTTCATTGTAGACCTTGATAAAGGTGGCAAATAACCACCGAAAGCTCGGATTTCAGAATAAATAGTACGCCTTAGCAAAGCTCTATTTTTTATTGACTCGGTATCTTGCAGTGTAATATTAGTTTTTGTATAAGTTTTGTCATCTCTAGGGATATACTTTCTCCTAAGTGTTTTAGAAGCTCGTTGGTTATTCCGTCTGGTCCTGGTGACTTTCTATCTTTGAGTGAATTATGGCTATATCTATGTGTTATTTTCATTCTTATTTTTGCTAGTACTAGTTTGTGTTCACTCCATGCGTCTGCTGAGTTTAAACTTCGGATATCTAGAATCGGCTTTGGATGGATTTGTGCCCCCCATCGCAGTTCGTTAAAAGCACAGAAATTAGCCAAGAGATCTCCATTTGTGTTGACATGGTTTTCATTAAATCTTTGATTTACTCCTGGAACTATTTCATTTTCGATTCATTCATCCAGGTTGGTTTGCAATTTTTCGTAGAATGCCTCTCGTTGCTCCTTAGGTTTGCAGTCCTCGGGGCTATAGATAGATATGACATTTAATTTTTTATAGTCCATTGTGATGTTCATAATGTATTATTCTTTCGGAGATATAACGGCAGTTATTTATGTTGTCTTTAAATTTTTTATGGACAAGGATACGCCTGCTCGTGCTCGTTCTTCTTTCTTCACTCCGCTGTATGCTAGAAAATATTGGTTATAGTTTCTTTGGCCTTTATCTTTCTTCTTGGTTTCCTGGATTGCACAAATTTCTACGTTTTTATTTATCAGGTCTTCTATTATCTCTTGGTATTTGTTGTTGAAAGAAGTAATGTTCCATGTTGCAAATCTGATTGTGGGCTTATTTTTCCTTCTCGTTTTCCTTTTTTTTTGCGTGGTTCGTCATCTAGGTTCCGTCTGGTTCTCCTACAGTTATCTATATAAATTAACACATGCAACGGAGTTGCCTTCACCGGAGTTGATACCGATTCCAACACGGGAGGTTGACGAATTATATTGTGCTCTCACGCCATATATTGGGTTTTTCAACTCTTCAAAGCCATAGCAAGTTTTTGATGAAACATGTAAACTTTTGCATAGTTCGTATAGCGTAAAGGGCAGAAAATGATATTATTAAATCATTTTCGTTCATGACCATCAAAGCATATGGCACCTTTGTATCGTAACCACTTAAGAAGATAAGAAGTTTTGTTAGCATTTCCGTGTTTGATTGGTTTGATCAAAATCACCTTGATCAGGTCGATAAATGGGCGGGAGATGAAGAGTAACACCGAAAACAAATGATTCTCTTTAGAAATCCCAATCAAAGCACACAAATTCACTACGTAGCTGAAACAATCGCGCTTAGACTATAGGGGGATACAAAATCCCATATTAAGCATGGGAGCCCGTGATACAGAACTAATAACAGAGCTAATATATATGCCATATTTGGTCGCGATCCTTACACAACAACTACTGGGGTTAGAAAGGAGAATCCTGCGTCACGACACGACTACCCTTCCGCCCTCATACATCAACTATCGAACATCCAGCCAATAAATGAAGAGGCTCTCCTCTCTGAGCAGGAGTTATACTATCAAAACCATCAGAGCCCAAAACTTCAGAGACCAAACATCACAAACTACCTGCATCCTTGGCAATAACATTCCCCTCCTCTCCACTAAATTGCTGACCTTAGCCAGCAACGAACTCTTTCATGAATACATGGACATCCTGGAGGCAACTCCACTTTATTACCGTAATTAATTAAATCGCTCACTTCGAGCTTTACTACGGACAGGGAGAATCGGTTTTCTGTGGTTTCCCGATCCCATTGCACAATTATACCAGACAGGTAGCAGCCACAGATGCCTTCACCGCGACTCATTACATTTTATATCTCGTTTTATATGTAAACTCACTCATTCATATCACTAATTAATTAATATACTAACAATTTTTGAAAAGGACCGTTTTAGCTCAAACCCTTCACCCCGACCACCCTGGACATCTACCTGAACACACCAGTGAGACATAAACACAGGGATTCAGAGCCGACATCCAACAAAACAAGCCACGTTCTGAAGAGGTGAAGACAGGAACAGGCAAACAGAACACAAAGAAAAATAACTCAATAAGAGACAGAACAACACGACAATGAAGTGTTTGATTTGCAGGCAAGGATCTGACGAAGCAGGGATGCTAAAATGATGTCATAATACTCTATTACAGAAACACATAAATTAAAAATTAGTTTTTTTTTAGATAAAAATGTATTGTTATGTCGTCAAATCAATACGAAATTTTTTCAAACAATAACTTCATATACCCTTACTGATTAAGACGATCTTATCCTATATTATAACAAACTCATCATTATGTTAATTGTACTGCAAATAATCAATAAAATGAACAAATTTTAAACTTATCGATTGGAGTCTATGAACATTCCGTAATGTTTCCATCGTTAATTTGATTATGTTCCGTAAACACGCAAGATCCTTCGATGATCCCTCAATTATCTGTAATAAAGTGCGATTTAGGTGCGGCCACACTTTCGGGAAAATTTAAAAACTTTTGTTGGCAACAATTAGTCCCCGATCTCGGAGACAGTGAAAGTAAGTTTAGTTGGCAATCTGAATGATTTGCATAAGCTATGAATAACAAATAAGCATCGATTTTCGGAGGTGGGTCCATAACTCGTTCGATAATTTCCAGTTCGCAAGTTTAAATCCTTTTCTTATTGACTGTTACGCAAGAACTCGGTTAGCTTGGGGTCGATGGACCAATGATTTAGGCGCTTTCAAAGTTTGTTTGAAAATACATTAACTTTGTTTTGGCATTACGGTTTTGTAAAGTTATTAAATTTTAAAGTAGTGGTAATAATTTATGGTAATCTTTACTATTAAATTTAAGATAATTTTGAATCATTAGTAAAATTTACAATCTATTAAATATTATATACAGTACTGTGCGAATTAACGGAATCATAGGGTGTTTTAATGAAAAACAATTTATTTAGAAAAAAAAATACATTTTGACAAAACTATAAAGGTAAACTTACATAATTTAGTACGAAATATGTCCTCCTTTGGCTGCAATTGCAGCTTTTACCTGTTTTGTCATAGATTCTATGAGCTTCTGACAGTTCCCAGATATCCTTTTATCTCGAAACCAAACCTGAATGACCGCTTCTATCATTTTTATTTTTGTAGTACAGTCGATTTCGCGCAGTCTAGCTTTGCAAATAGCCCATAAATTTTCAATGGGGTTGAGGTCCGGCGAATTGCCTGACCAGTCTTTTTCAGTTGCTCACATTTATCCATAAGTCTTTTTCTCTTATGGCACTTCTTAATAATCAGCTATACTTGCCCATCATTGTCTTTGATAGCCTACCTTGTGAATTGTCGGTTTTTCGAAGACGCATCAAAGGGAATCGCTTGATGCTTGTCGTTCGACATGCTATTAATGGCCCCTTTTCATAACCGGCGATTACCGGCAAGTAAGCCCAAGCACGACTGTGTAGAGGACATACTCGGCTATACTTGCCCATCATTGTCTATGATCGCCTACAACCCGTGAATTGTCGTGTTTTTTCGGAGACGCATTAAAGGAAATCGGGTGATGTTATGTATGGTTCAAACATACTATTACGATTGTGTGGACGCTTGCAGTATGATTGTGCCGACCATAGGACTGACATCTATACGCTGATTAATTATTATCTTTTTTGTTTCTCTGAATACTAATTCCACACACCACAGCTCTTATTCTAAAGTGAGTTTATTCTTCCGAGTCTGTTCTTAGAAATTCCAGTATTATATATTAATGTATTTTAAGCGTATGGGCTACATCACAGGTTCATATATGCTACATATCATATAAAATTATATATAAAATTACAAACAACAGTAACATCCACAATAAATATATTCCTACAAAAAACAAACATCTGAGTAATAAATATATTTCGGATGTGACTCTTGGTAGTCCAGCCAGGGAAATCTGAAGGGTGGCCGTTATATGGAAGCTAATCGGGCATTCCCTCTACCATCGTGTTTTACTGTATTGCCTTTCGAGCGCCGCAATCGCAATTTGGTTGATTGTATTTTTTACATGGCATGTTCCCAGTTAGCTGGGTTGCAGCATAGATTCACCCATTGATCTCTCCACCGTTCCGTTACATTAAAGTTTTGATCCTACTAACCTTTTTTGTGCTGTTTTTAGCGGCGGGTAATTGTCTTGCAACGGAGCCCTAAATTTTTATTGTCTCTCGGAGGCGAAGTTCCGACATGGGCAGCGGATGCTCAGATTCAGTCATCTGATTTTTGTAAATTCTCTGACAAGGGCATGTTCCACGGCGGAATGGGGTGGTGGAGAGCTATATGACTCAAAGCTGGTAACCAGTAAGTTGGGGGCGTGGCCTTGATTGTGCCCGATAATAGTTCGCATGGCGTTGGTTGAGTTGGACATCAACACGGGAGTAATGTAGACTGTTATCCATACTGGTGCACAGTATTCGCTACGGGTATACCGTCCTAATCTGTGATCTAAGTGTGGGTGCTGAGGAGTCCATGTAGTGCGCAGGCTTTGCAGGATGTTGTTACGAAGTTCGCGAGTTTTGCAGCAGTCTTAGTAAGAAGCTCTTTAAAGTTCAGCGTTCTGTCAAGTGTAACACCTAAGTATTTTGGGTGTTTATTATATTTAAGGAGTCTATCCCAAAATTTATTTGAGGTTGATAGTTGGCCATCTTGTTGTACAAATGGAAAGCAGACACTTCTGTCTTAGTTGGAATTGGGTTGCAATCTCCATTTGCGGAAATAATTCCCTAGGGCATTTAAATCGTTTGGTTAGAATGCGTTCAGTGACCTCGAATTCTTTATGACTTGCGGCAAGCGCTCGTCTGCGTATCCAAACTTATTTGAATGTGGTTTCTGGCATGTCTGCTAGTTAAGGCTGAAAAGCAAGGGAGACCAGCACGGATCCTTGTGGAAGTCCATTTATTCAGTTTTCTTTGGGTACTAGTCTTGTCTCCCAATATAACTTTAAAGCATCTGTTGGATAGCATTGCGTTAATAACCTCAGTGTCTTTCTGCATGGATTATTCGCATTAATTTATATATTGCCCTTGTCGCCACACAGTGTCATAAGCAGAGATAGATCGATGAAGACAGCGTTGTTTTTGATTGCTTTTGAAAGTTTGATTCCACATAATTCGTCAGGGCGAGTACCTGTCTGTGCAGCTGCGAGTTTTGAGTCGAAAATCCTGGCTGTGCCACTGGGTAAGTGAATGGACTTCGATGATAACAATTCCAGTATTGTTTCAATTAGAGTTATGTCAGATTTGTGTAAAATGTTGGTTGTATACCAAGAAGCAAAGCGTCTATCATACAAATTTGAACTTGGGAATGTTTGCGATAGAAAAGTCAATCACCTGAGTTTAATTAAAACGACCAGTTTCGAAACAGTCGTAATATAGGTAAATACGTCCCATAAATCATTACCAACCGACAATTAACACAACAATCAGTCAAACTAGTTCTACACTCAAGTGTTTAAATCCATTTCCAACGATTATACCATTAATTATGTAATTTAAATGCGAATCGCTTGTTCGATCATTCGGTTAGAATTCGAAACGGAATTTGCGCTTTTTTTGTACCATTGATTGTTCTAAAATACACCGATCGCAATTTGGAAAGTTAATCAATTCCGAGTCGCAGTCGACCAATATTTGGTGTCGGTGCAAGTGACAGACACAGCGACACACACGGATGGTTTTCGCCGCATAGGTGATAGGTTCGATTGACACCTTTGAAAATGGCTGAAAGTGCTTTTAATACAGAATGTTTTTTTTTGCCTAAAATACATCCGAAATAAAAATCATTTAGAAACATTTTCTTTATTTTTTAACTTATTTGTCCTATTGGTGGGGTCCAAAAAACATTTATCAAAGAAATATTAATATGAATACAATCTTTTTGTTTAGAAAATTTAAACTAAATTTAAAAATTCTATAGTGTAGAAGTGTAGATTATAGAATATAGAAAGATATGGAGACGATACAACTTATGCACTTGTTGCATATATTTCTGATATACATTTTTGACAAATATTATAAAGAAAGAACTTTAAAAGCGCTTTGCATTCGTTACATGAAATCAACTTCAACACACGAGTCACTGTCGGCCAAATATCAATCTTTATTATCAATAGATTTTTATTAAACTAATTTGGTACTGAAAGGAAGTAATAGATCACTGTTACATGACCATTCCTTAGGCATACCCGATTGCGGGCTACACAAATAGGGGTAATAAATTGGCTATTATTCCATTGCTATGCAAATCGCAAAATAGGAACGGAAATATAATTAAAAGCCGAATTAAAGATAGATGATGAGACGCTGAACCAATTTTACACTTACCCTTATTAGATAAACCTAATTAGACCAGGACAGATCTGTGAAAAAACAACTAAAAAATCCCGCAACTATCCTTATGGAAAACCGGCTGATGGGACTTGGGTCTGAAAAACTATTATTTTGAAGCTACAGCCTTCTGAAGTTAATGGATTCAGTACTCAATATAAGTGAAGCATACTTATTCACAGTTATGTGAACGAAAATATTGATTTATGAAAGAACAGAGACATATTTTCTTGATTAATATTTGCAAGCTGAAAGTCTTCGAAAAACTGAAAAGAGATACAGCTAGAGATACATAACTCTACTTTCGCCTTATCTTCACAAGACTACTGAAGTGCCTTCAGAAAACTAAGGAACAACCATACATACAAGTACTGTTAGAGCGATACAAGACCTAACCTAGCCTCAACAGCACCATTTGATTTTCAAAAAAACGCTGAATCATTATTAAAAAAAGAAGAACTACGGCAGTGATAATTGCTGCATCGACAATATCTAAAATATCACGTTATCACAGAATTTCTTTAAGATTAAAAAAAAGATTATCCTATCAGTTAAGATCATGCTATTCTAGATTTCGGATTAAGTTATCTTCTACTATCTGTGTATGTATGTTAAGATTCTACTGATTTCAGTTATATGCATTATACTGAAGCATGTTCATAATTTCTTTAAATTACTCCCTTTAGAGAATTATTTTCACGCCGTCTATGCCTACATATTCTTCTTTAAAAAAGCATTACAACTAACCCGATAGCAACGAGCAATTGGTTACGCCCTTTTTTAACAAAGAAATAACGTCGACAAATGTTTTCCGTTCTCTTTATCGAGCTCTGCTAAATAAAAATCTTTCCTAATAACAAAGGAAAACTTCCTTCTCAGAAAAACAGAAGAGTTGTTTTTCGTAGAAAGTTTACTTTCCATTGGTAAAAGCTATGAAAATGAACCCCAGTAGCCCGGCTATTTAATGTCAATTTCGCGTGGCATCCTTCAGCCAATATCCCCTCCCTATTTTCAACCTTCGCTTGTCTAAGCCCTTCTAAGTTTACAATCCGATGTTCATTTAAAAGTTGGTTCCTGTGGCAAGCGGTCTTACCCTTATTTATCTTTACACAGTGTGTCTTATATTAATTATTTTCTCTTTTGTCAAACAGACGTCTTCCAATTGAAGTCGCTTCTGTTTGCCGTTCAGATTTTACACCGTTTCATACTCTACATCGTTCATATTCTACACCGTTCATAGTTTACACCGTTCATAGTTACACCGTTCATACGTGTACACTATTCACACATTCACCGCTACGTTCGTTCACCTCGATCATCAATCATCTTCATTTTATCTCAACTATCTGTACTACTCCGGTCTGGCTGCCTCTTTTCGTCGGCCTAAGACAATCTAAGGGATTACGTTAGGAAGACCGCAATTCGTTGTGGGCGTGTCATCCCAACTACCTGTTGTACGGACCGAAGTCAAGTGCCTTATTGAGGGCGTAATACCATTATCTGAATACACCTGTTTCGTGAGTATAAGTTTTATTGACTAAACTGTGATAACGAAATCTTTAGAAGTTGATTTATGACTCCAGTTCAGTGTACCTTCTTATTTATGGAGGTTTACTTTGACTGAGTATAAAAATACAGGATAATATATACGTATAAATAACGTACAATTTATTTTATATGTAGATTATATTTCTGATAAATTTTATCCTTAGATTTGAAGTGATCACGATCAAAAACCTAGTAACTTCATGTTTAGGTATCCTCAAGGCGTAAAATTCACTTGCTTGCCAAATATTGACGTATATATAATTATAATGTTCCTTGCCTTTTTCTAATTCTTGAGGAAACTAAATTATTTATAACTATTTTTCAAAGAGATATTTTTTGTTTGTAATTAATAATAAGTTGCGCAATAATCATCCCATTTAAATGTTCAATAAAATTTGGTATAGTACATTTACTTTAACAAATATACCTAAATATAATTTTGTTAAAGAACTATTTGCTTTTTATTTCTTTTATATTTTTTTATATAATTTGAATTTATATTTTTGTGTTTCTCTTCCAGGCATTTTTTTATTGAATTGTATTATTATTTGTTTGATCGTATATTTTGAGTATATGTGTCGAAATATTAGGAGTGTACCGCATAATTCCGATACCTTTTCTCTCACGGTTTACTTTATTCTCGCGTGAGTTCTCTAGCTGTACCTTACCTTTCTCGTCATCCTTTTCTATGTGCCTTAAGGTTTCCCTGTTCCTCTAAAAATAGGGTGGTGCCCAAATAACTTTTCTTCTCTTATCTCTTATCTTCTCTTCTAACTTCTTGTCTTTGTGTTGTAAGTACTTCTTTAATTGATCCGTGATATTTGAACTGTAACAAGAACCCCGACCAAGATACCTCTACCAGACTGAAGCCCGAGCCTAGTACCGTTCTTTGTGTAACCTACAATCAATCATCTAGAGGGTACAATAAGTCGAATTAAGTAAAGACCTATCAGGATACTTAACATTGGGTTGATGTCTTGCAAGCCTAAAAAGTACCCATACTTCTCGCACCAGATTGACAGGTATAGTAGTATCCGCTAATCGAGTCTTCTGTAGGCTCATCTTCATCATTCTTTACATACATTCATTTTAGGAAATGAATATTTGGTTTTTTGTAGCTATACTTGTCCATAAAAAATTTAAAGATAACATAAAAAACTGTCGTTATATCTCCGAAAGAATAATACATATGGACTACCAAAAATTAAATATCTTATCTATCTATAGCCCCCAGGACTGCAAACCTAATGAGCAACGAGAGGCATTCTACGAACAATTACCAACCATCCTGGATGAAATACCTCATGAAGAGCCCTTCATGAGGTATGAACTCTTACGTCTTGCAGTTAGGACTGAGTGTCGTTCTTGTAAATTAGTTCTTAAAACCGTTGTGCCCTTGTACAAGCCATCTTGTTTAAATATACGGGGAGAATCAAAACTATCAAAAAGTCTGTTAATCTTTTACAAATATTTATATACAGTTGCGAAACTGCCACAATTATTATGCGAAATCTACTAAATCGATTATAATGAATGTTGGTGGGCTGTTTTATTATATTATAAAGATTTTCCAGGCGAATTGTAAATGTCCTAACTGCAATCTAAGTGGTTGAAAAATATTGAATAAGAAAAGGCTTGTTTCTTCCTCTTTTTTCTGTATTTATTGCTATTTTTGCAGCAAGTCCAATAAATTAAAACATTATTAACCATTTATAGAAAATTTCAACAGAACTTTTTCTGCAAAAATTCGAATGCCACCTCTCACATCCACCTCAGATACACCCTGGTCTAAATATACTATATAACAGTAATACTACCACAATTTTAATTTGATACTTCCATCCCTTCCCGACACCGTAATTATTATAAATATTACTCTGTCAAGCAACACACCCGAAAACATTTTCTAAACGGTTTCGTCTGTCTACCCATCGAGGAAATATTCTAATTCGTGCCATAGTAAATTACAAACCTCTACAAAGTTCCATGTGTTGGTTTTATCACTATAAATTCGCACCATTGTTTCTTGTTCATAATATAATAAGAAACAATAGGGATAAATAATTGTGAAAACATAATGGTCTCTCCCATGAAGTCGCATTATCTGCCGCTGAAATTTATCTTTACAGGTAGTACAATGTATTAAGAACATGTGTTATGCTATCAATATGGTAATAGGTTTGTTGACAAATGGTTTATCTTTGGATTACAGTTACTTAAACTAATTTACGTCTTTTATTTTAAAGAGTGCTATTTAAACAGTTTTGAAAACGACCAACAACATCGGCAAACATTCCACCACAAAAGAAAACTTATTTTTTTTATTATTCTTTACGATTAAGATACTTATCATTTCCCAAAGAAATTGGCTACATTGTGTCTTGTAGAATTTTTCTTCTTTTACTATGATATACTATATAGCTATTTGTTAAGTGAATTGCTTGGTAATTATAATCCTTGCTAATAATCCTAATGATATTTTTATACGAGAATGGATTATGCAGCTACACACATTAGTGATTTATTAAAATTACTGCAACACTCTAGACAAGAAAATTTCAAACTATTTTTAAATTCTTCGTCTTTGGTTTATGAAATTACATATTCAAGACAAAAAAGTGCTAAGCACTAGTAGCCTTGATTAATAAATGGCAATAAGAATATTACGCTGATATGATTATCCTTGCTACTCTACGGAACGATAAAGCTTAAATTATAAATTAGTTATAGACTAAAAGCGTTTGAGATGAGAACCTAAGTACGGAGCGATGGTTTTTTATTTAATTTATTTTACTTTATACTTCGTTTTAATTTATTTTTTTTTTGCCTTTGTTTTAATTTAATTTAATTTAAATTTAATATATTTTATTTTAAGTAATTTATTTTATTTTATTAAGAAATACGCATTTGACTGCGTTTACTACTTCAAGCAGTGTGGTACTCGGCGATCTGTTGTGTCTGCTTATCAGTAGATATCCTATACCAAAAACTTCAACTCAAAAGAAGAGAACGTGAAGTAAATAGCTGGGAAGATCTGGCAAATATTTTGACAGAAATAGCTGAAGATAAACTGGTAAAAAAGAGAAACATAGAAAAGAATGGATATCAGATGAAACTTGGAATCTTATCGAAGAAAGAAAACAGCAAAAAAAAGATATTTTGCAAGCAAGAACTGTAGAAGAAAGAGCGAACCGACAACAAGAATATGAAACAATAAATAAAGCAGTTAAAGAAATGCAAGAAGAGACAAAAGAAGATGGGCTGAAGAACTGGCAAAACAAGCCGAAATAGCTGCACAACACAATAGAACTAGAGAGCTATACCAAATTACTAGACGTCTAACAAAAAGTGGGCCCAACTGTTCAAACGTCGTAAGATCCAAGACAGGAGAACTACTTACTACAACAAATGACCAAATAGAGAGATGAAAAGAGCATTTTCAGGAGATGCTAGGCACGCCCAGGGATAACGCAGATGAAATTGTCGAAAATCCACAGAATATAGACTTGCGTATATCTTGCGACGCCCCTTCCAAAACAGAGATAATAACAGCTATCAAATCTCTGAAAAATAACAAGTCTCCGGAATCGATAACATTGCTGCCGAAATACTTAAAACTGATCCGCATCTAACTGCTGAACTTTTGCTCCCCATAATCCGAGAGGTGTGGGAAACACTGGAAAAAAGGCATCATTACTAAGCTTCCAAAAAAGGGCAACCTCACACTATGCAAAAATTGGAGAGGAATAACCTTGCTTACCGCCATAAATAAAATCTTCACGACCATCATACTTAAAAGATTAACAAACAAGGTTGAATTTCGAGCTAATCAAGTAGGCTTTAGACCAGAATCCTCCTGCATAGACCACATTAATACTGTGAGGCTAATAATGGAACAATCGGTTGAATGGAACACACCCCTATACATGGTTTTTGTTGATTTCGAGCGTGCTTTTGACAGCTTATCTCATGATGCGATATGGAAAATTTTAGAGCTAAGAAACATCCCGCATAAAATAATTTCCATTATAAAGTTACTGTACACTGAAGCGAAATGCAGCGTGACACACAATGGGATCAACAGTGACGAATTTGACGTACTTACTGGACGTGACTAGTGAAAATGTGGAAAACTTTACGTATCTTGGAAGTATCATAACAGAAAGCGGAGGTACAGAAGACGATATTCGTATGAGGATACAAAAAGCGCAACAAGCTTTCAGCATGCTCAACCCTGTTTGGAGGTCTGGAGAATACATTACGAGGACAAAGATCCGCATATTCCAGTCAAATGTCATGTCTGTACTACTTTACGGATGTGAAACCGGTAAAGCGACAAAAACCCTTAGAGACAAACTGCAGGTCTTTGTTAATAAATGTCTACGAAGAATTGTTCGTATTTTCTGGCCTAACATCATCAGAAACGAATATTTACTACACCTGACCAAACAAAAGAGGGTAGTAAATGAAATAAAGTCCAGAAAGTGGGGTTGGATCGGTCACACACTCCGAAAAAATAACTCCAGTATTGCAAAGACTGCTCTAGAGTGGAATCCCCAAGGAAAACGGAAAAAAGGTCGCCCAGTACAAACTTGGAGAAGATCCATCATGGACGAGATAAGAAAACTAGGAAAGTCTTGGAATGAGGTGAAGGCCTTAGCGCAAAATAGAACCCGATGGCGCCGTTTTCACTGAAGCTCTATGCTCCACTTAGGAGTTCAGGAACCTTATATATATTATATATATATATATATATATATATATATATATGAATTATCCTTGCTACTCTACGGAACGATAAAGCTTAAATTATAAATTGGTTATAGACTAAAAGCGTTTGAGATGAGAACCTAAGTACGGAGCGATGGTTTTTTATTTAATTTATTTACTTATACTTCGTTTTAATTTAATTTTTTTGCCTTTGTTTTAATTTAATTTAATTTAAATTTAATATATTTTATTTTAAGTAATTTATTTTATTTTATTAAGAAATACGCATTTGACTGCGTTTACTACTTCAAGCAGTGTGGTACTCGGCGATCTGTTGTGTCTGCTTATCAGTAGATATCCTATACCAAAGCTGTGCAAATTAGGGTGGGGAAAACCGATTAGACCGGTTCCGGTTAAAGTCAGATAGATTTAAGAGAGTTTAAGGTCACAGAAAGGTTACGTGTGGTGCAAATACGGTCACAAAATGTGTTAGATTTGTTATTCTGATACCAGTCAGGGTCGGACAAGTTCAAGATCACGGGAAAGTTACCTGAAGGTGACAATTCAGTTGAACGTCACGATAAGGTCACTTGAAGGTTCAGTTCAAGGTAACCTCAAAATTATTCCGGTTAGATCATTATTGAAGTTACATCTTTTGCGTTTAACAGGTTCGGTATCCATCTTGAACAAACATCACTTAACTGATACCTCATACTTAATTATTCATTTAGTAACGCAGTACTACCTCGTATTAGTACAGTTTACTAAATGACTTTATCGTTAATTGTTTATCTTCAAATTGTTTTATTTTTTCCTTTAGTTTCTTAATTTTTTTCATAAATTCCTCCAATTTACTACAAAACTACAAAGTAAAATATATTATGTATTAATTATATCTACATGTATTTACAGTATCTACCCCTTCATCTTCACAATTTCTGTTAGATAGAATATCTTTGCGATGATTTAAAAAATCGGTTAGTACTAGGTATTTTATTTAAAAAAAAGCAGCAAAATACCCCATGGGGTATTTTGCTGCTTTTCCGTTACATTCTACCGAATATCTTCTCGTTCTTATGGCAGTTCGCTCGGCTTCGTACTCAAAATCGTCTACCTTTTCGGTAAAAACCCATTTCAAGTTTCGAATTGCTTCAGCTATATCGGAATTTTTCTACCACCTACACATGCATCCATGACTAAATTCTAAAATTAGTAATGTTAGCAAAAATATTGATTAAAAAATATGTATCACCTTTTTGATCTCACGATGAACAAAATTTATTAAATGACTGAAAATTATTTACTTTCTGACTGATCTTAGGATAAACGGAATGTTACTAGAGATCGCTACAACTATCCGCAATTTATGTAGTCTAAGTTTGAAGCACTACACATGCCTTAATTGCTGTGTAGAGGTGACCTTGATTTACATAAAAAGTAGATATATTTTGATGTTTAAGAACATTTACCGTTTAATGGCAATGGAGTATTGTCACAAAGCTGCCAGAATAGCTCAACACCCACAAACACCTTTGTGGCTGTTTACAGAAGAAAAACTAGAAAAATTTACCCTACAATACTTTAGAAAATATGTGCAAACGTGTGAGTTACTTCGATCTTGGTATAAATTACCCACGAAAGTAGTTCAAGACTTTGAAGTTCCGACTCATCTATCATCGCTCGAGTGGAGAACAGAGCTTGAAGGTGCAGTATTAGCGCAATCCAGTTATCATTTAAGTAAGTCTGCGCTTGAAAATTTAAAAGATATGTATAACAGGATAATAAATAGTTAATAAACCATTATTTTTTTAATAAGAGTTTTTGAGCCCTACTTAAACTCGACCTTTAGGTGACCTTGAATTTGACCTTCCCAAGGTGAACTTGAACTTGTCCGACCTTGACCGGAACCGGTCTTCCCTACCCTAATATGCACCAGCTTTGGTATAGAATATCTACTCTTATTCCCAACTCTATTTAAAATATACATTCAGGAGGCACTAGATACCTAGTATGGATACGTAGAAGCAATTAATCACAATAGATAGCCAGACATAGCGTTAAAATATTATCCGGCAGATAAAAGAAAACGCCAAAAATTACATGAAAAAAAAAAGGAATCATACATGCAGTGAGGGAAAGTGTCAGCTCGGAGAGGACAAACAAGGGTCTAACCACTTTCTGATGTCTCCGGGTGCTCTGTAGAGGGCTTCGGAAATGTCGTCGTGACCTCCTCTACCCAAGTCTTCAGGTTATGGACTTGTAAATGTATCGCTTCGGTGACTTGCCTGGATGAAGGCAAAGTAATTTCTTACATGACAAAGGGTTGTCGAGATAATAACACCAAATTGCAGTTGAGCAATACCTCTCAGTCACAGAGTATGGAAAAATAATCTAGAGCACTAAGCTCTCGGAGAGCCCTGGTTTACCTGAAGAGACTTGGTTTACCTGAAAATCGCCAATATTTATATCCGCTGTTGGAGCGATAAATAGGTCAGGGACCAATAGGAAAATTAGAAGCGGGGCGATGCATCTCGGAGTGCGTACTAGTCGCGCTCGAGGACAAAAGAAACCTGGAAGAAAACGAATGACTAGAGAGGGTATGGAACTTACGATGGAGAATGCAGTAAAAACAGTTAAACCCCGTGATACATATATATCGAACGAAAAAGAAAACGAAGTAATGAATACAATTAAAGTAAGAAAGTTGTAATATCTGTAACTAAGAAACTGAAGTATTTCCAGTCCCATTTATGTACTGGCTTTAACA
The DNA here is from genome assembly GCA_918026665.1 of Diabrotica balteata. NCBI lineage: Eukaryota > Metazoa > Arthropoda > Insecta > Coleoptera > Chrysomelidae > Diabrotica > Diabrotica balteata. The sequence continues at coordinate 19,613,704 of OU898277.1, forward strand.
AGGAATTTATCAGCATCTGCCTATCTTTTCGGCAAATCAAATTTTCAACTGGGTGTCTCTTTCGAAACCACCGAAAGTTTTTTGCGTTTCAATCCGTTTTTGCGTAAAACCGTACTAATTGGTGGAATGGTTTGGGACCACGGCGATAGTCCTCGTAACAATGAAATATTTCCATTTCAAAGTCGACAAGCCAATTTAAACTAAGTAAATACTTCATTGGGTTTTATAAATTAGGTTATTTTTAATCTCTGATTTTGTTGTAAAAGGTTCTATTAAAAGCTGTGAAGTAAATGAGCGGCGATTAGTCTTGCGAGGCACAAACGCGACTGTTGGGCGTGTGTTAGAAAAATACAAGTCCGTAAGATTAAAAATACTTGCTAAATTAACCGTGTAACTGTCTATAGTTTTTTCATTTCTACAAACATTCTTAAGTAAATTTCTCTTCAATTTAACACTTACTATTTTAGGAAAGCGATATGGAAGAACTCTTTATGGAAGAAGGCGGTATCGGCTAGTTCCGATTTCTTCGCAGCAATTGTGTGAAATTGACTGCCAAATCTTTCTTTATCGTTTTAAAAGTTACCCAATAGTTGTCCTTTACCCGGTGGAGTGTTGTTTCGTACAATCTTACTACTATGTCATCTGTTCTTACTGTTACTCTGCTTCATAAATCATATTTATGCATAAATCATATTTTAAATAAAGCCTAGGATATTACAATATAATAAAATACAATAAGAGTAGAGTAGAGTAAATTTTATTTGCATAAATCTTTAAACATGATTGAGCAAATATCGTCACATTATTAATTACAAATTAAAAAAATATGTATATATATATATATATTGACATCACACATTTAAAATACATTAACATTACAAATTAAATATGCTGATTAAGGAGAAGGATAGGCCAGGCACTCCGCCACAGTATAGGGCTCAATGTCAACTAGGTGTTGAAAAACCTTTCTTTTAAAAGTTCTATAGTGTGTTTCCTGTTTAATGTCAGATGGTAGACTGTTATAAAATTTAACACACGCATACAAAGTACTTCTCTCTGTTATAGACAATCTGTGAAGTGGCAAATTCAAGTTAAGGCTTCTTGTACTATATTCATGATTGGGAAGCAGGTGATAAAACAAAGAAAAATTTTTAAAAAGGAACATAATACATTCAAATATATAGATGGCTGAGAAAGTGAGTATATTGAGTGACTTGAATCGGCCTCTACACGATTCTCCCGCCTTTAGTCCTAAGATCACCCGGACTGCCTTTTTTTGGACTATAAAGACAGTTGAGCTATCTACTGCAGCACCCCAGAAGATTACTCCATATCGCATAACAGAATAAAAGTTTGCATAATATACTGATAGTAAAATCCCCTGGTCCAGAGAGCTCTTTAACACTCTTAATGAGTAGCAGGCTCTATTCAGTTTTTTTGTTGTATTTTGTATTTGTTCCCCCCAATTCAGATTCTGGTCAATATGGATACCAAGAAATTTAACTGATCTAGCAGTTTCCGTGTTTTCTGATAGAAAATTAATTGTATCTGGAAACTGTTCTCGTGACTGGCTGGTTCTAAAGTGGACAAAAACTGTTTATCAGTATTAAGCAACAACCGATTTCCACTGAACCACTGTTCAGCCTTGCTTAGAATTTGCTCTGCCACTGTGAGGAGTGTTTCTAAAGTTTTTTCCCAGAAAAGCACATTTGAGTCATCAGCGAAATTTACAAGGTTTGAGGAACAACTAACCACCGCATTTGGAAGGTCGTTTATGTAGACCAAAAAGAGAAAAGGCCCCAGAACACTCCCCTGTGGTATACCTAAATTTTAAATTGATCGGTTCAGAATAAACCTTACATCCCCTTTTCTCCAGGCATACCTTTTGCGACCTATCTGTGAGAAATGATTTGATCCATTTTAATGCTGGTCCCTGTATTCCATAAAGATGTAATTTTTGTAATAAGAGAACATGATCTAGGCTATCAAAAGCCTTAGATAGGTCCAAAAAAGCACCCAGTGTTTTCATCTTTGCCTCCAGTTTTTCTAAAATTTTTGATATAAAATCATAGGTAGCTGTCTCAACAGATCTCCCTGCAAGAAAACCATGCTGTGAACTACTAAATAAGTTGTTTGTAGTAAAAAAGTTTTGTAGTCTGAAATATATTGCTTTTTCAAATATTTTTGAGAATGATGGAAGAAGGCTTATTGGTCTATAGTTCTCCATCTTAGTAACATCACCTTTTTTATGAAGTGGCTTGACAATTGCCAGTTTTAAATTTTTAGGAAATTTACCTTGCCTGAAAGAAGCATTTACTATAAAAGAAAGAGGAAGAGAAATCTCTGATGAAACATATTTTATTAAGTTGGTTGATATTTCATCATAACCAGAGCTATGCTTGTTTTTTAAGTTATTTATTATATGACTTATTTCTTTCTCTGAAACTGGAGTTAAAAACATGCAATGATTAGTTTGTTCAATATTAATATGAAAATGTTTTACATGCTTTATTTTCTTTACAGCTTCTGGCGCTGCATTTGCCATAAATTGATTTATTTCGTTAGAAAGCACTTGAGGGTCACCCTCCAAACAGAAATTACCTTGATTTTTGGAATTACCCTTAATCTCTTTTACCAATTGCCAAGCCATTTTTAGTTTTATTTTCGCTATTTTCAATTCGTTTTTTATAACAATTTTTCCGAGATTGAGTGAGTAAAGAATTGTATTTGCGTTTTTCTGTCCTATAAATATCTTTATAATCAACATTATTAGTAGACAATAAGATAAAATATCTTCACAATAAAGCATAGGCGTGGCCAGGTTTTTAATGTGGGTTCCAATGCTGAAAAACGCCCTCTCCCCGTATATACAGGGTGTTTCAAAAAAAGGTAACCCCGTCTCTAGGGTAGGTAAAAAACTGAAAAATAATTGGGGTTTGCTTGGTAAAAAATTTTTGTAACGCCATCCGTTTTCAAGATACAGGGTGTTGTACAAAAAAAAATTACGCATTGTTACGATTTTGCCGAAACTACTGGCAACATTGTAATGAAATTTTATACGAATATGTTTTGGAAGCTGATACATCCCATGAGTTTGTTTTTATATCTGATTTTCATAGAGGGCGCTAGTTACACGCATCGTACTACGTATTAGTCAATATATCTTTTTTAAAGAATATAATTATTAAGGCTGTTTTATTGGTGCACCAAAACCTAGGGACTGTTATTTACCGACAAAATGTCTCGGAATTTGGACACAATTTTCGAAATTATGTTGCTTTTAAAATGGTGGTTTACTTTTTTATTTTTTGAAACTTCTGTTGAAAAATTGGATTATACTGTTTAACGTTCTATTATAAACTAAACTTTTTACGCCTATCACTTGAAAGAGTTTTTTTCTGTAATCCTTGATTTTTTTCACCTTTCTATGTCCAGCAATAATCGAGAAACGCGTGTTCCAACTTTGAAGAAAATTGCTAAAAAATACTAAAATCTAATAGTGAAACGTGTTACTCATCATTGTCGCTTAGTTTCACTGTTATCGTCTTCGTGACGTCATATCTCATGAACGTACGGTCAGTTAGTTCGTGTTAAAACTAATATGAATGGAGAGTAACGCATTTGTTGTCATTAAACTACCCATAGGCCGGCGCCACTGAGTAAAGATAGTCTCGCGTAAGCAGTGTAGAAAAGTAAGTGATACGCACATTTCAAATCGCAGTGTGCTTGAACTGCTAAAACAGCCTTAATCAAAATTTCAAGTAAACTTAAACATCATACAATTTTACAGTAAAAAAGTACTCTTGGTAAAACTCGATACTGTGTACCGTTTTCGGAATATTTTGATTTGAAAATTATGAAGTAATAATTGATGCTGGTATAAAATAGTTAGTAATTAAACAAAACTCACCACATGGAGATTTTCCACCTTTTACTAGAACTATAATTATTTCTATTTCATTTCGTGTCATACAATCTAAATTTTTTTTGTCGCTGTTTTTTCTCTGAATTTTAGTTCAGCCTTTTTCTCTTTTGTATTTGAAGATCTACAGACTTATTCACATTATAACTGTTTCTGTTCTAAATTCATAGCAACTTGTATTTTGATGCATTTTAAATCGTCCTGTCGCTTTATTTCATGATGAAAATCCACTAAAAATAAACGCAGTCTCTATCAATCCAGGATTAGTACTGTCATTCATGCCAAAACATCTGCTCAAAACACAAAAAGCTGCATCTTTTGTTGGACTATATTCAATATTTTTACCATGTAATACCAAGTGGGTAAAAATGATCGACTTCTAATGCTTTTCCCTTTGGCTGGTATTTTGGCTATGTTTGGCTGTCAGTTGTATTTAGTCAGGACCTCTTACTATACTAGAAGATCATTTTAGTCTTTCTTTTGGTAATTATAAGCAAGGGTCATCGGGCACAGCCTGCCAGCCCACAACCCGCTGTGCATACGCAATAAAGTCTACGACAGGCTTAAAGATGACAAAGTGTTTAAACATTCTTCATACTGTTCTTCCAGAATTTTCCTTTTAGGTTCTCTGACAACTTTTCTTATCTCTCTGTATAGACGCTGATATGCGGCGCAGTCTTTCCCTTTAGATTTTCTTCTTCTGTCCATCATCTGTAATATACGGTCACCCACGGCTTTTTCTTTTCTTTTTTGGTCATTTCCAGGCGCCGGTATTGATTCAATATTTTTCTCTCAATGTTTTCTGAAATACCTGGTTTACAGTTTTGTTTTGATCAAGATTTGCATCTTATTTGCTCTCTAGCTATGATGATAAAAACCAAAAGATTAGTAGAACTATTTAAACATTTTTAAATTACGAAACAAATATTATATAAAATAGTACTGAAGAAGACCCGACTCTCAAATAATGAGAGTATAAAGGTGAACATGTTCAGTTATAAGAAAATGGTTTAGCTGGATTGAGCACTTGTGAAAAAATCTGATATTCAATGTGTAACTCGCCATTTTAAACATATAACTTTATAACATATAAATTCAGGTGGAAGCGAATTCCTTACATCAAATAAATTATAATTAATGCCATAAATTGAAATTGTACATGTACATTAGTCATTCAAAAACAAGTACTTTTATGTTTATTGATAAGTCGTCCTCTGCCGGTAAAATAAATTCTTAGCTTCCGGTGTTTCATTTAGTAAACCAGTGGCTAATAGTATACATTATATAGATATATGTATGTTCTATTGTTCGCACAGTTGCCAAGTGTTAAATATTTACGGAAATGAAATGATAATTTCATTATACCATCGAGCAAAAAGAGAAAAGAGGCGCAATCTAATCGTTATGAAAAGGAGACCAAAATTCATAAAAGTGGCCTCTTAATATGGCGGACATATCCGGAAATGAAAAGGCGCCAAATTTAAATTTTCCGACACTTATTAACAGTAGCTATAAAATGGTTTTCAGAATGTGTCTTAGACGAGAAAGTTTTAATTAAATATTAACGATAATAGTGTAAAATGTGACACAATTATTAAAAAACTTGAAATAAGATTTGACTTTGACTCAACTAAATTTGATTTCTTACACAAGGAAAGAGACTCTCTTTCCTTGTTTAATGTTGCCTCTCAAAATGGCACTTCCCGTCTAACAATATTTTTGCCCCCACTTCCTTTACTATCACAAGGTGCTTGTACTATCACAAGGTATTTGTTAGAGAAAACATCAATAACTAACAAAAATTATTGTTCTGGTTGACACAGATCTATACCTTATTCCATTAAGCGGTGCAGGCATATAAACAACGATAAATTTAACAGACAACTGTTAAAGATGTTCCAAATGAGTCTACTCGTTCCGATAAGTAACAGTATAATTATGACACTTTATTATTTTTTTTCTTTTCTCAAATATTCGTGTTTATTGCATAGTAAATAAATTAATGTTATCACTGAATACAAAGTAAGTAAAAAAATACTCCGATTTATAAAATTAATGAATATTTTATGCATAAATGCAAGTAACAGTTCTTCAAAAATATTTAAAAACTAACCGGAATGTCCATCTTTATTTCGTCTGGCGATGTTATCGGCGGTTCATACCGGTTCGGACACGATTTAATGTTTATATTTTCCTGCACCGCTTAATGAATTTTACTATAGATATGGACTGGAGGAGATAAGGTACGAAGATTTTAATATCAGCAAAAAGTTCTAGCGAAGCTGCATTAGTATTGAAGGTTCGTCTATAGGATCCTGATTAAAGTAATTTAGACCTAAATGTGGTGTTTACCGACGATATTTTGAAAATATCATGGATGGATCGCAAAACAAACGAACAAGTTCTCGAACAACTAGAAAAATAATGAGAAATTTTAAATTCCATAAAAATCAGGAAATTGGAATACTTTGGGCACATCATGAGAGGTGAAAAGTACGAACTACTAAGGAATATAATGCAGGGTAAAATCAAAGGTAGAAGAAGCGTAGGAAGACGTACAATCTCGTGGCTACGCAATCTCCGTGAATGGTTTGGATTGCAGTTCAATTGAACTATTCAGGCGAGTAACCAATAAAATTTATAATTGCCAGAATTATTTCCAATCTCCGATAGGAGTGGAGTCCGTGATAGGGGATGCCTCTCTCCATGATTCTTTTATATTTTTATTTGTAGACTTGCTTTACTGTAGAAGAGTCACTCACTTTTAAGTCCAATTTGCAACGTGTCAAAATGATGGTTATTATATTTTGTCTAAATTAAGTTTAATTTTTGCCGTCCTACTAAAATTCCCATTATACCACCCAGATATGTATTTTGATTGACTTAGCTGTTATTTTTTTTTGGCCTTTTTTTGGCTAATATTCAAGCTAATCCATTCATATACCAGTTCTAATTCTTTTAAAGAATTTACCGCGTTACTATCATCATAAAATGTCGTTATCTGCTTATTCTATATTATCCCTTTAAAGATCTTATCGAAATACCGCCAAAAATTCCGTTACCAAAGCTCGATTCCAAACGATCACTAACGGTACCTTTAGGTATTTAAATCTTCTTCTTTTTCAGATGCAAATCCACTAATGGATGTAAGCGATCACATTTTCCATTAATTCTCTATTTCTCGCAGTATGTACCAGAGATTGTATGTCGTTGATCCCTGTCCATTGCCTTATGTTTCGGAGCCAGGACATTTTCTTGCGTCCCTTTCCTCTCTTGCCTTCAATTTTACCCTCGATTATAAGTTGGAGGAACTGGTATTTTTCATTTCGAATGACGTGACCTAGATACGCCGTTTTCCTTTTCTTGATGGTTTCGAACAGTTGGCGTTCTTGGGGACATCTATATTTGTGATTTTCGCTGTCCATGCTATTTTTAGGATACGGCGATAAAGCCACATTTCGAAAGCTTCTAATCTGTTTATGTCCCTCGTTTTGAGTGTCCAGCCCTCTACGCCATATAGCAGCACTGACCATATGTAGCACTTAGTAAACCTTAGTCTCAGTTGAAGATCGAACTCTCAACAAGTCAGTACCTTCTTGAATTTTACGAAAAGGTATTTAAATATTCTTCTGAAAAACCTTTATCCAGTTGGGAATTCAAGTTTGTTCCATTGGGATTCTAAGTTTCCTCTAATTCTGAAGCCTTCTTCCAGTTCGGACGGAACCCCTTTTAGTCAAGATTCGGTTGTTAAAGACCAAGAGAAAGACATCATCCAGTTAACTTGATAACAGATTATATAAAATCTGAGTCCAGTCTCCTTATATTCTAAGCCCATTCATGTTATGCTACTTTCAAGTTAGGAAATTTTATATAAAAATCCAAGAGACATTAAATGTCGATGATCACAGATAATCGAGGTGAATCCAAAAAATAAAAAAATATACGGGTAGATGACTAATATAGAGAGTGACTCTTCTTCTTCGTCTTCTGCATGTGACTATACGTGACGGAAGTTGGTGATCATCATAACCAACTGTATCTTGTCTGCAGCAGCGCGGAAAAGCTGAACAGATGTTATGTTGAACCAGGTTCTGAGGCTCTTCAGAATATGATCGAAGTATTGTAGCTTTTGAGATTTGATGGTGGTCAGTACCTCTCGGTTCTTCATTATTCTTTGGAGGGTTTCTTCATTTGCGAATCGGTCAGTCCACGGGGTCTAGCCACGTCTCAAATATTTCTAATCTTCTGCATCCATCTTCGTTCACGGTCCACGACTTAGACTTAACATAATAAAATAAAAAGAGATGGGTTGTGGCTCTTAAAAAAAGCCCGAATCCTATTGAAGATGGATCTAGATTTTCCGATGCAGGATCTTATCTCTTGATTGTTGGTCCATTCTTCATTTATTGAGGTGCCAAGGTAGATGTAGAACTCCGCCTGGAATGACTGTTGGGTGGATCGAGTAGCTTAACAGTCATTCTTGCCGGTCCCAAGCCCGGATAAAGGAGGAAGGTTAAGCGGAAGGCCAACAACCTGCCCTTGTAAAAAACAGCCTGTTATGAAAACTGCAAATGTGCCTTGGAATCTAACAGATACATATGTAAAACGACAATCGCAATGGACAAGGACTTTGAATGTTGGAACGTGGAACGTTTTAAGCTGGTACCGGACAGGAGCAGCCATACACGCAGTAAAACAGTTAGAAAAAGTAGGAATGGACATTACGGCAATACAAGAAATAAGGTGGCCGGACAATGGAAACATAAGAATAGACAAGGCGGTCATTTTCTACAGTGGAAACCAGACAGGAAAACATGAATTCGGCACAGGTTTCGTGGTCCGAGAAGAATACTTAAACAGTGTTATAAGTTTTACGCCCATCAGTGAGAGACTGTCTTATATTAGACTGAAAGGAAAATTGTACAATATCTCAATTATATCCGCACATTCTCCGACAGAAGATAAAGAAGAAACAATCAAAGATGACTTCTATGAGCAACTCGAAAGAACGCTGGGGAGAATCCCCAAACAAGATATGCAAATAATCTGCGGAGACTTCAACGCAAAAATTGGCAAAGAACTTAACCTAAGACCGACAATAGGACAACACAGTCTCCACGATATCTCAAACGATAATGGACAAAGGCTCGTAGAGCTAGCATCGGCTAACAATATGCTTGTAAAGTCTACTATGTTCCAATATAAAAACATATCCAACATAAAGAATGCCAAGAAAAACTATAAGACAGACATAAAAAGCGAAACATTATGCTTCAACAAGAAACAACAGAAAGTAAAGAAAACTATACAACATCACGACGAGAAACAAGAAAACTAATTAGAGAGAAAAAAGAAAATACGAACAACAGCAGTATGAAGAAATGGAAAAAAAATAGACAACAGTCAAATAGTCGAGCATTTTACAAATCTGTGTCAAACGAAAAGAGAGGATTCAGACCTAACTGCGTGTCTGTACTGAGGAAAAACAATGATGAATTAATAATCAACGAACAAGAATATTTCAAAAATTTACTTAATATACACCAAGATGAAGAACATGGAGAAGATATATACCTTGGGGTGGACCTACCGGTCGAGTACCCAAAAATAGACGAAACATTGCAAGCAATTAACAAATTGAAGAAGGCAAAAGCTCCAGGCTCTGACAATATACCAGCCGAATTTCTTAAGTACGGAGGAGAAACTTTACATAGACAATTACACAAACTAATAACACTTATATGGAACGAAGAGAAAATACCAACAAAATGGCACGAAAGTGTAAAAATCCATAAAAAGGGAGACAAAACCAAGTGCTCTAACTATAGAGGCATCTCCCTACTTAATACGGCATACAAAATCTTATCGAACATCCTATTAGTATCATCAAGTAGACTAACACCTTTTGTAGAAAATTTCATAGGGGTATACCAAGCCGGATTCAGAAAAAATAGATCGACCATAGATCAGATTTTTACTCTCAGGCAGCTGCTTGAAAAAGGATGGGAATTCAATAGAACCATTCATAATCTCTTCATAGATTTCCGACAAGCATACGACAGCATTAAAAGGATCAGATGTGGAATGCAATGGCAGAACTTTCAGTTCCAAAAAAACTTATCCAGCTCGTTAAAGTTTGTGTAAATGGCTGTAGATCTAGAGTGCAGATAGGTAACAAGCTCTCAGAGTCGTTTAGAATAAACAGTGGACTGAAACAAGGAGACGCGCTGTCACCTCTTCTTTTTAATATAATCCTGGAAAAAGTAGTAAGAACCGCACAAATTAGAACAGAACTACTGACAGTAAATGGACCAAAATTACTACTAGCATACGCGGATGACATTGACATTGTAGGAAATACCGTCACCAATGTAAAAGAAACCTTCAATAAATTAGAGAGAGAGGTAAAAAATACCGGTCTAAGGGTCAATGAAGAGAAAACCAAATATATGTGCATTAACAGACAAAAGAGACGAGATAGAATAGGACAAAATGTAACAATAGACCCCTATAAATTTGAAAGAGTGGAGAGTTTTAAATATCTCAGAGCGACTATCACCACAGATAACGATATCACGGAAGAGATAAAAGGGAGAATTCAGGCAGCAAACAGATGTATGTATTGCTTCCACAATACTATTAAATCCAAGAGCCTAACACGAACATCAAAAATCACGATATATAAAACAGTAATTAGACCGGTGCTCATGTATGGCTGTGAGACGTGGACGCTGACAAAAGCAATGGAAAGTAAACTCAGATGCTTTGAGAGAAAAATCCTCAGAAAGATCTTCGGTCCCTATCACGATCCGAATACTAACCAATACCGAATGAGAACAAATGCCGAGGTCAAACAAATGTATAGTGCTAGCGACGTAGTCCAAGAGATTAAATCTCAACGTCTAAGATGGGCTGGCCATGTTCATAGGCTCCCTAATAACCGACTTACCAAGTTAATCTGGGAAGAAGTGCCGACAGGGAGAAGGCCCTTAGGACGTCCACGAATTCGATGGAGAGATAATATATGGTCAGATTTGAGAACAATGGGGCTACCCACTGACTTAAACATCATGGACGACCGTTCGAGATGGAAGCAGGTTGTGCAGTCAGCCAAGACTTCACAACCTGCTTCCAGATTGTTGTAGTGCTACTAGCACTACAACAGAGTGTTGTAGTGCTACCAGAAGAAGAAGAAGAAGAAGAAGAAGGTAGATGTAGTGCGCCAGTCTTTCTACTGGGGTTTGCTTGGTCTTCTTGTTGACTGTAATACGTGATTTTGTCCATAAGGACTTGTAGGTCTTCTAGATTGTCCGCAAATACTACGGTGTCATGTACATATCTGATACAGCATTGGCATGCTGTACTCGATCAAACACTTTCTCGTAATCAACCAGACATGCGTATAATTTACATCTCTGGAATAAAGAGCAGGCTAGAGCTGCTTTTAGAAGGATGTCCAAGGTGTTATGTAACAGAGACCTAAAATTGGCATTAAGGATCCGCCTACTTCGCTGCTACGTGTTCTCGGTCTTACTTTATGCTGTCGAGTCCTGGACTATGAATAAAATCGATCTAAATCGCCTTGAGGCTTTCGAAATGTGGTGCTATAGAAGAATTTTAAAAGTTTCCTGGGTGGAGAAGATTCGTAACTCCACATTACTAGAACGTCTCAGCAAGACTACTGAGATCATAAAAACCATCAAGCAGAGAAAGCTGGAATATTTCGGACATGTAATGAGAGGTCCCAAATATAGATTGCTACAAAATATCATGCAAGGAAAAATAGCAGGCAAACGCAGTCCAGGACGAAGAAGAACCTCATGGTTGAAGAACTTGCGAGATTGGTGTGGTGTAGATACAAGCATGCTATTTAGGGTGGCAGTGGATAAAATTAAAATAGCTATGATGGTAACCAACGTTCTGAAAGCACATGGTACATGAAGAAGAAGGAATAAGGAATAAGACTTGTACTAAGAACAAAGGCTTTCTCGTACCAACAGCATTTATGAACCCGAAGTGATTGGGGAAATTTGATTTCCACACAGTTCCTAACTTCTCGTCTGGATTTATCTTTAGAAACAATTTTAGGAGATGACTCATGAAGCTTATCGTACGGTATTCCTTGTATTCCTTGGCTCCAGTTTTTTTAAGTGCAATAAACTCAGACTTCACCAATTCTGTTGTTATTTCTAAAAAGTTGTATATGTTATTGAGTATCTTTGTAATTATTGCTATTGATTCGTTGTCTATTAGTTTGAGTAGTTGTGTAACTGCAGAACAAACTGCAAAGAGCGATTAATTTATCAACAATGCCCATTATTGTAACAAATAAACAAAGTACACTCTACATCTAAATGTTATCACACAGAGGTTCTTTTTGAAACGTCTTAAATATCTTTATTCCTCAGGTAGTTTCTACGTTTAACCTCAGCATTATGCACTAAGAGGTCACCAACAAATATCACTAATGAAAAATTCAAGAACAATATAACAAATTATATGAAACGAATTATAGTAGTTGAAAAATAAGACTACTAAAGTCGCCTTCCTACCAATAAGTTATTGCTTTCGTTAAACTTTCCATTAAAAAGATCATTAAAACTGTGCTAATAAACACATAGCTAGTCACCTCTACAAATTTCAATTAAAACAATCATAAAACGAATTGTACGGCTATCCACCGATGCGGCTTTCACCACTGCTCGTTTGAACTCACATTTGGCAACGTGCACCACAACGGATTTAGCGAGGGGGGTGTCTAATTGTTGCTCTATTAATTTGCCCGCAATAATTGGACTTTGCATTAATTTACATGTCATTTTGTAATCAAGAGACGGTTTTGTGTCAGTTCAGTTGGTTCAGTATAGTAACGACAAAATATATATATAAACTTTACTATAATAATTATTAAAGAATAATAAATCGTTCTGAAAAAAAAAAAATGAAAATGTTCTTTACTATAGACGGAGAAGTGGTAGCGTACTGATTGGGTTTATTATTTATCTACTGAAAGTGCAGAATTAAAGTATAAACTTCGCAATGCATTTTTGATATTCTCAGTAGAATCATTAGCCACATTAGAAAGGTTAAAATTGGTTCAAGATTCTTATAACAAAGACGATGAAACTTCCCTCAAATACAGATTTAGATGGTGCTGTATTTAAAGTGGTTTACTCAAAAAGAACTCCAGAGAGAACCTATTCTGATCTAATGCTGTGTGAAAAAACAGTTCAATTCAACAAAAAAACCGCAAAGCTGTTCGTTTTCAAGCAAGCACAGGGAGAAGTTAAGGGAGAAGGGAGTTGAAGAAAACCTCTGGAACGACCGAGATAAATAGAGACTGGAAATAAGAAGACGGCGTAGCACGTTATAAACTGATCATACGAACAAGCTGAATTTTGGCGAGATTATTAATTTTGGGACACCAAACAAGATGCAAAAAAATTTGTAACAATAAGACTACTAAAGAGAATTGAAATACTCTTATAAAATAATACCTCAATCAACTATAGTTGCTTATAGTTGCTTATATAGTTATATATAGGAGCTTACAGTCTATTATTTGCCTAGCTCAGTCTCTCAAGTGTGAATCCGTCTTGTCTTAAACTACAAATTAACAATGAAAATACATTGTTATTAATACTAACATTGAGGTTAAAGTAACAAAGTTGGTAACAAATAAAACAATTAATTCACTAATCAAATAAACAAAATAATGCTATTTTGCACAAGCAAACCCTGCCTATTGCTTTACAATAGAAAAATAAAAATTGATACTTATGGCTTCATGTGCTTGACAGGGTAAGTTTTTTATAGCTCCTGATGGTGGTTGGAGACATTGTCACTAAATGAGCAGATTTCAAGTTAATGGAACGAATAAATTATTCCATAAACCCAAGAGATTTCTGCAGACCATAAAAAAAAACCTTATAATAATTTTTACCTTCTTTTAAAATTTTAACTACACACGAAACAGAATATCCCACCACGTTAGAAAAACTGACTGACTGAAATAAGTGGGAGACAAAAGTTGTGAGTACAATCAAGTATAGCACAGATACCATAGAATATATATCTGTGATGGAATTTGCTCTTCTTACACATAAAGAACATAGAACAGAATATTAGGTCTACCGGACAGAAAGATAGAGGGCGCCAACTATTTTTTGAAGAAAAAATAGTAAAAAAGAAGCTGAAGGTTAAGGTATTAATAAATGAATGAAGAAATTAAAATAAAATAATTATTTACTTAAATATTAATTAATAAAGATGTGACGTTTATAACGTTACAAGTTTACCATGTTTACCTCCGGGCATTGCCTTAAAACGGGGGTAAAAACGCAAAAGAATCGATTTACCAAGAATCCGTACGCCGTAGAAAAAATTTTTCAAATAAAAGAAGTTTATTAGTACTTTTGTGTAGAATGAATCGTTCTCTCAGAAACAACGCTTAAAGCGACCGTTAATTTTTACAAACGATCGCAAGTTACGGGAAGTGCCTACAAGGAGACGGTTTTTCGGTGTTGTTTAAAGCAACAGTTTTGTTCTTTTGGAAAACGTACTAGTTTAATTAAAAAAAAAAGGCTTAAAACGTTTTAGATCGTTTGTTATGTGAAAGTTTATATCCAGCGTTTTTAAGCATATTTCAAATGCCTCGAAAACTTTATAAAGTAATCGAAACTTTATTTTATAGTGGCCAATCAATGAAAGGTATAGATATATATCCGTAGTCTAATAGGTATTGTTTGTCTGTTATAAATGTCTTAATGGGCCCCTAGACGAGATGCGAGTGACCTTGTATATTCCTTTTAGTGCTTTCATCTATTTATTAATCATTATTCTACTCGTACATCGTGTTAGGATGTCAACATAATTATGGGAGATTTTAATTCCAAAATAGGAAGGGCAGCTTTGAAGACATAGTTGGACCTATGGTCTTGGAACAAGGAACGAAAGGGGCGGACCGACTTATATAATTTTGTCAAGAAGAAAACATGAGAGTTACCAACACATGGTTCCAACTCCACCCCCGTCGCCTATATACTTGGAAATCTCCAGCCGATAGAGCTCATAACATAATAAGAAACCAGATAGACTTCATTCTTATAAACGGTAGATTCAGCACAACTGTCAAAAGAGCTTGCACATACCCTGGAGCAGATGTCCCTTCTGACCACGTACTATTAGTGGCCGTCATAAAGATCGCTCTTTCATGCAAGAACAAGCCTGAAACTCAACAACAGATAGCACTGGATAAACTGAAAGACCCAGTGATACAAGCAAAAATAAGCAATGAAATAAACGCACAAATTCAAATATTAACGACAAACATTACCGAAGATATAACACCAACATGGAATACGATTACAAGTGCTGTAACAGACATCATGAAAAACAACTTAGGGTACAAACGAAATAACAAGAGGCAAAAATGGATGACAGAAGAAATACTATTACTAATGGAAGAACGACGAAGTCACAAGAATAACCAAGATGGCAGCAATATGTATGAAAACATTAACAGGCAAATAAAAGCAAAAATAAGAATAGCAAAAAATGAATGGCTTAAGCAACAATGTATCGATCTAGAACATTTACAAAGACAGCACGACGACCGTAATTTACATAAAAAGCTTAAGGAGACTGCTGGAATATACAGAAAACGAAGACCAACTACCATAGTTAATCAGGATAACCAGATAGTGCTGTGTGAAAAGGAGAAAATTGATATATGGGAGAATTATATCCAGGAGCTCTTCCATGACGAAAGACCGATGAGTGAAGTTTATACAGACGACCAGCTGACTGGCCCTTCAATCACCAAAGAGGAGATAGAAAAAGCAATATTAAATTCAAAAAACAATAAGGCACCTGGACCAGATGAGATCCCGTCAGAAATACTCAAATTACTAGATGAAAGGGGAATTTCAGCACTACACAAAATATTTAATTTAATTTATGAAACTGGCTGCTATCCTCAACAGTGGTTACGCTCTACCTTTATTCCCCTGCCAAGAAAGTCAATGCAAAAAGATGTGAGGATCACAGACTCATTAGCCTGATGAGTCACACTTTAAAGATATTCTTAAAAATACTACATCAAAGATTATACAAAAAATGTGAATGGGACATCAGTGATTCCCAGTTCGGGTTTAGGCAAGGTTTAGGAACACGAGAAGCAATAGGTGCAACACAGGTACTGGTCCAAAATTGTTACGATCAGAGGAAGGATGTGTTCCTATGCTTTTGAGATTACCAAAAAGCGTTTGATCGTGTCCAACACCACAAGTTAATGCAGATTCTCAAGAAAGTTGATATAGACCAAAAAGACATAAGATGCATTGAAAACTTGTACTGGCATCAAACGGCACAGCTAAAAATAGACAATTCTATATCCAAGCCCATACATATAAGAAGAGGCGTTCGACAGGGATGTGTGCTTTCCCCTCTTTTATTTAACATTTATTCGGAAGCCATATTTCAAGAGTCTTTGGAGGATGCAGAGATGGGAATCAAGGTGAATGGAGTATTGATCAACAACATACGATATGCTGATGATGGTGTCTTAATTTGTGACAACATAGTCGATCTTCAACAACTTGTCACTATAATCGGAGAATACAGTGAGCGAATGGGACTAGAGATTAATACCAAAAAGACCAAATTCATGATCATCTCCAGGAACTTGGATGCACTTGAAAACTCCACCATAACACTGAATAGTAAATCCATAGAAAGAGTGAGTAAATTTAAATACCTGGGATCGTGGCTTTTTGAAGACTGGGCATCGGACAGGGAAGTAAAATGTCGCATTGAGCAAGCTCGACAAGCTTTCGTAAAATTCAAGAAGGTACTGACTTATTCTGAGTTCGATCTTCAACTGAGACTAAGGTTTACTAAGTGCTACGTATGGTCAGTGAGGCTATATGGCGTAGAGGGCTGGACACTCAAAACGAGGGATATAAACAGATTGGAAGCTTTCGAAATGTGGCTTTATCGCCGTATCCTAAAAATACCATGGACAGCGAAAATCACAAATATAGATGTCCTTAAAAGAATAAACCAAGAACGCCAACTTTTCGAAACCATCAAGAAAAGGAAAACGGCGTATCTAGGTCACATCATGCGAAATGAAAAATACCAGTTCCTCCAACTTATAATCGAGGGTAAAATTGAAGGCA
The DNA here is from genome assembly GCA_918026665.1 of Diabrotica balteata. Classification (NCBI taxonomy): domain Eukaryota; kingdom Metazoa; phylum Arthropoda; class Insecta; order Coleoptera; family Chrysomelidae; genus Diabrotica; species Diabrotica balteata. The sequence continues at coordinate 19,630,807 of OU898277.1, forward strand.
AGAGAGGAATGGGACGCAAGAAAATGTCCTGGCTCCGAAACATAAGGCAATGGACAGGGATTAACGACATACAATCTCTGATACATATTGCAAGAAATAGAGAATTAATGGAAAATGTGATCGCTAACATCCATTAGTGGATTTGCATCTGAAGAAGAGAAGACATCGTGTTAAGAATAGCAGACTATGCGCCGGTTGTTCGAACGCTAATCAAAACTCAAATATTTAATTAAAATCGAATACGTCACATTCTGAGGTTATGTGACTGATTTATATTTTATTCAATTCTATTATTTTGCGTTTTATTTTAAAATAAACCATAATTACACTCTTTCTGGTGTTAATTTCATGTTTTTATTTACAAATCTGCTTGTAATTAAATATTTGATTACAATCAAGTTTTGATTAGCGTTCGAACAACCGGCCCTTAATGTATTTGTCTGATTAGAGAATTTTTTAAAACTAGTTTTAAAAGTTAATGCTATCAAAAAAAAACTTGCATAAATCGGTTTGAAAAATTTCATTTAAAGAGTTAGAGCCACTATTAAGTTAAGTATATCTTTTTCGATGAAGTATTATAGTTTTCTCCATATTTATTAGTCCAATCAGAGACGAAAATTTCACTGAACCTCTAAAAATCGTAAGAATGACCTAATTTTGCTGATAATATCAATTTGAGAGCTGTTCTCTCAGAAACAAGGTTTGAAACGACCGGCGATGTTGAATGTCAGTTACGGGCGCCAAATCAATTTTTTAAATAAATTACTAAATACGAATCGCAGGGTAGATATTAGTTTGTCAAAGTGGTCACTTAAAGAAGAAGAAAATGAATATCAATAACTTGTGTCCTTTCGACTCTACTCTTATATCTTTTCTTTGTTAAACAGAAAAAGCTCAAACTTTTCAAACGCCCGCTGTGCCAGTAAATTAACAGCGTAATCGATAATCAGAATAAAAACCCAAACAACATTCTTGAGAGAAAACAAAGCCACAAATATTATGACATTGAAAAATAGGCGGAAAAGACCGGATGTTGATGATTACTTTTGAAGTCGAACGCTTCCTCCTTCTTTATATAGAAAGAACTGAGACTTATTACACCTATTTATTTTTACCCAACTTCTACCACGTGGCGAAATAAATAAATAATACGGTTTTCTTGTCTAATTAGATCAGTACCTACGTCAAAAAAATAAAAGATCAAAATGATCGCATTTGAGTTTTATTTAAATAGATATATACAGGGTTCTTTAATGGTTTTCGATAGGAACATCCATACTATTCGTACTGACAGGGTGTTGTCAGTGCTCTAAAACTATTTTCTTGTGACATTTTTATGTTATCTAGTATTTTTAATAAAAAATGACCACAATTTTGCAAAACTGACCAGCTATACTTTGGGAACGGCTCTTTCGATTGAGCAACTTTCTTCACCTCCAGTGGGATGCCTGGTGAGTATCTGTCCTAGGTGGTGGCAAGATATTTTAAAGACCTTATTTGCTCCAATATTGAAGCTTGTTACGGTGCGAAGGACATCGTGCGATGGCGTTTATGTGGCGGTTGTTCAGTGAGGAGTAAAGAACAGCCCTGTATTCAATAACAGATCTGATGTATGTTGTATAAGTGCGTAGGAGAGTCTTGCTCTGTGTACACCAAGACTTGCCCGATAGGACTCCCAGGAGTCTAGCCCTTCTTCTCACTCTGTTTAGGGTGAGATTTAGTTCAGTATCGCAATTAAGGTTCCTCTGAAACTGAACACCCAAGTAGGTGACCGAACTTTGAAACGGAAGTCTGGCTCCATAGAGCTCTATCAGGTTGCCCTCATCTTCGAATCGATAAGTTCCTGAATACCTGAAGGGTATGGCTCTTGTCTTGGTTAATTTGAGAGTGACTATCCATTTGTTGCACCATTTGGCAATTTTATCAAGTTAGCATAAAGAAGAGTTGTTTCGTTATAACTGTGTATAGGATTCGTGTTAAATTAAGCTTTGAGACAGTCTAGCTTGTGGAGTGTATGGTGTAGAGTATTTATGGTTGATTCAAACTCTTATTGTACGATTGGAGATATATGAGTGTATTTTGGACATCTAGGAATATGCCAACTGTTATTTTGCCTTTTTTATGGATTGAACGTGAAATGAAGGTTGCTGTTTCTGTCAATCCATTTTGAGAAGAGTGTTCAGCTGTGAATCCGAATTGAAATTTTGGGGATGATATGGTTTTCGTCTAGAAATTCTACTAAATTCTCCTTAAGGATTCTCTCGTATACTTTACCTAGAGTGTTCAGTAGAGATATTGGTCTGTATGATTCAGTGATGGTTAGGGGTTTCCCTGGTTGAGGGTTCATGATTGTACTGGCCAGTTTCCAAGGGGTATTAAAGTAACACAGTAGAAGGCACGCACTGATGACGTTGGTAAGCAGTGGGAACTCACTGGGAGTTTTTTGAGGCATCTCCTATGTGTGTTATCTGAGCCAGGCGATGTGTTGTTACCGTAGTTACACATCTGCCTGACGGTGTCCTCCTGCACTGAAGCCATAATTGGATGTTGGATGTTATATGGTCCGAAATGGAAATCGAAAAGGCTATACGAAATAGATGGTGGTAAAATTTACACTCAGCTGAATTTTTATTTGTGTTTTAGTACTTGAAAGTACATATTGAGAAAGCCCTTTAGCCAAATTTTTAGCTTCCTAAATATGCAGTCAAAATATTTCAAGGATTTTAAAAAATTGCAATACAACTGCAGTAAAGTTCCATATTTGAAAGTTTGTCAGCTAAGATTCACCCAGGGTGAACTGCTACTGGTGGAATATAAAATAAATGCATACAATTCCGAGTTTGCCAAAGCCAGAATTACGAAGAAAAGGGGACGAAATTTGGAAGAGGTACCTACAATATGTCCTTGTAATAAAGAAGAACAAAATAAATCATTCACAGATAAGAAAATTGAAAGTATTCAGTTTTCCTTTACCTATATGCCATTCGAAGAGCGGCAATATATGGCAGCATTGATTTTAGATTTTAAAAAGAAAAATTAAATCAGAGTTTGTTATCGTTTCAGAGACGGAGATTAAAGAGATGGACAGAATATTTCAATGAACTGCTCAAACACAATAGAACAGAACAGATGGAGATAGAATTACAAGCGGATATGCTTTTAAAGATATTAAAAGAGGAAATTAAAATGGCATTAAAAAAAACAGCAAAAATGGTAAAGCATTAGGTCCAGACCAAATCCCTATAGAAATCTTAAAATGCATGAATGATGAAACCTTAGACATTATAGTAGACTTAGTTAACTCAGTATGCAAAACAGGACACATACCGAAACAATGTGTCTCTCCATATTTTGTGCTCTCCCTAAAAATACAAACGTTAATATTGCAGTGAATACAAAACAATATCACTAATAAATCACATTCTCAAATTATACCTGAAAATAATACATGGTCGTATAAATAAAAAACTGGAAGGAATAGATGATAGTCAGTTTGGGTTCAGAAACGGACTAGGAACCAGAGAAGCGTTATTTGCTTTTAACGTGTTAACTCAAAGATGCATGGTTATGAATGTTAATGTGCATGTTTGCCTAAATTAGTCCAAATTCTAAAGACAAAAAAAATATACCATAGGGACTTACGAATAATGACAAACCTCTACTGGAATCAAAGAGAACAAATCATAATAGATAACAAACACACTCCAGACAGAAATTGAAATCAGGAGAGGAGTTAGGCAGGGATGTATCATGTCCCCATTACTATTTAATGTATATAGCGAAGCCATTTTGAAGAAGCATTACTATCTCAAAGTGAAGGAATAATAATTAACGGAAAATCTATTAACAACGTAAGATATGCAGATGACACGGTGATTATGGCAAGCTCTGATGAACAACATCAATTACTGCTAAACAAAACAAACAGTTTCTGTGAAAAATATGGACTAAAAATGAATATAAAAATGACCAAACACATCATAAAAACAAAGAAAACAAATATACCAACAATATATATTTGGAAAATGTACCGATAGAAAGGGTTGATAAATACAAATACCTAGGAACCTGGATTTCAGACAATAATGATAAAACAACAGAAATAAGAGCCAGGATAGAAATAGCAAGAAATGCATTTGTAAAAATGAAAACAATTCTCTACAACAAAGATTTTAGATTAGAACTGAGAGTAAGAGCACTGAGATGTGTTTTCGATACTGCAATATGGACTTGAAAGCTGGACATTAAAGCAAGAACACATAAATAAGTTACAGTCCTTTGAAATGTGGTGTTACAGGAGGATACTCAGAATAGCATGGACACAGAAGAAAACTAACACGGAAGTATTGCGAAAAATGGGCAAAGAATGCGAAAAAATAAACACAATAAAAATAAGAAAGTTATAATATCTGAGACACGTAATGAGGGGACAGCGATGAACTGCTAAGGCTGATAATACAGGGAAAGATAAGAGAAGGAAGGAGTATAGGAAGAAGGAGGGTGTTATGGTTGAATAATTTAAAGGGACTGATTTAAATGCAGTTCTATAGAACTCTTCAGAGCAGCAGTAGATAAAGTAAAGATAGTGATGATGATATCCAACCTCCGATTAGGAGACGGAACTTAAATAAGAAGAAGTATACGTTGAGAATCAGAAGGTTGCATGTGCAGTGCCACAAGGTTCTAAGTACATCTTAGCAATGATCTATAGTAGTTATAGGAAAAGTAGATTATAGTTTGTTTTATCTTTTTATCAAGAAAGTTTTAAGAAAATTGGTGTGGTTCAAATAATATTTTTATAATTCATTATTTTAACTATTTTATTCAAACAGAACCAGAAGATTCTATGTATAGTGCCATAAGGTTCTAAGTACATTTTTACATTATTTTGATATCCTCAATTTTTAATGAAAAAAACAATTTTATCTTAACCTTTTTAAGGAGTCATGTAAAGAAATGTCTAACATTTATTTCAAGAAAACTTCAATATACTGTAATGTTCTAAACATTAACTAAACGTTTTTAGGTCACGAAATAACGATTTGTGTTCCCTCTCCCCACTCTTATCAAATATTTCATATTTATTGAGATAGCCCATACTATTAGCATAGCCCATATTTGTACCTTCTAATCTAATGATGAAAACCTGTAGATGTTTATGAAATCGAAACGTTGAAACAACTGTAAAATGCAATTCTCATTACAATTAATTGTGGTTTAATCCCAAGGAATGTACGGAATATACTTTTACAGTTTTTACGATATCAAATTTCTTCTCGACTCTAAAACCCAAATTTAAGATATACCTCCGATAAAAGAAACTTGTTTACGACCGAAGCACTGAATAAAGTCATAAGATATTCTTTTAATCGGTTTTTCTCGTAAACATGAATAAAAAATAAATCGTCCGTTCCTGATTTACATAAGGTATGCCTGATATTTCGTAATAACGAACAGCGCTTAGCACCAAGTGTATCGACAATTATCTACTTTCTCCGGGTAAAAGAAGTCTCGATTATGCGTTTCTTTGTCTTTTATTTTAACGTTAAAACCTGCGAGCGTGTGTCAGTTTTTTTAATTGCCGATGATCGACATGTTTTTATGTCCTCAAGTTCTGAATGATAATGGCATATTAACTAAAAGGAAAACGAAAGTGACAGTAAAAGTTAATGAACACATAACGGAATATTTTTTTAATAATCCAGTACACGTATCTATGAAATAAACAACAATAAAAAATAGTTTGTGTAAATTTCGAAATAAACATCGTATTTAGTAGAAATGTGCCGATAATCCGTGTTAATCCATTCCCCGTAAGCTTGACTAACCAGCACCTAATGTCGCTAACCGATTATTTACCCAAGGACTAAAACAAACTTAACTTCCACACTAAAGAAACAACCGCAAGAGGATGATGAGAATTTGTGTAATTTACTTTTTTTGGATGTGCCGCCGGTCGTTCTTGTTTCCCGTTCCTATCTCTCTCGTAAACATCTAAATATTGTGGTGATCGTCTATAAAACGCTCAAGAAAGACGTAAACGTCCGCCATAGTTAAAACATTTAGCACTTGGTGCTCACGTTGTGGCACAGTTTTCATGTCTCATTAATTTTCAGAAGCAGAAATAAGTCATTAGACCTTAGGATACAAGAACATAATTTTCTGTCTTTCTTTAAAGAAGTAATTACATATGTAAAAAAAATTAAAAACATTTCAATTTAACGGTAGTTCTTTTATGGAACATGTTATAGTACTTAAGAGACTAAATATGTTGCTATACACTTCTATTTCAGATCTACTTCTATTGCTATAATTCTGTTTTTTTTTATAACATTCTCGTAGTGTATGACTTAATATATCATTGTTAATTTTTTTCCCAATTACATATATTTATATGTATGCAATTTACTACAATCTATCGTCTGCTCTCAAATCCATAAAAAGTCTAAAATACTCCATAAAAAATGTCACTGTCATTATAAAATATCTATAATATCCAATATCTTTTGAAAGCGTGTGATTACCGGAAAATCCGATATTCCGAATTGACAATAGAGAGACATGTGTCACTGCCGTCCGTCCTCTAATAGTAATGCTGGTAGCTGTACGGAAAACAGGAGATTACAATCGGCAATGTCTCTGTGTCGCAGTAGCAAAACAGTACGGATACGGAACAAATTAATTCGGTTAACCACAATACGGACGTTATGAAAGCAATCACATTCTTATCATCGACACCAATAATCATTCGGTTAGCACATTTCAATCGAGAGGTAAAATGGAATGGCAAGTTTATAATTTTACGTTGTTTTTATTTCACAACTAGTATAAATACCAAATTATATTAAAAGACAAACGTTATATAATTTCTACAGGTAACAAATTGCAATTTTTAGGTCAGAAACTGTATAAACAGCAGATATGTTCTCCTTTCTTGCCTCAATTTAGGACTAAGTTCTGTTGATTCTTACAACTAAGTCTTGGAATTCAGATGTCCAGCTCTAGTATCATCGTTTTGGAGGTCTCCGAGGTGGTCTTGATGTTTTGGATTTTTCATACCTTGCCATTTTTGCGAGCCACTGATGGCCATTCTACTGATGTGGTCTCTCCATTTTCCGTCTTTCTGTCTAGAACATCTTAAGATATCTCGGACGCCGCATTGTTCTCTTAAAAATTCATTCCTTTTTTAGTCCCTAATAGTGTAACCAGAAACGAATCCAATGTTCTCATTTAGTTGTACTTGGGAGGTTCTTGGCTGTTTCCGATCCGGTCTCAATCGCATGGTTTTAAGCAGTTCTTATATATTCTAATGTCACGTAGGTATACATATATCATTTATCGCCATCAACTTGTCCACTTCTGGAAATGGACAAGTTGAGCTCTTTCCATTTGTCTCTGTCTTATGCGTTTTGCATCCAGTTATTGCTCACACGCTTCAGCTCGTCAGGCATCTGATTTGTGGGCGTCATCTACTCCCTAGTGCTTCTTGTCTGGGTCTCCACTCGACAATACGTTTTGTCCATTTACCAATATTATTTTAGCGACGCGATTTTTTCGATTGCGTCTGTTGTTTTTGTTCTACGGCGTATTTCTTCATTTCGGATTCGGTCTCTTATAGAGACAATCAACATCTGGCGCTCCATAGTCCTCTGTTATTCCATATATTATTGCTACTCTGTTATTCCATGCTTTGACTTCCTCCTTGAGGTTTCTGCTATTGGTAACATTGACTCTTAGATATTTGAAGTTCATAGTATGCTCCCTGCTCAACTCTTTGGTTGCATCTTCAGAGGACGCACTAATCACAATTTTGGTATCACCAGCATCTATGAATTTGTGTGCTTGCTTATATGTTCTATTTTTTCCTGAACAATCTGTCACCCAATCTCCACTAAAGAATTTCCACGGTACCTTTTATGGATCTTTTTCATGGAAAAGCCTTATCTTCATTCTATTAATTTTGTGTTAATTTTCGTCATAAAAAATTTTTCCGAAATGCCTCTTTTGTAACGAATCATGGTTGAAGAGATATGCAGCGTATGCCGAATTTAGCAGGGCGGGATCGTTGATAACATTAATTTCAGCATCGTTGAAAATCTTTGGTTGTTTCCGGTAGCTTACATCTCTTAGTTTCCCTGTGAATCGTAAGTGAGTGTGTCTTCTCAATAGATATATCCATATTACATTCTTTTGCAATGTTTTGGAACCTGTATAATAATCGTTGTAGATTATCTTGTATCTTCATCACCCGAGATAAGTATTACGACATCAGCATACCAGCATATTTTAATTTCTTTGTTTCCCATTCAGTTTCTGCTGCTTTAACTTCTTTTATGATCTGATCCATCACCAAATTAAAGATAATTGGATTGAGGCTATCTTCCTGTGTGTATTAAAGGTGGGTACACATATGCTCCGAATGCCGTTTCGAACCCCGTCGCGTTCTTAAGTGTGGACGGAGTCATGCAACCGCGTACCGTACCTCGACGCGTCAACAACGTACATCGAAGCGATCCATCGGTTGTCGGTAAAATACCTACGCATCAAAAGAAATTTGAGCGCGACAATGTACACCGCGAATTCATGTTTGGACTAGCTTGCGAATCTTTTATCGAATCTCCAGTCATTCAAAATAGTCAGTCTGTTATTTTGAAGGTTGACGGTGTTTTTAAAGTTTAGTGCATCAAAATGGAATGGACCATCTCCTTTCACGAATATTTTTCGTTTTATTAACTGAATAATGCATAAGAATGTAGGCTGCTGCAGCAACATCCATCTTGCACATGCGAATTCAACTCAATTACTGCTGGAACGCTAAAATGTTTGGTACAAAGTACGGAGCGGTGTTCGGTTCGTTACTTATTTCAATGCCCCCTGTAACAACGTCGCGAACTTTTGTTGATCGCGTCGCTGTACGCGACGGGGTTCGAGACGGTATTCGGAGCATATGTGTACCCACCTTTAAACATTTTCTTATTCGGTTTTCTACTCATAAAAACGTATTGTTGTTAGTGTTCATTTCATTGATGATTACTGAAACCCCGTTTAACCTGTTTCGTCGGAAAGCTTGCCATTCTTTACGTATTCCGGTTTTTTCCACTTCGAGCCATCAAACCAGACCACTGAAATTCCAAATATGTGTCGAGTAAAGCAATGACAAAAAGTAAATACGGAAAAATTTGAAACATGGGAAAGGAAAATGCTCAGAGGTTTGTATGGAGACAAAATCACGGTGGAAAGTTAGGTGCAACAGGGACCTAGAGGAACAGTATAACGAACCATGCATCAGTCGCTTCATAAAAGCACAGAGATTGAGATGGATGGAGCACGCAATGAGAATAGAAAGGAGGAGGATCCCAAAGATGATTCTAAAACGAGGCCCAACCACGAAAAGGAGGAAAGGACGACCCAGACAACGATGGTTTAATAGTGTGTAGGAAGATCTCGGAAACGAGGTAATTTATGGTTGGTAAGGAAGAGCATCAATCAGGGATGAATGTTGGAGAATAGTAAGCCAGTTTAGTAGGCAAAAGGATCATGATTGAATTGTATTAATTGTATTTTAGCACTAGGCCTACAAGGCCTGTTGGGCTTTGTAAATAAATTATAAATTGTTAAAGGATTAAACATTGACACTCTTTGTTTTGTTACCCGATTTCCGAAGTGGAAATTGAAACGTCAATAAACGTACTTTAACCTTTAGTTGTGGCTAATTCCCATTTAAATAAACTCATGGACAAAAATACCGAATATTTTTGAATTTTCAATTTTTTTTTTTGAAAATAACTTCTGGTCAATCAAGTCGTTTATAGTGAAAAAAAGTTTATTTTAATAATGTTTAGTGAACAATTTTAAATTTTTATGCGGAAAAAATTGCGAAAAAAAATAATGCTTAATGTAAATAAGGTTTTTACACTAAACTTAAATGCTAACTTAAATTGCTTAAACAAGTATTTTTAATTGAAACAAGTGCATGTTCAGTAACGAATTCCCCCCTCTAGCATTTATTACTGCTTGCATCCTTCTTGGCATGCTTGCAAGTAACTTTTGGACATACCCATGGAAATAGCATTCCATTCATCCTTTGGAACGGGATTTCTTTGTTGTATGCGGCGTTTTAGCTGATCCCATATGTGCTCTATTGGATCTAAATCCGGACTAAATGATGGCCAATACAATCTTTGAATTTGGATCTCATCAAGATAATTACTTACTCTAACAGCGGCATATTGTCGAGCTTTATCGCGCATTAAAATGAATCTGTCATATCCAATGTAACCAACATATGTCAAAACATGATCTTGTAGGATATTTTGAACCAATCATTCGTCCAATCACTTCTACAATTGTGGTGCGTCCTCCTAACTAATACCTTAACAAAGCATTATGCCACCACCTTCAAAACTAACGGTCTGGGTAATATTGCAGGTGGCGAATCGTTCTCCAACTCTTCTCTAGACGTGGTTTTGACCACCTGGCTTATATAATAGGATTCTGGTCTCATCAGTGAAAAAACATTTTTCCAGTTGTCGATATTCCAATGAATATATCTTCTTGCAAATTCTAAACGAGGAGGTTTATGATTTTGGAGAAGACGAATAATTTTGGCAGGGCATCTAGGCTTTTAGTTGCTTCTTTTAACCTTTGTCTAACTGTTTCTGAACTCACATTAACTTGTCTAACATTTAGGAGCTCATTTCTGAGGTGAATCGATTTCATTCGAGCTCATTTCTGAGGTCAATGAGCGATTTCTTGTAGAATTAAGAACCAAAAAATGGTCATCAATTGCTGTTGTGCACCTTGGCGTCCTTGACCAGGCCTTCGTACAAAATTGCCTATCTCATGGTACCTTCTTAAAATATTCGAAACTGTAGATTGACTTCTCCTGAGATGCCGTGCGATATTTTTTTGTGTATATCCTGCTTCGTACAAAATAACAATCTGTGCTGCTTGGGCTTCATCGCAGTGTTGAATTGGTGGCATATTTGTTTAAAACTTAGTTGAATCAAAACAATATTTAATGAACTTAGTAGATTAAACTAAAAATAACCGAATAATTATGGTTTTTTACCTTTTTTTCCTTTACGTGAAGAAGGTTTTTTATGATAAAATGCACGAATGACACCAAACGCTGAATAAACGTCAAAATAAACGTCAAAATATTTCAAATCAATTGAGTACATCAGTCTATTATATGAGTAAAATCAGTAATCTAAAATTATTTTGAAATAATAGTTACTACAAAAAAATAATTGAAAAATTCCAAAATATTCGATATTTTTGTCCTTGAGTTTAGTAATTACTTTAAAATACCACAAGAAAATAGCTTCAGAACAATTTACACAGATTATAAACTGATTGTAAATAAAAATAATTGCAATCAATTTTAATAAATAATTGTTAATATTTTCCACCACTTACGTTCTATGTTTTTCAATTTTTTTAAAGTATATAAGCCATTATTTACCTGAAACAAAAAAAAAGAAATATATTACTAACTTGAAACTAGATTAATAAGAAATATACTGTTATGATAAATTCTGACCCAAAATCGTAAATATATTTTACTAATATGTTTTTATTCATTCATGAATGTTCTAGGTATAACTACCTGACGAAAATCAGCCGAGCCGCTATAAAAACAAACCAGTTCCAGTTTATTCGAGACAATGCGGGTCAACATCCATGGGGTCTCCCCTCGGCTATAATACCAATATGACGTCACATTCCAGTATTTTCTACAAGAGTCAGGTCAGGTCTAGGCGGTCTTACTGTGCTTTATATAAAGACGAAATTTTATTGAAGAAGTCAGTTATAAGAAGCTCGCGAACCGCGATATTTAGATGTAACGAAACGTTAATAAATTATTTGTAATTAGGATTAATAAAGACTTTAATAAATTCGTAATTAGTGATCGTGAGTTTTAATAAATTAGAATATAGACAATAAATTAGAATAAAGACAAATAAATTAGAACAATAAAAAAGACGGAACAGTGGTGCAGAAGTGGGACTGTAGATAAATTTAATTTGAATTTTTGAAAAGAAGTGAAATTGGTGAACAATGGCTACGATTTACGAGCTCACAGTTACGAATCTAAGAAGGCATCTTGAGGATAGAGAATTAGCTTCTACCGGAAAAAAGGCTGAGTTAGTCCAACGACTAAAGAAGGCTTTGGAAGAAGAGGGTTTAGATCCGGAAACTTATATATTTGAAGATGCTGTCATCTCATCGATTAACAAGGTTTCCTGTGATATCGCATCATTGGAGAATAAAGTTTCTAACGAGATCTCTTCCTTAGAAAGCAAAGTTTCTAACGAGATTGCTTCTCTGGAAAGCAAGGTTTCTGCTAACATCTCTAAAGTCACCTCTGAGATGTCTGCCTCGACGATAGAGTGTCTTCATTAAAAAACCAAGTTGCTGCCGATATGATGGCCTTCGAAGAGAAGATATGGAAAGAGTTGGAAAGGAAGATGGAGGGAACAGGAATGGTAGAGAGAGGAAATAATCCAATTACCGTAGAGACAAAAGAAGACGAGACGAAATGTAAGTTGGAAACGCGGCCGAAATTTGAAGGATGTGGAGTTTCTGTTCATGTAAAGTTCCAACTTTCGACGGAAAATCATCATGGAACAACTACATGAAACAGTTCGAATCAGCTGCAAGAGCGAATGGATGGTCTGAAAAAGAAAAGGCTGTAAACCTGACTATCGCTCTTCGAGGAGATGCCTTAGATGTGCTCCAGACCATAGCCGTAGAGGAGACGGATGATTTCGAACAACTGAAGAAGAGGTTAAATATGCGATATGGCCACGAACACTTGGAGCATGTATATCAGTCGCAGCTCAAAAATCGAAGACAAAAGAAAGATGAGGCTCTTCAAGAATATGAAGTAGATATCGCCAGATTAGTGCGATATGCTTATCCAACAGCTCCCGAAGACATGATGGAAAAGTTGGCCGTTCAAACGTTTATTGATGGTCTTCGTGATCATGAGATGCAAAGAACACTACGATTAGCTCGTCACAAGACGCTGGTTGATGTCTTATCCGCCGCTCTTGAATACGAGTCAGCCACGCAGGCCTCTGGCGGGTACAGTAAAGTTAGGACTGTAAAAGAGGAAGAAGATGAAGATAAACTTGACCAGCTCGTTAATATGATGAAAAGCATGACATACAAGAAAACGAAGACCATAAGATGCTGGAATTGTGGCGAAATAGGACACGTACGAAGTTCATGTAAGCATCCTAGATACGACACAAATCAAGAAACTCACCATCAGGAAAACTAGAACGGGTCGGCCTTAGGGGGGCAGCTTCGACCCAGAACTTTTCCAAAGACCCTCTTATACTGATAGCTTCTTTGAAATGTCGTGAAGATAGTGTATACGTAGATGGAGAAATAAATGGTAAAAAGCATATTTCAGAAGTGAAACGATAATAGTAGCGCGGCTACAGGGAATTGTGGACGAAGGAACACCTGTTATGATGGAGCCCTGGAATCACGACGACGAAGTTGGCCGTGGAATCATAATTGGAAAAGAATTAGTGACTTCGGCTAAAGAAATTCCTGTAAGACTTATTAATGTCAATGACTACCCAGTGACCATCAAGAAAGAGACAAAAGTAGGAACTTGTGTACCTGTTACATCCATAATCCGTCAGACGACAACGTCTGATAATTCCAACGACAAATTTGATCAAATGGTTGCAGTTGCTGGACAGTCTCTGAATCAGATTGAGAAAAGGAAATTAAGGGAATTTCTTCGGCAGTATCGTGATATTTTCGTACCGAAAGGAGGAAAGACGGGAAGAACTACCGTTGTTAAGCATAGAATTGATACTGGTAATGCTAAGCCAATTCGCCAAACAGCTCGACGATTACCACAGGCGAAAAGAGAGGAAGCTGAAACGATTGTTCAGGAAATGAAGAAAGACGGGGTAATAGAACCTTCTACGAGCCCATGGGTCTCTCCGGTGGTCCTGGTTAAGAAGAAAGACGGAACAACGAGGTTCTGTGTGGATTACCGTTTGCTGAACAACGTTACCAAGAAAGATAGTTATCCTTTGCCTCGGATCGATGACACATTAGACACATTGGCTGGAAGTAAATTATTTTCTACTTTGGATTTGAAGTCTGGATACTGGCAGGTAGAAATGGACCCGGTAGATAAAGAAAAGACAGCCTTCACCACAGGATCTGGATTATGGCAATTCAACGTTATGCCATTTGGACTTTGTAACGCTCCTGCGACATTTGAGAGGCTTATGGAAAATGTGTTGAGAGGGTTATCTTGGAAAACATGCCTAGTTTATCTAGACGACATAATTGTCTTGGGGGAGACATTTGAAGACCATCTGAAGAATTTAGAAAACGTTTTTAATCGACTTAAAGCTGCCCAATTGATGTTAAACCCCAAGAAGTGACAGCTATTTCAAGGTAAAGTCAATTATCTGGGTCATATAGTCAGTAAAGAAGGAGTGGCCGTGGATAAGGGAAAAATCGATTCTATTAAGGAATGGCCAAAACCAACTGACAAACACCAAGTGAGAAGTTTTCTGGGACTGTGTACTTACTACCGGAGGTTTATTAAGAAGTTTGCAGATATCGCTAAACCATTAACGCGACTTACAGAGGAAGCAAGAGAATACCGCTGGGATGTAGACTGCCAGAATGCCTTTGAAACCTTAAAAAAGCATTTAATCACAGCACCAATTTTAGGGTATCCACTGCCAGAAGGAGAGTTCATCTTAGATACAGATGCAAGTAATGTGGGAATTGGAGGAGTGCTGTCTCAGATTCAAGGAGGACAGGAAAGAGTCCTTGGATATTTTAGTAAAGTTCTCTCAAAACCTGAGCGAAATTATTGCGTCACGAGAAGAGAACTTCTGGCAGTAGTGAAATCAGTAGAGCACTTCTATCAATACCTCTATGGAAGGAAGTTTTTAATCCGAACCGACCATGCCGCCCTTAAATGGTTGATGCAGTTTAAGAATCCAGAGGGTCAGATAGCCAGGTGGATCGAACGACTCCAAGAATATGATTTTAAGATTGAGCACCGGGCCGGAGTTAGCCACCGAAACGCTGATTCTCTTTCCAGAAGGCCATGCCCAGCAGAGCGTTCTCACTGCAACAAAACGGAATCCAAGGAAGCAGCAGTGCTAAGAACGACGGTGGTCCACGACGACTGGACGCCTACCAAGATCAGGGAAGAACAAGAGAGAGATTCAGTTATACAGAAAATCCGAAAATGGAAAGAGGAAAACCGTCGACCACCTTGGCAAGAAATATCGAACCTAGGCTCAGTAGTGAAGACGTATTGGGCCCAGTGGGACTCATTTATCATGGAAGATGGCTTGCTCAAACGAGTCCTGGAAAATGATGACGGTTCAGAGAAGAGAAGACAGTTGGTGATTCCAAAGAGCAGAATAGCCGAAGTACTTCGTCAGTTACACGACAGTCCATCAGGAGGGCATTTTGGTGTGAAGAAGACCCTTCAGCGAATTCGGGAACGGTTTTATTGGATGAACAGTTCCGACGATGTAAAAGACTGGTGTAAGAAATGTACTATTTGTGCTACGAGTAACGGGCCTTATCGAAAAAGGAGAGCTCCTATGAGACAATATAATGTTGGAAGCCCGTTTGAAAGAATAGCTTTGGACATTGCTGGGCCGTTTCCAGAAAGTGATAATGGAGGCAAGTACATGTTGGTAGTAATGGATTACTTCACTAAGTGGGTCGAGATTTACGCACTTCCAGACCAGAAGGCGGCCACCGTTGCAGATAAGTTGATCCAAGAATATATCAGCCGATTTGGAGTGCCTTTGGAGATCCATAGTGACCAAGGCAGGAACTTCGAAAGCGATTTATTCCAAGGAATATGTGATAGACTAGGTATGAAGAAAACAAGAACTACGGCTTATCATCCGCAATCGGATGGTATGGTAGAACGAATGAATAGAACAGTTGGCAAGTATTTGACAAAGATGGTGTCCGATCATCAGCGAGACTGGGACCAATATCTCCCGTTCTTCACAATGGCCTACAGATCTGCTGTTAATGAATCAACAGGCCAGACACCAGCCAGAGTCCTATTCGGACGCGAGATGCGACTACCTTGTGATCTAGAGTTTGGGTGTCGACCTGGAGAAGATGTAGCAGGTGAAGATTATGTGATCGAATTGCGAAGAAGAATGGACGATGTACACGAGTTGGTCCGTTCCCATCTCCAAATCGCTAGTGACCGAATGAAGAAACGGTACGATACACAAGCCGAAAAGGGGTGTTTTAAGAAGAACGATAAAGTCTGGCTTTATAACCCCAAAAAGCGAAAAGGTTGTTCTCCCAAATTGCAGCAGTTTTGGGAAGGTCCGTACCTCATTATGGAGAAGATCAATGATGTTATTTACCGAATAAGCAAGATCCCGAGAGGAAAGCCGATGATAGTACACCATAACCGGTTGGCGTCTTTCGAGGGTGACCACGACGTAGATGAAGAAGTGGAAGTAAACCAAGTCCAAGATGTGTCTGACCTCACGTTTGAGGAATTCATGGGTGCCTATGGAGGTACCGGTAAAGCAAGACATGGTGTTACCACTGAAGAAAGGCAAGATCTACTCGCGCTTCCCGATGACTATTCACTGGCCCTTACCATCCCGGCCAGTATCAAAGATGCACCAGGGTTGGCATCCGTCTTTCGAAGGAAGTTTGGTCGAGTTGCAGAACTTCAATGCCAAGTGCCAGCTCCTGGTAAAACCTTGAAACTTCAAGATGCATCACGTTACCTTTTCTACCTGGTAACAAAAGACACTGCCCGTGACCAACCTACCTACCGAGATGTATGGGAAGCCTTACTTCAGTTGAGAGAGCACGTACTAGAGTCCGACGTGCAAAAGTTAGCCATGCCAAAGTTAGAGTGCCACCAATTAGATTGGAGGGTTATACGAAACATGGTGGAGGAAATCTTTAAAGACACCGAAGTCCAGGTGTTAGTCTGTTGCAATCCGCATAGTTACTGGTGCGGAGAGAAAACCGTCCCTTGTCATTTCTATACAACTGGAAGTTGTAAAAGAGGGTCCAGTTGCCGATATCAGCATGCCGCTCCAGTTCCAGTCCCGACAAGGTTCCAGGAGGAACCATCTTTTAAGAGGGGGGCAATGTTACGATAAATTCTGACCCAAAATCGTAAATATATTTTACTAATATGTTTTTATTCATTCATGAATGTTCTAGGTATAACTACCTGACGAAAATCAGCCGAGCCGCTATAAAAACAAACCAGTTCCAGTTTATTCGAGACAATGCGGGTCAACATCCATGGGGTCTCCCCTCGGCTATAATACCAATATGACGTCACATTCCAGTATTTTCTACAAGAGTCAGGTCAGGTCTAGGCGGTCTTACTGTGCTTTATATAAAGACGAAATTTTATTGAAGAAGTCAGTTATAAGAAGCTCGCGAACCGCGATATTTAGATGTAACGAAACGTTAATAAATTATTTGTAATTAGGATTAATAAAGACTTTAATAAATTCGTAATTAGTTATCGTGAGTTTTAATAAATTAGAATATAGACAATAAATTAGAATAAAGACAAATAAAGTAGAACAATAAAAAGACGGAACAATACACATTAAACTTGTCAATAATGAAGATCTTTCAAATTACATTAAAAATTATATTTCTTAAGAATCAAAAGAAATATTAAAAGAATAAACAATTAGGTTACTTTTTTAACATAATTACACATGCATTACATTCATTTTTAACAATTATAATAACAAATACATTAATTTTTAAAGCTTTTCTAACAATTCAATGCCTTTTTTTTGTAAAATCTTTTGTTTTGGACAAAAAAATCTTTTTGGACTTTAGGGAGCATTGTTGAATAAGATTATTTACAATTAGTACCAATGTTTGCAGTATTCATTTCTTAAAAGCGTTTATGGATACCCTGTACATATTAACTTTATTAAGGAATTAAACGTTTTGATGGGTATTGCATAATACTGATAATAACTATAATGAACCATTCTCTACAAATCTTAATCAAGACGACAAGCTAAGCTGTGTTAGTTTATGTTGTTGTTTATGTTGCGGTTTATTTTGAATTAAACTGGGTCAATTTCAAGTCGCAAACGACATAATTTACCCAAACAGCGACGTATTTGAAAACAGAGAATTCTTGGAAGTGTAATTTTATAAAACTGAACACACTGTTGACTCATCCAAATTTCAAAACAGTAATATCTTGAAGAGAAATCCAATTATTAGTCAGATGGGATATTAAAGGATAGGGTAGTATGGTATAGTTTCCACTAAAACTTTCAGATAAACAAGTAAAAATAATTATTCATCATCGAAAAAATACTTTCTAAGAAGATTCATACTGTTACGAATATGCTTTCGGCATGGCCATTTAACCGATGCATCTCGAAGGATCGAGAAATTACCGGTCATATATCAAGCGCTGTAAAATTCCACTCGTCGTCAGATAACGAATTAGAGATGGGACTAATCCTGAATATTCTCGAACATAGTAACTTTGGTATATATAGGTAACGAAATTAGGAGTTAAGTTTAGTTGATAAGAGAGTACCGAACTGTAAAGTTATAAATAAATATATTTATATAAATTCGAACCGCTCGTTTTATTTAAACACGGTACAGTTGGTGTCACCGTGTGAGGACAATTGATTTATTTAAAAATAAATTTAACAGTGAAAAAAAGAGACTTTTGAACTTTTGAAAAGTATTGTTCGTCGGGAACATCCGCGTAGTTCGGTAGTGATCGTTGTACGAAAGAACATTTATAAAAGTACGTGTGTGCCTGTACAAAGATGCTGCTAGTAGAACTTTCAGTGAAACAGTTGCGTGAGCAACTAGAAGAACGCGATGAAGACTGCAGCGGGTCCAAGAAGATACTCCAAGAACGACTGAAGACTGTTCTGAACAAGAATGGAGACGACCCAGAGATATTCCAGTTCCAGTCAGCAGAGGAAGCAGTTTTAACAAAAATAAAAAATGTGTCACAAATGATTGAAGAATCTTCAAAAAAAAATGATGATAAATTCGAGACTGTTTCCAAAAGATTCGATGAAACGTCTCAAATGATTGAAGAATCTTCAAAAAAAAAATGATGAAAGATTCAATGAAACGTCTCAAATTATTAAAGAAACAGCTAGACAAAACGACGAGAAATTCGAAAATATGTCTAGAAGATTCGACGAAGTATGCATTCAGAACAGTGAGAAGTTTGAAGAAGTCTCTAAAACATTCGATAAAGTAGAAGAGAAGATCAAACAATTAGAGACCATGATAACTAATACGAAAGTGCTACCACCCGTTAATACGGTAGCCTTAGATCCGGTAGTGAAAGAAGAATCACCGAGAGACGAAACGACACATCATATGAGATTCAAATTGCCACCGTTTGATGGAAAGTCCTCTTGGTCCATATACCTTAGACAATTTGAAGCTATTGCGACAGCCAATCATTGGACAGAACAAGAAAAAGCCGTTTCCTTGACTGCTGCTTTACGAGGCGATGCTGCGGATATCCTAAGATCGATTCCTAAGGGTCAAGAAAAATGTTACCAGACCTTGTTTACTCGACTAGACAAACGTTACGGAGATGCCCATCTACAACAAGTCTACAAGGCGCAACTAAGAAGTAGAGTTCAACGAGCAAGTGAAAATTTGCAAGAGTTTGAAGCAGATGTTGCTCGTATAGTGCGGTTGGCTTATCCGGAGGTACCAGACAACATTTTGGATGAAATTGCCGTAGATACCTTCGTCAATGGGTTAAAAGAAAGTGAATTACAGAAAGCTTTACGACTAGCGAGACCGAAAGTTCTAGATGAAGCGCTCGCTATTGCCTTAGAACATGAAACAGCTAGTCAAACTTCACGGAGCCATCGAGTAAGAACTATTGAAGAAGGCGACGAACCAAACGATGAACGTCTAGAAGAAATGGTACGAAAAATAGTTCATAACACGATGCCGAAGAGACGCGAGCCCAGATGTTGGAATTGTGGTGACGTAGGTCACATTCGCCGTAATTACAAGAATATGATTACGAGATCGAACACAGGGCTGGAAGAGTTCATTAAATGCTGATGCGCTTTCGAGAAGGCCGTGTAGTGAACATTGTAATCACTGTCTTAAATTAGAAGAAAGACTTTGCCCCGTGAGACGAACCACCGTCATTAATGATCAATGGCAGCCTCAACAGCTACAAGACGCTCAAGCAGATGATCCATGTATAAAAAGAGTATTGGATTGGATGCGTCGAAGTGAAAGGCCCTCTTGGCAAGACATTAGTGCATGTAGTCCTGAAGTCAAGTGTTACTGGAGCCAATGGAATTGCCTAGTGTTAAAAGATGATCTTCTTTATAGAACCTTCGAGAACGATGATGGTACAGAATCTAAGCTTCAGTTGATTGTACCTAAAAGTAAAGTGTCAGAAGTATTGCGTCAGTTACATGACGGTGCATCAGGTGGACACTTTGGTATTACGAAGACTCTGCAAAAGGTTCGAGAACGGTTCTATTGGGTGAACTGTAAAGATGATGTAAGAAGATGGTGCCGAAAATGTGAACTGTGTGCAACCAGTAATGGTCCAGTTGGTAAAAAGAGGGCACCCATGAAACAGTACAATGTTGGTAGTCCTATGGAACGAGTAGCAATCGATATTGCAGGTCCACTTCCAGAGACAAATGATGGAAATAAATATATCCTGGTAGCCATGGATTATTTTACGAAATGGACTGAGGCCTATGCGCTACCAAATCAAGAAGCTGCTACCGTTGCAGAGGTACTTGTTAAAGAATTCTTTAGCCGATTTGGTGTTCCCTTGGAGATCCACTCCGACCAAGGGCGAAACTTCGAGTCAAACCTTTTCCAAAACGTTTGTAAATTGATTGGTGTCAATAAGACCAGAACGACACCCCTGCATCCTCAATCAGATGGAATGGTCGAGAGGATGAACCGAACGATGGGTAAACACCTGTCCAAAGTTGTATCAAAACATCAAAGAGATTGGGATCAGCACATTCATTTATTCTTAATGGCATACCGCTCGGCCGTGAATGAAACTACAGGCCAGACTCCAACCTGCCTGATGTTAGGTCGTGAAGTTCGTTTGCCCTGCGACCTAGAGTTTGGCTGCAGACCTTCCGAAGAACATGTTGCAAGCGAAGATTATGTCGATCGTCTGAAGTTAAGAATGAACAGCATTCATGAACTTGCCCGACAACACATCCAGTTAGCCAGTGACAGAATGAAAGATCAATACGATTCTCGATGCAAGAATGAAAGCTATGAAGTAGGCGATCTTGTTTGGCTTTATAATCCACAACGTCGTCGTGGCTTGTCTCCTAAACTGCAAAGACAATGGGAGGGTCCGTATGAAATTAAAAAGAGAATAAATGACGTAATATACCGAATTAAGAAGTTGCCGAAAGGCAAACCAAAAGTAGTTCACATAAATCGTCTTGCCCCTTATGCTGGCTCAAATGAAACCGAAGAAGTCCGAACCCTTCAACATGAGATCAAAGATAAACGGCGACCAAGCTTTAAGGAGTTTATGTCAAATTACGCAGAGAGAAAGAATGCTAGATTCGGCGTGACGACAGAAGTTCAGCAGGATCTTTTTAGTGTTCCGCATAACGTCACTCTAGCCCACTGTGTTGCCCAAGATCTTGAGATGACTAAAGGAATCTCATCCGTATTTTATAAGAAGTTCGGTCGTTTGGACGAGTTAAAAAACCAGCAGCCTAAAGTTGGAAGAGTACTGAGATTAGAAGATGGTTCTCGATCTTTGCTGTATATGGTGACCAGGAAGTCGTATACAGACAGGGCAACCTACGAGGATATATGGTGTGCTCTAACTAATTTGAAGAAAATCGTCTGCAATTACGACATTAAGAATTTGGCCTTACCCAAGATAGGCCATGCACTAGATAATCTGGATTGGAAGATTGTCAGAAGCATGCTAGAAGTGATCTTCCGAGAAACCGGTGTAAGAATTACTGTGTGTTGCATTAATCCGAAGAGATCGTGTCCTTCAAAGACAGTAGACTGTTATTTCTTTCTGAGGGGTTCATGCAGAGCTGGAGAGTTCTGTAGATTCCGCCATCCTGGGCCTATATATAGAGTTGCTGATCGGGACGCTCAGATCTAAGAGGGGAGCAGTGTTACGAATATGCTTTCGGCATGGCCATTTAACCGATGCATCTCGAAGGATCGAGAAATTACCGGTCATATATCAAGCGCTGTAAAATTCCACTCGTCGTCAGATAACGAATTAGAGATGGGACTAATCCTGAATATTCTCGAACATAGTAACTTTGGTATATATAGGTAACGAAATTAGGAGTTAAGTTTAGTTGATAAGAGAGTACCGAACTGTAAAGTTATAAATAAATATATTTATATAAATTCGAACCGCTCGTTTTATTTAAAAACCGGTACAATACTATAATTTCTTACGCATCCGAAAAATTATTGTGAAAGAGCTCTTAAATTAGCTAATAAGCAAAAAAATCAAGATGAAAGAAGTAATATTGAAACAAGAGCTTTTAGAGTTATGTGAATTATATATTAACCAACAATTTAAGAAGTATGATGTTTATTAAGTTGCAATAAAACGTAAAGATACTGTGTCACTACCACCTTATCATTGCGAACCTAACTCGATCGAACTAATATGGACTTAAATGAAAGGGTATGTCGAAAGAAACAATACCAACAATATTTAGAAAGGTAGCCGTCAAATATCACATCACATAGTATCAAAAATTTGCAGGAATCGATGGCATACCAGCGAATACTCTAAAAGCAATCGGCGAGATTGGCGTTGATGTAATACTGAATATGAGCAACATGATATGGATCACAGGTGAATGGCGCAAATCAACCTTTATCACTATCCATAAAAAAGGATCACTAACTAAAGGATACTAAGGTATGTAGCAATTACAGAATGAGCTTTGCCCTTATTCCTCAGGCAAGCAAAATCCTGCTACAATGAACGACTAAAGAACTTTCTACTTTCAGAGATAGCCGAAGAATAACGCGGATTCGTACCGTTGCACTGGAAAGACTATTGCTCGACTAACCTGATACGATACATAATGTTACATCCAAATATTCCGATAGTTTTGTGGTGCCAAGATTATAATTTTGAAGAAGAAACGATATTGTGACCATTTGTAGGCAGAAATTCGGACATGTAAGCTTTAGGATTTCCGAAGTGGAAATTGAAACCTCAATAAACGTATTTTTATCTTTAATTGTGGCTTATTCCCAGTTAAATAGTAATTAATTTAAAATGCCACAAGAAAATAGCTTTAGAACAATATGTAAGCTTCCCTCAATATTTATATAAAATCGCTGTAGTCAACACCAAACTTTGATAATCACATTTTTGATGCTTGTAGTAAATTTGTAATAAAAAGACAGGAACTTAGTTTATTACTGCAAAACTTATAACCTCCTTTCAATCTACTCCATTTGCTATCATTAAATATGTATAAGGTATAAGGTAATGTGTAACTTAAAACTTTGGTGTAGGTGTTAAGCTGATTACCTCTGTTAACTTGCCAAATATTTTACGTTTCTACTTACACTTTCCGTGGTCTAGCCCTTTTGTCTGTGAGTCACCTTCAAAGACCCCTAAGTGCGAAATGTAATCCTTGTTCCCTTCCCATTGTAGTTCGTCTTTCAATTTCAGATCGTTCAGATCCTTATGGATAGAGCTGAATTTGTAAGGAGAAGACCTGAGGGAAAATACAAAACGGATGGTATTTGAAGGACAACATGCACCCCTGAGCATTATGGTGTGGTCTATCAGAAGCAGCAAAGGAACTAGTAGACTATGCATTGTCGAAGAAACAATGCAACAGGACCAGTACTTGAGGGTTTGGCCTTGTCACAAGGCCAAAACAGTAACAAAATTCCTTGACTGGCCTGGCAATTCGCCAGATCTGAATTTAATAGAAGATCTTGGGAAGCTCATGAAGAAAGAAATTTCTAATGAAATTATAACCACAAACTGTCAATGGATCAAACGCTTAATGGCAGTATGGCACAGGAGTGAAACAATTAAACAAAATTGCCAGAAACGCATAGAAAATATGTCAATAAGGTGCCAGGCAGTCATTGCTGCAAAGGATGACACTACCAAGTATTAGGCTTAAGACATAATTTTAAGCGATTTCATGTAATTACTCGTTTCTCTTTTAATATTTGTAAACTTTAGAAGTTATAAGTTGCAGTAAAATAGAATTAAGCGCAAAACTATGTTTTCTTACTCAATAACGTATCATTATTAAACAAAAAGTAACATTTTATGGGGTGGTAATAATTTGATCAGTCACTGTAGTTAGACTAGGTTAAGTTGGGTGAACGTTATTACACATTTGTTGCTAGCTGGATGGACACTTCAGCCTGATTGCCAAAAAAAATTGTGAGTCTAAGCTTAGAATCTACAAAACAGTAATTAGGCTAGTGGTCACATATGGATGTGAAACGTAGTCCCTTTCAACCACTGAGGAAAATCAATTGAGAATATTTGAGCGCAAAATATTGGACCAACCCATTGTAGCCATGGTTCGTAGAGAAAAAGATGAACTATGAGCTGGATGAATTAATGCAGAGCGCAAAGATATCGTTAGGTTTGTAAAGTCACAAAGACTTGGCTACTTAGAAAGAATGCCAGATAATCGAGTTGTAAAAGTAATCCAGAGATGGAAACCCTAAGCAAATAGGACAAGAGGAAGGCCCCATAAAAGGTGGATAGACGATGTAGAGGAAGATCTTACAACTATGAACATCAGGCAATGACAAAGGAAAGTGTCCTAAAGGGTAGAATGGAAAAACGGTGTTAAGCAGACCAAGACCCACACAGGATTGTAGCACCATTAGAAGAAGAAAAAGAAGAAGGCTTTAAAGAAGCTTTTAATAGTGTGAAAAGAAACAAACTGCAGAAGATATTCGAAATCTGGTTACACCCAACAAATATACCAGTCTCGTAAAAAGACGTTGCAAGAATCAAAATGCACAGTAAGTAAATGGATACAACGCGTGAGTGAGATAGGGGGATGCACTATCAACCATGTTAATGCTTTAGTGCTAATAAGGTCTGCAGAAATCTCACTTTGAGAAATAATAAGAACCAAGAAGTAAAAAGAATATTGGGGATAATAACCTAGCTGCAGAACCTTTTTTCTTTTAATTATCCGTAATATATTAACCTTTTTCCGAACATTTTATTATTGTAATTCGTTGCAGATATCTAACGTATCATTAATCACCCGTCAGACTTCAAAAAAGTAATAGTACTCATATTCTTTTATCAGTGATATAATTCATAATCTTAGTATTATATATTTTAGGTCATAAATAAAATACACTTTATAGAACGAAATGTTAACTAAAATTTATTGACAAAATTTATAACGGATGTATTTACACCTGTAATATTGCGACATTGTTATAAGCTTAGATATGTAAATAATATCTTCAATATTATTTTACGACAAAATACATCTCGTCTCGATTACATCTATAATAATCTGATTATGATATAATGCTTTCTTTGTTCTGTTTGGCTATTTTGTATCTGTTTGCTTCACCCTCCTAGTTGGTTTAGTCATGTCAAGTTGATCATACTACACTTCAGTGCAAAAAAAATCGACTCAAAATAATTTTTCGAAATTATGTCTCCTGTTTTAATCAAAAAGGTGTAAATTTAAAAATATTTAGTACAATTATTAACCTCATTATTGAGTTTGAAAAAAGTTTTGATTTTTGGTAAATCGGGTGACGTATTATAAATAAATAATGCAACACGTAGAGAGGGGATCAAAATTTGACCCATTGAAATCGACACGCATCCACTTAAAACATTTGGTTAATATCGTAAGCATCAATTTCCATAGCAACCCACTAATACATCAGTCACTTAAGTTCGCAACCTCATAACAAATGGATACCACATCCGTCAAAGCAGCTCAAGCAGTAGCATTATTGAGAGAAGACCTGAGCCAGGGAGCCGTGGCAAATCGACTAAATTTAAGCCAATATGCTGTATCCCGAGTGTATCGTCGGTACCAAGATACTGTTGATTATGTCCGCCGACAAGGAGGAGGTCGTAAATGAATAACAACAGAGAGAGATGATCGATTTTTTGTATCTAAATCTCTGAGAAATCGACATTTGACTGGTGCTAATCTCAAAGAAGAGCTTAGAGAGGTCCGAAGTGTGGTTACCAGCGTTTGGACAGCCAGAAGGAGACTGAAAGCAGCCAACCTGACAACAAAAGAGCAGCTACTGGTCCCAAGCTAACTGCAGCCCAGAAGCAAAGACGACTAAAATTTGCTCGCGAACATCTGGATTGGGACGACTATCAATGGAGGTATTATTCTCCGACGAAAGTAGGATCTGCCTTCATGGCAACGACAAGAGGCGTCGAGTCTATAGAAGGCCAGGGGAAAGATTTGCTCATTGTTGTATACGAGAAATTGTGTCATATAGAGGCGGTTCTTATATGTTTTGGGCAGGCATTTCCATGGATGGGAAAACCGAGCTGCTTTTCGTGCATGGTGGGGGACGTGGAGAAGGTTTAACGGCGGATCGTTATATCAGAGATATTTTGGAGGAACATGTGGTTCCATATTGCCTTTATTTTATTGTATGATAATTCACGATGTCATAACGCACGAGTCACCACCACCTATCTAACTGAGATCAGTATACCTACAATAAATTGGCCTGCGTTCAGCACGGACATAAATCTAATAGAGCATGTTTGGGATCAGCTTAAACGATGGGTCCGGAGCAGAAATCATGCACCAAAGAGCATAATGGAATTGAGAGCTGCGCTTAATGATGAATGGGAAGCAATGCCTCAAGAATTTATTAGCAAAGTCTTCCGATCCATGCGAAATCGATTGGAAAGTGTAATTAGGAATAGGGGTGGTAATATCAGATACTGAAAAACAAAAAAATTTATTTTGTAATTGATGATTTCTCTGTTCATTACGTCTTTCTTGGGATAGTTCTAATGATGAATATTTGAGAAACTCTGTTCGTATTGTATATTGTTTTTATAATGCGTATTCCAAATAATGAAATGGCAGTTTTTGTAAGTTCAATAATAAAGTTACTGTTTGCACATGACATCTTATTATTTTCATACTTCTTACATTAAAACAGAAGGTGTAATCTCAAATATCGCTTTTGAGTCAATTGTTTTGCACTCAAGTATATATTTGTATACGATTCTACTTTAGCATTTGCTACTTTCACCTCTTTCACATTTTTTGGCAATCTCATAGATTTGAAGATCTATGACTGCTCAATTTTCTTTATTTTATATAGATTTTTGTTTTCCTTTGTTTGGCTATAAAACTGCGTTTGACTATAACCAGATCTCTTTATTCTCAAACTTATCTGAGGGTTTATCTCTAATAATACTGGCCATATTCCTCCAAAATTGTACTAGGGTTTCCTTTCACGTTCCAGCTCATTTTTCTTACTATTTTTAGCATAAATAGAGCATCTTTCATTTCGATTCGTTTTTAGTTCGACTTTCGTTTTTCTAAGTTACGTTCATCGTTTTCAACACCTATGCACATGTGTTTCTTTCTTGTTGAATCAACATTTAGAACTTCTCGAAGTCTTGTGCGATGACTACTTGAATATCCGCGAATGAACTCAGAACGGATAAAGACAGAAACATGGACTTTATCCCGAAACGGCGAAAAACCACTTAATATCTTTGAGAGGAAAATACTTCGAAAGCTTTTTCGGGCCGTATAAGAAAATGGTCAATGATATTCTATGACTTCATCGAAGAAATAACTGATTTTTTTTAGTTATACATAAAACCAGATATGAAATTTATTAAGGTGTAGAGACTAACATTGTTAGGATGTCAGATAATGGGTACACAAAGCAAAGACCTCTTTGCGAGAAGACCAAGGTCTACAAAGGATTGTCGAGCCAATTATGACGATGACGATGGATAGGAAACTCTTCTTTTTAATATTTGTAGTAGATAATTTCGATCAATTACAAACGTATAAAAAAAAAATTGTAATTTTCTGTGTAAAATTATAAAGTTTTTTTTTGTAAAAGTGAAAAAAACATTACACTATAATATTCTCTTAACACTATTGCACGAATTAAAAAACTAAATACTATACACAAAAAAACAATAAATCTAAACAAAACTAATTCTACAGCTGCCGAAGTCAAACATCCGTAAAATGTTATCTTTATGGTGCATACACCTCTATAAGAAAGTAATTCATATAAAAATGATAGTCGAGCAGACGTTAATGATGTATTTTGTACCACAATAATAAAAAAGTATATTCATGCACGACAGATTATTATAGTAACAGTTTTAACAGATGTTCACAATGCTCGTAAATTGTCCCAGGGAGGGATTTTCCAGGAGAGAATTTTAAATTTCAATTAGAAATTAAGACAAGGTGTGAATGTTTGTTTTTGAATTCGAAATTTCTTTGTTCTTTTATTGTTATTATTTGTTCATAATTTACGTTCTAAAAGCTATTTTGCTAATTTCTTCTTATTTGTATATCCTTGTTCTTAACCCATTACAGGTGTCATGTCATCTATTTCAGCTCCTAATCCACTTTCTCCAAGCTTTACTATTTTTCGTTAAACGATTGATTTCTTCTTAGTTTTATTTCTTTTTGCTTCCAGTTTTTCTTCTGCATATTATTTTATCTTCTGAATATTTATATGCATATTAGCATATAAATATGCGATTATTTTGAAAAAAGCCTACTTAATTTCTTGGGACACAAATGAAGCAGTTTTATAACTGTTTTATCAAACAACATCACAATCTAAGCCTGAAAAAACAGAAGCCACAACTGAACTGTCTACTATATACATGCCCATGAAAGTTTTAGCCCCAAAAGGGTCAAAACAAGTGGGCAACGTGCCATCAGGCGAAAGAGGTAACAACTATTATTGTTTGTATAGGTCACTATTATTGCTTGTCTCAATGCGCTAGGAAATTCGGTGCCTCCTTCTATGATATTTTCAAGAGTACATTTTAAGTCCCACATGATTAACTGCCCTATTGAGCCCTATATTTTTCAATTTAATCATGGATAAATCATCAAAAGCGTTAACAAAGGAAGAGGATACAGAATGGAAGGAAAGAAATAAAAATACTCTGTTAAGCAGGTGACGCAATATTGATGGCCCAAGATGAAGGTAGTCTGCAAAGACTGGTCCACAGATTTACCATAGGAGCAAAAGAATTTAATATGACAATCTTTTCTCAAAAAAAACTAATACAATAGTAGTCAGCAAAGAACCAACCAGATGTAAAATAGAAATTGATGGCATCAGTATTGAACAATTAATAGAAATAAAATACTTTTGAATAACACTGTCTAGCTGTGGAGACCTGGACAAAGAAGAGAGAGATCAAGCACAAAAAGCAAGTAAAAAATGTATAAAGCCAGTGTAAAAAAAGACCAAAAATGACAAATGCCTCAGAAACAAGACCCGACACAGCCACAATACAAAAGCTACTAGAAACGACAGAGATGAGAATACTGAGAAGAATGGCAGAAAATACGCTAAGAGATCGAAAGAAAATTAAAGACTTTAGAAGAAAATGTAACGTACAGTGTATAAATGAATGGACACAAAATGAAAAAAAAAGAAGAATGGAATAACCACACATACAAAATAGGAGAGACCAGTGTCGTCAAAATAGCAAGAGATCGGCAAGTCACCAATCGGCAAAAAAAAGTTTCGGACGAGCGCGTAAAATATTGAGTGACAACTTTCCATAGAGGTATTAGTCCGCCAATGAACAAGCAGAATTGCTTATAAAGAGAAAAAAGAAGAAAAGAAGAAGATTCATGACGCAGCCCCAGAAACATTAACAGTCGATCTTGCTACTCCCAATGGGTGGTCCAACGTTGAAAAGTTGGCAGATTTTTTAAACCATTTCATAAAACATGTCCGACCTAATGTGGAAAAGAAGGTGCTCGTAATCATGGACAATCTCGAGAGTCACTTATTTATTAAAATTATAATTATTGGCTAAAGTAAATGTGTCATGTTTACATTCCCTCGTCACAAAAGCACACACTACAGCGTTTAGACAGTTCCGTTTTTGGTCCACTGAAGAAATACTACAGCAAAGCTTTGCAACGATTGGCTTATGCATCATCCAGGAACTGCACTGACTATAATGACGCGGAGTTTTTTGGAACTGCTTTTACTTTTGCGTTTATACCTTCTAACATACAAAATGGTTTTAAAGTTTATGAGTTCTTTTGTCACCGATAGACCTATACTGGATGAGAAAACTGTTTCAGATGCACCAAACGCGGTGTCAGACACCACTGATTCTCAAGAAAATGTAGCTTCTCCTGACATCGAATCCTCCCAATGTTCAACAGCTTCTTCTTATGGGGCCCTATCCCATTTGTGGATGTTGGCGACAATTCTGGAATACTCCTGTCGATCTTGTGTGGCTCTAAAAAGTGCATGGGCATCAAGATTTGTCCAATCCCTTATGTTTTTAAGCCATGAGTATTTCTTTCTTCCGATGCCTCGGTTCCCTTCTATCTTCCCTTCCATAATAAGCTTTAAGAACTGGTACTTGGAATTTCGAAATATATGACCCAGAGAAGCAGTTTTTCTTCTTTTTATTATTGGCAGCAATTCTCGTTCTCTGCCCATTCTATTTAATACTTCGACATTTGTTGTGTGATCTGTTCTCAACAGCAAATAGCAGCTAATCCAGTTATCATGGAATCTCCACTACCATCTACAGCCACAGGTGCAAAAGAATGTGCTAAAAGATATACTTTACTATCACCAGAAGTTATTCGACCTTACCCAAAGGCCCTACCAAGAGAAACAAAGTCTCGAAACAGATAGGGTAGACTATAGGGTTAAATGATACACCTGAAAAACAGGAATTTGAAGAGTCAGCCTCCAAAAAAGAAAAACCGAAGTAAAGAAAAAAGGAAAGACTGTTATAAAGTGATTTTGTAAGAAAGAAATTACGAGACTAGTTCTGAGGAAGACTTTAGTTAGAGAGCGATGGTGATCCATGTGCTGATATACCTATAAGAAAAATATAAATGTGTAGGAATGCGGAGAAAATTATTACACTACAATAAGGAAGGAAGACTGGATTCAATGTATAAATTGCCGCTTTTGGGTCCATGAAGATTGCGCCACTTATTAAAATTACTTTTAGAAATGTGGGAAACCCTAACTCCACAAACAACTGAAACTGTGTTACAAAGATTACTGAATGTTTCTGAAACTATGCATATCTGCAAGAAACATGCTTTTATTTGATAATTATCAATGCTATATTCTAAAACAAAGTAAAACAATAAATATATTTCATCAAAAGATACAAACCTCACTGACCCAAAGAACAAGACATGATTGTACCTTGAGATAAAATCACAAAATCAGTTCTCTTTTTTTTATACTCAAAAATGTTTCTTCTTGTTTCTCTTTATAAGCAATTCTGCTTGTTTATTGGCGGTGTATTTATTAATACCTCCATGGAAGGTTGTCACTCTATCTTTTGCGCGGTTGTCCGATACTTATTTTGCCGATAAAATTAGCGAAAATAGCAATTATAAATTGTGAATAAATTAAGAAATTGGCCGGTTTTACTTATTATTGTTGTTTTGTACTAAGAACATAGACTTACCCTCTGAAGATATTGATGCCGTAAGATTCTTAGTCAGGGGAATGCCGCTGGCCCACGTCGGGACGCCCGCCTCGGAGGCACGAGAAATCGTTGTTTTTCTTTCACTGTCTTGGTCTGAAGTGTATTGAGATCGTTACTAGGGCCGAATACAAAAGAGAGCCAAATTCTCCGTACTTACAACATCATAAATGAGATAGCCAGTTTAAGTTTTACGAAATAATAGGAAATAACATACTTTAAAAAGGTCGTTAGAATGCAGCATTAAATTAGATCACATTACAGTCCCGTAACAGAACAAATATTAACTGTAAAAATATGAAAAGACGCACATACTTTCCCAAACACTGTTATTAATTCATCTTGCCAGTCTATTTGATTTTTGTACTTGATCTCTCACTTCTTTGTCCAGGTCTCCATAGCTGAACAGTGTAATTCCAACATATGAGTGTTTACAAAGTAAAGTTAATATAGGTAAGAAAAAACGAAGAATTACTAAAAATATATACTTTTGCTGGTAAACCAGTACGTAGTTGACTAGAGACCCCCCTGTTGAAAAGAAATGCACTCAAGCTGTTTTCTGCTCATCATCATTTATAAAATAGTTTACTAAAGACTGTTTGTTTAAAAGATTCTGTAAAATTAGATTTCAAGGAGAAAATCACATTCAGCGGCGTTTGGCGTTTATTCGAAGGTTGAAAAATGAAAATCTTCAAGACATAATAAATAGGTACATAAAGCATACAGCTGCGGAGATGACAGACACATTTCAGTTCTCTTTAATATTGCACGAAAGTGAAAACAAACAGTTGAAAGGTGTAAGCTATTACGAAAGTATTTGTATTCGATCAAATATTTATCACGTTGATGTGTGTATCTAGAGAAAATATTTCTTTTTTCATTTTTTCTTTTTTTATTTTTTCAAATAAACATTGAATCAATGAAAGCGACATCATTTCGGTTGGCCTATTTTCTGAAATAAAAACCAATATTGTGAAGAAACTTGTTATAGATCTATCACTATTGAACATTTTACAAATCATCTGAACCAAAAAATAACAAAGAAAATAAATTTGATATAAACGGCTGTACAAAATGAGATGTTTAGATCCATCAGTATAATAATTGATGGGAAGATAGAGGGCTGAAGAGGGAATAGGCAGAAGAGCCATGTCATGGCTTCGCAATATCAGAACTAGGACGTGCATGAACGATAAAAAAATTACTAAGAGTGGCGTAGAATATAGAACATCTTGATGTAGTGATCGCAAACCTCCAGTAATGGAGTGCACTAAAAGAAGAAGATCCATCAGTAAATTGGACCATTAATATCTATACATGTTTCATCATTATCCTATAATAGCGGAGGGATTGTCGTCCTCTTCCGATTCATTTGTCGTGGGAAATCAGTTCGCATTAACTTTTCTACAAATGGTTGTGTGACTTGGCGTCTTCTACAATGTTCCTCCAATCTTTCCTTCTTTTTCAATCTCAATTTGAGCCTTTCTCTTGATATGTCTGTTACTGGTCATCCTTTGGTGATTTTGTTGATAACCTTTCTAGATGTCCCATCTATCTGAGTCTTTAATCCTCTGACGATATCTTATCCTTTCAAAACTTTTATCTCTAAATTAACTTTAAAATTAGAGAACATTTTCAAATAATAAATAGTTACTAAAAAAAATATTTGCTTATTCACATTAAATATTTTCACAATATTTTTTCTTTTTATTCTCAATATAAATTTTAATCAGTAAATATAACAGGATGCCAACTTTTTCTTTTCCCTTTCTTCTTATTATTTCACCTTTTGTGGTTAAATGAAAAAGGAAACATTCTTTAACCCTTTCAGTCATATTGGGTATAATTGTGCCCATTAATTTTAATGCATATATAATTCTACAGGAATATGTAACTAGTGATGACAGTGACTTCGAAGAAGAAATACAAGTAAAACAAAGAATTGGCAATATGATAGATGATGTCTCAGAAAATCAAAACGAAGGGGAATATGAGGAAGAGGAAAATGAGGAAGAAAAGGAGGATGATAATGAATAGGGCGAAAACGAAGATAATTAGAATAGCTTCATTACTCTACAAAAATATGTAAAATGGTTACAGAATGTTCAATATGTAACACGACAATTACCTAATACAATAAACCAGAATGAAAACTGTACTAAGGAGTATCCAGCTACATATTTTCTGAGATATTTTCCCGAAAGTTTATTTGAAAATTTCGTTCAATACACAAATATGTGCTTTGTAAACTGAAATTGAGAAATCTGTACCATGTAACCTACAAGAAATAAAATCGTTTTTTGGCCTTGGTATTTCAAAAATTTACATTGTGTTGACAATCTGGAACCCAGACAGAGCAACTGCAAACTATGGAAGGTTCGACCAGTTTTTGAATCAGTCCTAAAGAGATTAAAAAACTGCAGATACCCAGAAACAAATATTTACATAGACGAACAAAAATCATGCCCTTAAAAGAGAGATTGTCTATAAAGCAATGCATCAAAAACAAACCAAATCCATACGGAGTAAAACTATATTTATTAGGTGGTGAAAATGGATTGATTTACAATTGGCTAATCTATTAAGGTAGTACCACAGAAATACAACCTTCTTATTTGAAATATGGACAGCGTGCAGCTCTAGTATTGCAAGTATCAAAAATACTTGAATCTAATAAGCAAGCGTACTGTGACAATTCTTTTACGAGCTATAACCTTTTAACAAATTCTTAACCAAAAATCAATACTTGTTCCTGGTACTGCGAGGATCAATAGATTTTCTAAACCACCTCTAACTGATGAAAAAGATTTCTCAAAAAACGAGAGAGGATCAACAGAACAAATTATCTCTTCTGATGGAATTGTAGTAACCAGATGGAATTCCAGTAAATTCGTTGGGGTTGGTACACAAGATGTTTTAAAACGTTGGAATGTAAAACAAAATGTTTCATTGACGTAAGTCGACCCGAAGTTATACAAAAGTATGGTCCATGGGTGGCATAGATAAAACAGATGCTCTTATTGCATTTTACAGAACAAAAAATCGTTCCAGAAAGTGGACTGTTCGACTAATCTTTCATGCAGTTGACATGGCCCTAACCAACTCTTGGTTAGAGTATAAATGAGACATGCATACCTTAAGAATTCCAAAAAAAATATATCATGTACCTTCTACACTTTAGGATGAATCCCTCATAAAAGTCAACTCTTTCAATAACCGAAAACGGAGAATACCTTCAAGCGATATATCTAGTCCAGTAGTAGCTGCAAAATGCCAAAACATTGAAATTAGACCTCTTACTAAGGAGCAATTTGATAATACAATTGATATTTTCCAGAGCACCCACAGCTACCTTTACCTTTAAGATGCAAAAACCCCGTGGCTGTACAGGAAAATCAAGATGAAAATGTCAGAAGTGCAATGTTCATTTGTGCCTCCAAAAGAAAAGAAAATGCTTTTTTATGTTTCATATGCGCTAGTTTCGTACAAATGAACCCATAATAATTTTTTTATATATATAAATGTTATATTTTTTAATGTCCAAAAAGTGATATATGAACTGTTTTAAGTACATTTTAGGCAAAAAATATTTTTCGTTTGCTGAAAAAAAGCGGTACTGAAAGGGTTAAGTAAAAGCCACCAAAAATATTAAACTTAGGCTTAAACTCTTAAAATATTACGCTTAAGATCTTACACTCTTTCCAGATTTATAAACCAAAAAAATCAGACGAAAGCAATCAGGGCCGTTCCTGGCGGGTATGCAATGAATGCCCCGCACGCAGGCGCTAAATTTTAGGGGCGCCAAATATTTGGTTACCGTTACAAAAATATTCTTACTTCTAAAACAAAAAAAGTCAGTGTTCAGTATTTCCCCGGTAAGCGCTAAATCAATCACTTCATCCGTTTGCTATTCACTATTATAATACCAAAATTACTAATTAAATTACCACCCTACAATTTTATTAGTGTCAGCATATGACGCGCCATCTAATGCCGCACGCCACTCACTTTTAATGTTTTGTGTTGCCGGCATGCCGCCCGCGTGGTTGTCTTAAGAAAAGTTGCGCGATGCGCCCGTCTCTGACGAAATTGTCGTTTGCGCAGCAAACCGTAACGTTTTAATTCAGTCGTTAGATTTTGTCTTATGGGTTAGGATGTTCTGTTCGCAATATCATTATCATTAATGTTTATTGTAAATACATCAAGTTTATTGTAAATTATAAGTTTAAGGCGGCAAATAAACTGCTTAAAGTAAGTAAAATAAGTTAACTTATTTATTTAAATAAAATAAAAATAAATAAGTAAAGTAGTAAAATTTAACAGTTTAAGAACCTTAAAATTATTCTTCGGGTCAGTTAAGTATCAATGTTTATTTACAACCATGTATGTTATGTTGACATTGAAGACCTTTTATAAAAGTTTGAAAAACCAAATTTCTAGTTTTAAAATCTATCCAGGGGGAAAGTGACATTTACCCGGATGAAAAGTGTATGACATTAATTTTCCACCCAGGTAAATTTTAACATCCTACGAATAACCAAAATGTTTGTTTAAATTTTATTAGATTTTTTTTTAATTTGCATTTAAAAGATATGGTTCTGAATAAAACAGTACCTATACAAACCTCGGTGAAAAAATTTCATTTCTGTCTCGACGCTATACGCCTCGGTAAACCATGTTTTTCTCTTGTTAAGAATTAAACACTTCAACTCAGTGTATAATATTATATATTGTGAATGTATATAATATACTATTATTTACAACCATATACGTAAAACATCACTTATGACATTTTTGAGAGTTGGAAAGTTCACCTTTTGTGACTGTTCTGATTTTCAGATAAAAATTGATTACCTGTTTAATTTCTGCCCAGAACAGCAAAATATTACTCAATTATTTTGGATGAATCTCCAGTTGTAGCGATGTTGAGCAGCTGACGGTCGTAATTCGCTTCGTTTATTGTTCTCCATATGAAGTCGAAATTAGAGAACACTTTCTGGGTTTTTTCAAAGTTTTAAATACTACAGGAGAAGGGCTTTTCAATTTTTTAAAAGAAGAAATATTATCAAAATTTGAAATAAACCTTGATAACATGAGGGGTCAGGGTTACGACAATGGGGCAAATATGTGTGGCAAGCATGTGGGCCTTCAAGCTCAGATTCTAAAAATTAATCCCAGAGCAATGTTTTTGCCTTATTCAGCTCACACTTTTAATTTAAGTGTAATGATGCAGATGTGAAACTGCAGGTTTTTTTTCAATTATTTAGGAGTCGTTCAATTTTTTTTCTACTTCACCCTACAGATGGGACATTTTAAAAAGGAATGTACCAAACTTAACTTTAAAATCAGTAAGTGAAACACGATGAGAAAGCAGAGTCAAAGCCATTCGCCCTCTTAGGTTTCAATTCCTCGAAATGTGGAAAAATTTACATGATTTGGTGGAATATAATTCAAGAGATATGAACACGAAACATTCAGCAAGGTCACTATTAGACAAAACTAAAACGTTCAAATTCACTTTTTCTATTATAATTTGGCATGATGTGTTAACAAAAATTAATATAGTAAGTAAAATGGTCCAGAATCCAAATACAACTTTAAATGAATGCCATACAGAAATAAAAAATCTTATTATTTATTTCACTGAAAAAAGGTTAGACAAACATTTCGAGATTTTCATGAATGAGGCTGTAGCAGAAGCAGAAAAAAGTGATGTAGAGCAAACATTTCCATTATTAAGACAAAGAAAGACGAAGCTTCAATTTTCGTATGAAGGTACAGATGAAACAGTATTCGATCCAAAACAAAAATTTAAGATCAGTTTTTATTTTCAAATTTTGGACACAATTCAATCCCTACAAAGACGCTTTGGGGGAATAGATAAGTTACACGATTTATTTGGATTTTTGGGTAATTTTCAAAATCTAGATTCTGATGTGATTAAAAGATCATGTATGGATTTGGATTTAGCTTTACAAATTCAACATGCAGGAAACGTATGCAAAGATATTGATGGTCTTGATTTGCATAATGAAATTCTGTCATACAAAGTTCTTAACCCAGTCACAGACTCTGGCAAAATTTCGGATTCGCCCATAGATATTTTAAATTATATAACAAAGAAAAATTTACAATCTTTGTTTCCAAATCTATAGCCTTGAGAATATTCCTGACCCTTCCAATTTCGGTGGCATCTGGCGAAAGGAGTTTTTCAAAGCTAAAGCTCATAAAAAATTATTTAAGAACGTCAATGTGCCAAGAAAGGCTATCAGATTTGGCAGTCATTTCAATTGAAAATAAAATTTGTGAAGCCATTGATCACAATGAAATGATTAATGAGCTTGCATCTGTGAAAGCCCGACGTGTCATGTTGTAATTCCAATATTTGTTTTATTTTTCACTTGGTAAACAAAAGTTTTTTTGCATTGAGAGTATCTCCTTTCCGTTATTGTTTCATGTTATATTCCAGAATGCCTTATTAATTTGCGAATTGAGTGTTTTCTTTCTTACTGTTAACTTACATAATAATATTGTTTTAAAATGACCTTTTTTCTTCATTTAATTTTGAAAATAAAACCTTTTTTCAAACAAGATTCGTTTTATTTTTCTTTTTACATTCATATCATATTTTCAATCATATCACAAGAACATGTTATGATATAGGTATCTTAAAAACATAATATGGGGGCGCACAAAAAATCCTGCACGCAGGCGCTCACTACCCTAGGAACGGGCCTGAAAGCAATTATTTTAACGTAATGACCAGATTTTTGTCTGTTAGTTTTGCACTGTTAAATTAAGCATGTCTAAACTCTTAATAATGATTTTTCTTTTTTTACTATCCGTTTCTTTTAGGACTACATTTGAATTATTCCATTGACTATTATTAATCTTAATAATGACTAGTATATTGTGGGATAAAAATAAAAATTCGGTATTTTTACTTCCAACTATCATTATACCAATTTCCGATATTTCACAACT
This sequence comes from Diabrotica balteata, assembly GCA_918026665.1. NCBI lineage: Eukaryota > Metazoa > Arthropoda > Insecta > Coleoptera > Chrysomelidae > Diabrotica > Diabrotica balteata. The sequence goes on from OU898277.1 coordinate 19,669,553, forward strand.
GATGCAATCGGTGACCCTGTAAACGAACAATGCCGACTTGTACTTTCACCGAATTTTGTGATTTATCAAAGCATCGCCGTCCAAATCACTATAATTCGGTGCCACGGTTCAAGATTTCGTTAATAGTCCTCCGAAAATCCGTATAAGAAACTACATTTAACCGTTAAACAATACCACATTAAGGTGGAAATAATATACAATGAGGTCACATTTGACTTTTTTCATTTATGACAGTAGTACTAATACTTCAGTTGTCAGTTAGAGATAAAAGGGAAAAAGGATAATATGAAAACTATTTCATAATGATTTCAGCAGAAATTAGAAAGTATAGAGAAAAGTATAATATTTCGCGGTTATAAGCTGTTATATATTGTACATATTTCTAAGATATGACAATTTGACTAAGACGAAATCCCTGGCCAAATTATTAGACATACGATCAGTCGCAATCCGAATCAAGTCAGTCACAGACGTGTTTCTGTGGCTTTATGAACTTGTAATTGTTTGTTTAACAGTTTATACTACTACGTTATTATTTTACTTTAGAACAAGTTAAAAAAGGCGATCTTTCACCACGCAAAAAAGCTCAAGTGAAGGCCCTTGTGATTGCGAAAACATTTACAAACCGAGAAATATCACGAAGATTGGAAGTTTCTGAAGCTACTGCACGACGCATAAAACAGAAAATTGAGTCAGGGGAGGAACTAAGCCCGAAAAAAAAAAAGAAAAGATGCGGTAGAAAACCAATTTTCACTCTACGGACAGAGAGACATTTGAAGAAAATTTGTCTAGAAAACAGATTTGTAACCACAAAAGTAATAAACTCCAGGATGCTAGGGTACATATTTCTGAGCACACTATTCGAAGAAAATTGAAAGAATTAGATTTAAAAGCCTGTCGCCCAGCCAGGAAGACCAAGTTAACAGCTGCAATTAAAGAAAAGCGCCTAAAATGGGCCAAACAATGGGAAGACAAAGATTTGGATTTCTGAAGCTTAGTAAGATACAGCAATTTAATCAAAAATTAATACATTACTATTTTCAGTTAAATAAAGCAAATAAACATGGAAGTTTATATATTTTTCCTATTTTTCGTCGTCGTCATGGAGAAAAGTTTCATCTTGATTATGTCGTCCCGAAGCAGAAGATTAAAAATTCCACCAAAGTGATGATTTATTTAGTCATCAGCGGCAAGGGCACTGGACCTCTGTATGTCATCAAAGGAATAATGAAGCAAGATCATTACAAAGTATTACAAAATCGGTTGATTCCACGGTTTAGAGTTCCCCATTTGGAAACCATTCACTTTTATGCAAGATAAAGCTCCCTGTCACATTGCTTGGTCTGTTAAAGTTTTTTTGGCAGAAAAAATATCCCTCTTTGGCAGAAAAAAAAAACAACGAAATCCAGCTCCTAGAAAAGATTATTTGTGTGTGGAATCATGCAGGAGACAGTACAGTCTGGCGTCTATAGACTGCCGCGCAGTATGATAGAGGCTAAAAGCGGCTCAACTAAATACTGACTTTTACTAACATTAATTTCACTTTTCTTTAAAACTCAATCAATTTCTGCTGTTCTACATTAATGCTGTTTTATTTATGTCAAATAAATCGGTAATTGATTGATCAATTTAAAATAATAAAATGGTACAATATCTTGCAGTGCGTCTAATAATTTGGCCAGGGACTGTACATGAAGGAGTCTGCCCGCTACTTTTGTTACCACTGTCTCTGGCAACTCTTCTCCATTCTTTAACTTCGATGGATTTTAGATCATCCTCTATGTTATCTTGATACCTAAGTTTTGATCTTCCTCTGGATGATCTTTCCACTGGTCCTCTTTGGTCGAAAATTTTTCTGATCGCTGCATCTTCATCTCGCCTAATTACATGTCCTATCCATCGAAGGCGTGCTAATTTAATACATTTTACAACCTCGGGTTCCTTAAAACTTCTGTATAACTCAAAGTTGTAGCGCCTACGCCACAAACCCTGTACTTGGACTCCTTCATATATTTTCCTAAGAATTTTTCTCTCGCAACGTTTAATCAATTCTTGGTCGTTCTGTGTAAGTGACCACGTTTCTAACCCGTATGTTAACACTGGCCTTATTAGTGTTTTATATATGGCAACTATAATTTTTCTGGGTAGTTTTGGGGCCATCTGTTTCCTCAAGCCATAATAGCACTTATTGGCAAGCACTATTCTTCTTTTAATTTGTCCGTTGACATTGTTGTCTTTGGTCAGCAGCGAGCCCAGGTAGACGAAGGTGTCCACACCTTCTAGTTCCGGATCATCAATTAAGGTATCTGATTGCCTGATTTAGTACAATACATATACTTGGTTTTCTATGCGTTTATTTTTAATCCCAGTCTCAGTGCAGACGCCCTTAATGATCGAAATGCTTCGATCAGAGATTCTATGGACCTAGCAATAATGTCTATGTCATCTGCATATCCGACCACTTGTACAGATTAATTAAAGATGGTGCCATTCGTATTATTATGGCACTCTCGAATTACTTTTTCTAGTGCAAGGTTAAATGAGAGACACGACAGTCCATCTCCTTGTCTCAGTCCATTTTTACAATAGAAGGGTCTTGGAAAGTAGTTTTGGATTTTGACAACACTCTCTACGCCTGTGAGTGTAAGTTTCGTTAGTTGAACAAGATGAAGCGGCATTTGAAATTCCATTATAACCTGTAGAAGTTTTTGTCTGTTGACTGAAGGGGCTTTGTTATTTTTCAGTTTTGAAATGGCTTCTTCGGTGGGAGGCGGCTCTTGAGCGTTTTCATCTATTTCAGGCAAAGTAATTTCTATTTGGTCTTCTTTACGACTGTCGCTAAGCAGTTCTTCAAAATGATTCGCCTGTTTAGTATATGTTCTTTGCCACTAATTATGGAACCATCTCTGTCTTTACATGCTGTTATTCTGGGTTTGAATTCATTTCTGCAGCTGTTTATCTTCTGGTAGAATTTTAGCGAGTCTTTTCTATTGTAGTGGTTAACAATCTCGTTTAGTTCGTTTTCGTATGGCCCTTTCTTTTTCCTTCTAAACGTCCTTTTTCTTCTCATCTAAGATTTTCATAGTCTTCCAGGTTTGATCTCGTTCTAGCTCTTATATGCTTCATTTTTCTGTTGGTTAATGGATTTACATTCTTCGTCAAACCAATCTTCGTTTATTTTAGCCTGGTTAGGTTTTAAAAAGTCTTTAGCCGCTGTATGGATAGCGGATAGAAAATTCCATGATAGCTATTTTATTTCAATAAGATTTTGCTCAAAAATTAATTATTTTAAAGTTATAAGCAAGGAAAGTAGAAAAAAATCGATATTTTTAGTAATTTAAATATTTTAATTTTTTTTCTATTAATATTTCCGACTTATTTGAGAGGGAGGAAAAGCCAATTATTATAACTGAAGTTATCAAAACTTTTTCTGCAAAAATCATAAACCTCTCACATCTACCACGAAACAGATCCGCCCTGGTCTATTATAAAACCGACATAGTTACAGCTGGTGGTTTATTAATGTATGCTTAAACAGAACTTGCATATTGTTAAATTATTAAACTGGAATATAAAACAAACATTCCCGATAACTCAGAACGTGCTGATTATATCCTGTTTGACAGTTACCACTTCCGCATGCATTTTACTCTACTTTAAAAATATACGTGTAGCAAATATCGATTTGACTACGACAACCCCTGTTGAAAATTTCTACTTTACAATGCAAACCCAAATCAAATTTTCTACGGAATGAATACAAAGCCAACTAACTCTTCGAGTTACATATATAACGAGGGGCGTGTCTACGACTGCCTGCACCGGAATATAACTGATTCACCACGCGTACGGCATTTGTTTTACTGTCACGGTATACCCCGCGTCTCCTCGAAATAGGAAGTAAGTAAAACGGACTCTGGTGTCGACAGCTAAATGAATGCCGACAACGTCGAAGTGGTATCCTAGTTGGCACCGGTTTTCTTATACAGGCTGTCTTATAAGCCATTACTTAGAATCATCTAACAACCAGGGTTGGTTCGGTTCAGACAGTCAATCAATCTTATTCGAAGATATGCTCATTAGAACAAGGGCAAAACTACGTCATTATTTTAATTACTAGCCTAATCATAAATTAATTTCTAATATTTCGTGTCGACTAAATTTTGTTGTTTATATAAAATTTCAAAGTTATGGTTACATTCATGATTTTCCAAAGAGTTTTAATATAAGGAATTGGTTTTTCCCTTGACAAAACTATTCTATGTTCAGCTATCTGTTTTTTGAAACTTCTTTCTATCTGACCTATGTAAACTTTTGGGTATATCTCCACAATGATCTTATATACTCCTAAACTTTGGCTGGTATCATCTCGATCGGTATCATTTCTTATGTAGTTACCCAAATATATAAATGCAGACTCTCCGCGATATCATTTCGGAAATGAGACACCTGTCAACATTCCTCTATCCTCCTCTATCCGAAGATTATTAAATAAATAGCCAAATAGAATTCTGACAGCAATGTTTACGCCTTTTAAGAAAAATTCAAGCAAAACAAAAATTCATAAATTCATTCACCATATACCTAAATTAACTACAGGAGGAGCAACGAATTGCATTCAATGAAAAGGTATAGTTAATGCTTTTTCAGATTTCAGAACAGTTTGAATTCATTTTTTGGACTAATAAGCAATCATTTTTGTAGCATAAAAATATCTGTCTTAGTAAACATCTTTTTGAAACTTATCCGTAGTTTATAAAAGGACTGAAGGTGCACTCTATTCGATCCTCCTCCATACACTTTTACGGTCGTCTGGAGAATGTAACCAGAATTTGATTTCGTTAGTACAATAACTCACCCATCACCAACAAAAAAAAATTGCCCCACTTAAAACCATGATAGTGTTGGTTCTTGCCACTCAATAAACAATTAAAATAAAAAACTAAAGATTTATATACAACTATACCTTTTACCGTAAATCAGAAAATGTTTAATGACTTTATGCCATCTCTGGCTTAATTTCCTGCTCTCTCCTCCTGCTCCTTTTTCTTCATCACCCCAGAAATCAGACAGTGTACTTCTCACCATACTTTCTCTTCTCTCAACATTATGTTTACATTAATTACTATTTAACTGGGAATAAACCACAATTAAAGATAAAAATACGTTTATTGACGTTTCAATTTCCACTTCGGAAATCGTTCTCAAAATACAAACAGTAAATTAAACAAATTTTGTTTTTTGTTACATAGTGAAAAATTCTTCTAATAATTTAATTTTATCTGACTCATTTATATTAACAATTCAGACATACATTATACATTTTAAAGTAGACGACTTTAAAATGATATTGCCAATATTGTTGAGTTGCGCTCCTGGGACGACTTTACTTATAAGATAGTTCATTCGATTACATGAAATCAACTTTAACTTGAGAATATCCGTCAGAAAAAATCATAGCATGTAATTCGTCTTTAAAAAGACAAACACATGACATGATGACAGTAAAATTCTCCTGTTAGTGATTCCATATTAAATTATGAGGGAAAAACCAGGAAAAAAACCTCATAATACTATCCCGACATTGTAAGTATTTGTTCGTGAATTTAGTTTACCTTCAACAAACACCAAAATTCTGATTTAATATGTTTCGTTATTTAAAAAACATAAATGATGTATCCTCTATATGTTACTGACTTAATACTGGTATTTTCTTATTCATAACTTCCTCTTTCAATATTGGTAACCAGATCCTACTACATTCTGCCGAGGAATTTGCGACACAATTGGCCTCATTTAGCATAATTAGAGCCGCTTCTTTGATTTTTCTTTTTTTAACCATCCGTTTCTTTTAGGACTACATTTGAATTATTCCATTGAACCCTATGTTCATTATCCCATGCGTGTTTACATATTTGAGATCTATCAAATTCTCTATTTTTAATGTAAGATTGATGTTCACTTATTCTAACATTTAATGGCCTTGATGATTCACCAAAATAAAACTGATCGCATTCACAAGGTATTTTATAAATGCAATTCTTTGTCCTTTCTTGTTCATTGTTAGGTTTGGTTTTGGACAACATATATCTCAACGTGATTGTTGTTTTGAATGTTGTTGAAATGCCACAAGAAAATAGTTTCAGAACAATATTATGTTTACAATCTTTCTGTCATCCAGCCCGAAACCCATTCCCCTCTCAAAATCTCCCATCTCATTTGCCCATCACTGGAAGTTAAAAATGTGGACGGGAGCATCCGGTACCGCGCAAACAGTACACTCTGCCGAGGCAGATTTGCCTATTCTCTTTGTGAAGGTGCCAAAACTACCATGCCCGGTCAGAAACTGCGTCAGGAAGTAGTCTAGTTTTCTGAACTTACATTCCCATCGCGGTCTCAGATCGGGAATAAGCTCCTTCGTCCACCTTGCCTTTCCACTATCATTCGCCCATTCTCTCTGCCAGTCTACTATCGTTCTTTCTTTTTCATTCTCATGTATATTTACATCCATCCTCCTCGCATACATCCTCGCTCGCTGTTCACACAACAAAACGATCGGTATCACCGCTCCAATGACATATAGAGCCTCATTCGAGACTGTCCTATATGCACTAGACACCCTGAGGAGCATTCGCCTTTGCGAAGTCTCCATTAGCTTAGCGTATTTCGCAGTGTTTACTACACTACACCACACAGGGGCAGCGTAGGTTACTACCGACTGGAAAACTCCATTTAGCACCGTTCTTTCGGTGCTTCCTAGGCCTCTAGTGTTTGGCATCAACCGTATCAACGCTTCCAGATTTCGGTTCGCCTTCCCTACTGTCTTTTAGATGTGTATTCCGAACCTTAGACCTTCCGATAACCAGACTCCCAGATATTTAATTGATTTAACCGGTGCAACCTCCACACCTTCCAGTATAAAGCTAAGAAAGGATCTTTCCCGGGTCCCTTTGGGGATTATTATAATATCTATAATTACCCCTATAATTAACACCTCAGTTTTCTGAGGCGGTAGCTGTAGATCGTTCTCTCTGATCCACCTACTAATGCGACGAAGGGCTGTATTAGGCGCATTAGCCTTGTCAGTTTTTTGACTCGCCTTCGCAACCAGTGCGAGATCATCAGCATAAGCTACAAGAGTGCATCCCCTTGGCATCTGTAGCCTCAACACCCCATCGTACAGGACATTTGACAGGATGGGACCTAGTACTGAACCCTGTGGAACACCCTGCGACAAACTGATGCTGGTATCTTTTTCTCTTATGGACCTGTCAGTGAAGTATCTGTCAACTACATTGACCAGGTATTCGCTAACGCCCAATTCTCTAAGCCTGGACATGATTTTTCCCATGATGCCGTATTAAAGGCATTCTTGACATCGAGCAGGATGAGAGTCACCCATCTCCGGGAAAGCCCGGGTTAGAGGTGGCAATCTTTTTTGAGCCTCGAAATTGACATTATCAGAAAAATTCAGCTTGTTTGTCTCGTTTTTAGATATCAAACCTTTGACAATATACCTTATTATATGACCTTTTTGACGAAATCAGCTTCACAGCGCTGAACTGTATTATTTCCTCCTGAATTAAAATGCATACTTTTTCTCAGTGTACAATCACTGTAATAGTCGACATGGCGCAGTCTCGAGGTGATTCAGGATGTTTCTTTTATATCTTTTGCGATGTCTATCTCATTTTGAACTTTCGTCGTTTGTTCGACGATAACTTTTCCAGCGTAGAAAGGAAGCCGTTAATAATAGTACAACTTGATAGTTGATTAGCTTGATCGATGACCTTCTCAGATTCTTCATTTTATTATGTATTATTTTATTATGATTTGATTTGCTACATCTTAAGTAACTTCTAATTATATTTTGTTTTTAACTTGTCCCTTAAAGAATACTATGTCACATTATCTTATATATATATGCGATTCGTAAGAATTGATAAAATTTACACGTTTGTCGACAACGGACATTCTGTATATCCGCTTAAATACAAGATACAGCTTTACCTATTGTCACCACGACGTTCTCGAAGATTATTAACTAGATAAATTTACGATTCGATCTGTAGAACAATCGAAGGGAACACAGAATAACCACAATTTAGATATATTGTTCGCCAAGTCTATCCGATTGCCTAGGATTAGTGAGCACGACGTACACAATTCCCCGAGAAAAATCAGAAAAATGAGCACGTCGGTTGAATTTATCAAGTAGATTATCTACATCCTTGTAATCTTAAGATTCCAGATAACAGACACTAACTGTGAATGAATTCCGGCAAACGCTTGCAGAATGCATCATTTTTATGAGGATACGTTGTTGTGTGAAAATATATTTTTATATATCGGAGTGTAGCCTTTGTTTACGGCTAGTATAAATACACAAATAATATTTTTTTTTGTGACTGGAAAAACGTTCGACATTTTTATATCTGTTAAAATGTAAACTCTTTTTTAAGAAATTAATTTTTCCCGGATTATATACACATAAGTAAAGGTAAGTATTTCATTTTAGAATATTTTCTACTATTTCTACAAAAATTACTTTTTATTTATATTAACAGTATAATTATTACAATTATTAAATGAGAATTGCACTAAATACCATGTTTCTTGAACTATTCGGTACAATAGTCGAATTTTTTTGTATTGAAATTATATATTTTCTGCCATGGAACTGCCGTTGATATAATCTGGTCGCAAATCGGGTATTATTTTAGCACTGCCACACTTTATAAACAGTTTATTAGCTGTTTCTGTTCTGTATGCTAAAAATTAACCAACATACTCTTCAGCGACCGTTAATAACTTCCAATTGCCATGTTTCTAGTATCATTAAATGTCTCCAAGATTGTAACATACTTTTAATCAGTGAATATTCGACTACACTGTTTACATGATATCGCAACACAACAATTAAAGAACGCCGGAAGATCGGCTTAGTAAAATGTGAGATAGATAGGGACTATGTATTGGAAGACGAAAGGTACCATAAAAATTAGTTTGCAGACTTCTGATCTACAGGGTTACGCAATTGAACTGTTACCTATATCATTTTTTGCGCGAAATTATTTTTTATTGACAAATGACAAAAATGTGTGAAAATAATCAAAATTTCAGAATCCACTCACTTTAGCTCGATGTGGCAACCTTTTGCCTTGACTATGGCTTTCAAACGATCAAAAAACGAGTTGCATGCTGCACGAATGTGATCTTCCGGTATTTTGGCCCTTTCACGTATAATTGCTTTCTTCAGCGCATCCATACTGGCATATTTTTTAGTCCCACCTTGCTCTCCAAAATGGACCAGATGGAATAGTCTATCGGAATTGCATCTGGCGAATTCGAAAGCCATTTAGTGGATGAAATGAAGTCTGGAACATGGTTTTTTAACCATTCTTGGTTTATACTAGCTTTATGAGACGGTGCCGAGTCTTGTTGGAACGTCCATGGTCTACAACCAAAATGTTTGCGTACCCACGGCTCTAGAGCAGCTTCTAAAACATTTTCCCGATAATAAGTTGCATTGACTTCGACACCAGATTCAATAAAAAGGATTGGAGAGCGTCCATCGCAGGTTAAAACTGCCCATACGATTACTTGAGATGAGAAATAACTTCGAGTGGCCGTTCGTAACCTCAAACTTTCGTAGGTTCGTTCGGTCAAGTAAACACGATCATTTTGAGAGTTTATGAACTGATCAATAGGGAAATTTTTCTCATCAGAGAACACTATGTTAGGAAATTCGCCTCGTTCATGCAAGCGTAACAACTCCTTTGCTTTTTTAAGTCGAACTTTTTTTTGCTTTTGAACACTTTAAAATTTTAAGGAGAAGCTACATGTTGTATAGAAGCCGGAGACAATGTTTGTTTGTCTTTGTGTATTGTATTTTGTATTGTTATGTCCAAATTTTACATTTATGACATTCTACTATGTCGGATAGGCGACAACTGACGAAATGCCCCTGAAGATGATCTATTGATCGAAAGTACTTGGGCAAGATTAAATTAATCACCGTGTTCGATAGTTGCCTTGTATACCCTCAAAGAATAATATAATATGTAAACAATTTATATACATATCACTTAAACTAAAATACTCGGAAGTAAAGGTATACATTCACAGGTTTCGACAAACTCTAACTCTGGAACAGGATTCTACAAGCAGTTCTCGTTTGCTTCTTGTTCATGTTCAACGTTGAAAAAGCTCTTTATAGGAGTTAAGCTGATCGAGTTGTGTCCAGTATAAACCAAAATGTTTGGTCAAAAGATTTCGCACATTATACAGTTTTAAATTATTTACTTTGTGAGTATCAGGGATAAGTTTTTCTGGATTGATCATGCTAATCTGTTTGCTTTTTCGTGTGATATTTACAAAAGATCCAAAATCGTTTTTTTAATAAAGTTCACCTCGTATTAAAACATTTCCTGTCCTACATCGTTTTAAAATGTACCTTTTACATTCCTTAAACTGAAAACCACATGCTTCTACTGATTTAAGAACCTCTTAAACAGCGGACTTCCAATCGAACAGCTTTGTTTCATATCAACGACCGTAGAAGATTCGGAAATAATTTCCTTGTATTCGCCAGGTGTCGTTACTACTTATCGTTTTTGTAAATTCTTCTCAATTTGACCGAAAACTCTATCGGATGGTCAGAATGAGTGACCAACTACAGGAAAAACTAACTGAAGTAATTTAACATTTGATGAGGCGCTTTCGGCTAGGCTCTGCACTTTGCAGACCATACCAATAATCGTCGAGTTTTTATTTTGGCCACTGTATCCATCAGCGACCAGTCGTACCTTCTTTGAAATGTTGTTAAAATCAGTGTCATTGAGTCGAAGAAAGACTGCAGAGGAAATTTCATTTAATCTTTTGCCAAACATGTCCTCGGTCCAACAGTATGAAAATACATTTTCCTTTGAAAATGGAGACTTTGTGGAACCTTTAACAACAGGAATGTTATAAAAATAAAGCTGCCTTGAATAATAAGCACTTTGATCAGACACTTTGGAGAGGACCAGATTTTTTGGCAGTCCAACGACAAAGTGACTAGGTCTTCTCTGTTTTCTTGAAGAACTTGGAAAAATGCTTTCGCTCGAAGTTTGTGGAGCTGTTTTTCAGTCATTAGTTTAATTTTAGATTGCTGATCTTTCTCGTATTTAATGCGTTCATTTAGCTCTAAACATTTTGAGCAAACATATGTTCGGGGAATTTTAAAGCTCAAATTATATTTTCTGTTAAATATAATGCGAAAATACACTCTTCACAGTCTCCGATGGAATTTTCTGAGCAGTGTACAGTAAATATAATTTTGAGACGCTGAGTTCAGTTGGAAGATACATTATTTTCGTTACTTAACGGCAGTAATGGGATTCAATACATTTTAATTAGTTTATAAACTTTTGCACTCCTTCCAGATTCTCCCAATATTTCGCAATTTTTCGATCACCACCTCTGTGTTCAATTGGTACTTTGCCTGTTTCATTGAATCGTTTTATCACATAGGAAAGCCCGTTGTTTTATTCCCTAACACTTTGAAACAAGCTGCTTGGCACACTGGAACTTTCTCCTTGGCTAAAAAATTACGGATGAAACATTTTACCTGGTGCTTCTTTGGAGAAGACGATTCACAGTGCAGTATTTCAAAATAAAGGCATCTTGAGTCGCTTTATCTTTGGTCTCATAGAATAAGCTATGAAATTTCTGTATATCGTCCTTCCGTTTTCCGTATTGTTTTTTTCCGATTATAGCACCCATCTATCAACAATTCGAAAAATGTTTTCTATAAAAGTTACTTATTCTTTTATGAAGAATCTAAATATGCAATAAAATGAGGATTCCCATTTAATATTTTAAAGTTCCCAATCCCCGCTCTAGGGTGTGTATCTGCTGGGTCGTGATTGGTGTCATTCCGTTGATTATAGGAGTTCTATTTAATAAAGCAGTTTTTTCAACAGTTTCTATATTTGGCGAACTCATTTTTTTAAACGAATATTTTCTTTAAAAATTTCAGTACCTGCGTTTCCATTCTTTTGACTAACTACTATATTAATTTCATAAAATTCTCCGCATATTTGTAAATTTCATAAACATGCCTATAAATGAAAAATCTATTCGGGGAAATTTTAGGAATTTTAATAAAAACGCGGAACTGAAAATTATGTTCGCTTTGAGAAAATGTTCCAAAAGAGAAAGTAGTCGCCTCACGCCCTGTCGATGTTTAAAAGCAAAAAGCTTGGTCGGGAAAATCTGGTTAAAATTTCGTTTTAGCTGTCTAAGCTTTTAAGGCTTCATTATACGAGGTCTATTTAGTTAAAGCCCGCGTTTGGTTAGTTAGTTAGTTTTTCTGTGGCTTTGATTTAAACGAAGGATTAATGTAAAACAGGAAGAATGTTGGTTTATACAAAAAGTTTAAGGTTAACGATTTTATCCTACCCGATTATATATAGTTATAACACGTATACAACAAAAAATCTAAAGTTATGTTAGGTTAGGTTTCCTCTAGTTTCAATGAGTAACCCATTGTGCAACCTTTCATTTGTGTATAGAATTGATTTAAATGTGAACTAAATGTAAGACATGCAGTGTTCAATCAAAGCTTTATGGTCTTGTTGAATAGCGTGTTTAATTTCGAAAATATTTATGGTTTCTGTAGGAATATTTGTGAAAAGTGTAACGATAAGACTACCAAAGAAAATTGAAGTACTATTATAAAATAATACCTCAATCAACTATGGGAACTTATTGTCTATGCTTCGTCCAACTTAGTCTCTCAAGTTTGAATCCGTCTTGTCTTAAACTATGAATTAAACAATGAAACTTTAGCTGGTAACAAATAAAACAATGATTTAACTAATCATATTTATTCAACATAAAACAAAATAAAAACAACCCTTTCTAGAGCTTTACAATAAATAAATTTAGATCTGATACTTATGGCATATATTTGGTTGCTTGCTCATGTCACGATGTTGCCTCCAGATTGTGTGAGTAGGTCCTGTTGAAACTTCCAGAGCATGTGGGTAGGTCTTACAGACAGCTGCAATTATTCCATAAATTCCATATTATTCCATAAATATACATTACTCCATAAAACATTCCAGAAATTATCCAATAAACAGAATAAACCCACGAGATTTCGGCAGACGATAAAATAAACCTTACTCCACATTACCTTCTTTTATAAATTTCAATTACAGACAAAAAATAATATTCCCACCATGTTTGGAAACTGATTGACAAACAGTGGGGATTGACTTACAATGAAGTATAGGATAGAAGCTATAGAACATGTATAGAACATATCTCTATGATGGAATTAGCTCTTCTGTCAACATAGATCAGAATATTTAGTTTACCGGACAGAAAGAGAAGGGACGAATATTTATTCTATCGGCCAGAAAGAGAAAGAGGGCGCCAACTATTTTTTAAAGAAAACATTGTAAAAAAGAAACTGAAGGTTAAGGAATTAATAAAGAAATTAAAATAAAATAATTATTTAAATATAAATTAATAAAGATGTGACGTTTATAAAGTTACAAAAGTAAAACGATGTCGAAGCTTACTAGGTGTAACATGATATTGTTTAAGAAGTTCGATAAAATGAAGATTACTTTTGACAAACAATATGGTTCAAGTAGAAAGATTCTACGGTTTTGATGAGTATTTTGTCAAGGTTGTGTTGGATATTTATATGCACCGACGATCATGATGTTTTTTGCTACATATGGTATTGTCGTTCTCTTCAATATCCTTCTTTGTAAGTGTTACAGGATCAAAGAAAGGAAACAACAAAACATCCAAAAAGATCCCGAAACTCTCACAAGAAGAGAATTGAAAACAATAATACCATATGTAAAAGACATCATCAATCAGAAAAATTTAAACAGATAGGAAATAAATCCATCACAGCAAAATTTAAAACAACCAGTACACTGATATCTAGTCCAGCCAAAACCAAACCCAACAACATAGAGAAATAAAAAAAAACTGTATTTATAAAATTGCTTGCGAATGCAACAACAACTTTTATATAGGGGAAACTTTAAGATAACTATGTGGTAGGGTAAATGAACATGAATCTTACATTGAAAAGAGGCTTTCGTAGATATCAGACATGCAAACAAGCTTGGAATAAAGAACAAAGAGGCCAATGGAAAGATGCCTCAGTAGCCATGAGGGAAACATATACCAAAAAAAAAGAAAATCAAAGAAGCAGCATTCATCTCACTAAATGAAGAAAAAGTGTAGCAAACACGCATACTGAAATATACTGAAAGAATAGCAATAAGAATGTACTAACATTAATGCGTTAACAGCAGTTTATATACGTATTATCTACTCGTATAACCAACTATAATAAGCACAGAAAGTGACATATTTATTACTTTTAATTTGACATTTAACCTGAAAATGTTTATCATATAGAGGTAATGGATTTTGGGAACAGCTATGACCTTGAAAATTTCACATAAACTTGTGTACTAAATAGGCATAATGCATAGCTCTTGTCAAAATCCAATACATTAATAATATAATTACATATCTTCGATTCTAAAATATTGTAAAAGACTTTAAAGAGTCTGAGTAAAAAAAGAGATATTTAGTTATATTCTTTGTGGCATTTTCAAGGTCATAGCTGTTCCCAAAATCCATTACCTCTACCTACTTGGCCTCGATCTTATAGACATTCGTCATAATAGTACAACCGTGATAGATAATTATTAAACATGATCGAGTACTGTCATAATGCATTTAACCTAGAGGTGCAATTCAATAAATATATATCTACAATTTGCAAAAGGAAGACTAAGAGTAAGGAAGCTATGCTGAATTTAAGCTCGATTAAAGACGGTTTGGAACAATATTGGCATTGATAGGATCGACAGTAACAAATAGGAAGATATTTATGTTCGAGGGACATAAACTGTTTGAATATGTAATGTGTAACTGTATAAAGAAAGGAAAACGTTGTGTTCAACGTATTGTGTTCAATAAATTGAACATATTTATGTGTATCCAAAGGATAAGTCAACATATTGCAAAGAATGCGAAAAGTACGAGAACTTCTCATAAAAACACAGAAATATAGGCAAGTTCTTTCATTAATGGCTTGAAAGTCTGTTATAAGATGCTTGGTTTTATCCACTATAAAGGCCACTCGACTTTCTTTAAAGGGGATCCCGGGGTTTCAAAGAATCGTCTGTACTCCTAGTCCTAGTAGCGTTTTTCATGCTCCCAGCAAAAACTCCATATTCCGTTGCCAAATGGGTTTCTGATCTATTGTCCAACCCTCCTCCTTTATCCGGACTTAGGAAACGTCCTGGCAGTGACTAAGCTACTCAATTTACCTAGCATTTAAAAAATGGAAACCAAAAAAGTAAAAAAAAAATATAAATGTTATATATGTTATAAAATTTACTATTTACGATCACATGTTTGTAAAATATAACTTCGTAATAACTACCGAGATTGCACTATTATGTAACAACTGCTATATGTAGACCAATATTTGATGTTGGGACTATAATTTACAATATTGTGATTTATGTGCAACGGTAGCCAACATTATCAACAAATAAACGTGACGGACAAGTTGCTGCTACGCAATATTTTCGCAATTTAGTTTTACAATCTAAAACGAGATAAAACGCACCACAAATAAAAACCGCGAATATGCAGAGGTGAATGTATTATGAGTTATGTGACACTTCCGTAAAAAATAATTTGTTATAAAAGGTACTAAGGTCACAGTTATTACTAAAGTTCGGAACTTGGAAGACCCGTCATTTTTTTTAAATAATATTGAATAATATTTAAGGCCTAATTGTCGACTACAGGTTGAGGTTTTAAATCCTCCCTATTAACACTACTGTACGGTTTTGTGTGTACACATTAGAGATATGGTTATTGGTATTTTCATGAATTTATATTTAAACCTTTGGCACCTCTCCCCTCAGGATAGAGTATCCATATTACTTTATTAGTACTTCTAATTAAAAGCCGAAGTACAGAATTACCTTAGTAGTACACGAGTAAATTACCTTTTTTAGGTAGAATTAGTAAATTTTCTTACTTATATTTATTATTTGTAAATTCCTTAAATAGTATTAGGTCCTACCTTTCAGTAAATTTAAATTCATAGATAATCAGGGATAAATTGTGTATAATCAGTGATTTTTTTTGTATATAACTAGATAACTGTACATAAGTGGTGGTGGGTAGCATAAAGAATTCAGATAAAGTGTATACATTTGGTTAGGTATTAAATTTGTTGTTACGACTAAATATTTCAATTAATATCTGTTTTTTTTTCATTTCAGCAAAAGGGCATACAGCATTACAAGATACCTTGAAAAGTATATTTTAATATTTTCCTGGCGCCCACTCACATCTAGCAACTTGCATATTCTATCACTTACATTTACATCTATTCATATTATTTTTTGATTACTTTGTCATCTGTTTTCTCATTCTACGGTCTCTGTGGGCATGCAAATTGGCCGAATCCTCATTTGATTGTCAAATAGTCACTCTCCGGCACAGTCCGCTAGCCAGCCTTCAATTTAGTTATATTTTTATATTACAATTTGGTTACATTTTTTCTACATTTCAATTTTGTTATATTTCAAATTCATATTTTACATTTTCCTATGTTTCTCATATTGATCTAATCTCTTCCTTTGTGAGGATTAGTAGTGTCTTAAGTGTATCAAGGTACATTTTATAGTTGACCCTTAGTGGTGCACGAAGACAACCTTACCTAATTCATTTGTTTTTTGTTACATTTTTGCACTATTGTAATTTGTTACATTGGCCCTAAATACTTTTTGTTACAAATTTAAGCACGAATTGTTGCGACATCCACTCTATTCGACAGATTTATCCCCTTTGAATACCGGATGTTTTCACACTTCAAAAACTTCATGCCTGGGAACTAACTTCATCGAGGGAAGAGGTAATAGCAGCCGTGTAACAGTTTTTGGATTCTTACTATAAGGAAACATTCCATATATCAGAAAATTATTGGAACAAGTGTATTGAAGTTCATGTTGAATAATACAATGTATTTCGAGCTAAGTTTATCTTTTAGAACGACAAAACGTATTGAACAACCTACTATATTTAATAATATATTCCTGGTGTGCCAACGAAGTACTTACTCACTTCAGGCATTTCTTTTCGCAATCGGTTACGCTCAGTTTTTCACAGCATGCACCACAACCTTAGGTATTAATAACGTTAGTGCATTGACATTTCACGATTTCAATGTCAAATTTAATTGGAAACGGCGAAAGTTCACTTAGCAAGTGCAAGAGATAACAAATCTCTCTCTACTAGAACGCGGCAATAAATTATCTGTCTAGTCCCATTTTTAATCAACTTTGCTTACGTTTAATTCAAGCTGATTTATTGGTTCTTTGTTAAGAATTGATGCAGTGGTAGTGTCGACAGAGAAAGGAAAAGGTGGAATTGTTAAAAGCAAATGGTTACTGTGCGAATTGAAAATATGGGGACGTTTTAGAAGATATATATTAAGAATTTATTGTCACTATTTATGTACGGCGCGGCGTGTACTATATGAGAGTAAAATAAAAGAATATGCTTCGATTTCTTTCTTTTTGTTTTTCCTTCCTTTACTCTTCAGTATTGAATGATTATTATTTGAAGACTCGTTTTTAGATTGTAGTTCTAAAAGGCGTCTTTAGGCAGCGTAAACCTGGATGAGAGTAGTGAGAAGAATTACTGTAAATACGCTGAGAGATCGAAAGAGAAGTGAAGACATTAGAAGAAAATGTAACGTCTTCTTCTTCTCGTAGCACTACAACCTGGGGTGGGTCTTGGCCGACTGCACAACTTGCTTCCATCTTGAACAGTCGTCCATAATAGCTGGGTCAGTGTTCTTAGATCTGACCATATATTGTCTCTCCATCGCATTCGTGGACATCCTGAGGGCCTTCTTCCTGTGGGGGCTTCCTCCCATAATAACTTGGCAAGGCGGTTATTAGGGAGTCTATGGACATGGCCAGCCCATCTTAAACTTTGGGATTTAATCTCTTGGATTATGTCGCTCGCTCCATACATCTGCTTGACCTCCGCAATTGTTCTAATTCGGTATTGGTTGCTATTAATGTCGTTATAAGGCCCAAAGATTCTTCTAAGGATTTTCCTTTCAAAGCATCTAAGTTTTCTTTCAGCTTCTTTGGTCAGGGTCCACGTCTCACACCCATACGTAAGCATTAATATTATTGTGGAGGCTGTACATACATATGTTTGCTGCCTGAATTCTTACTGTAATCTCTTCGGCGATATCGTTATCTGCAGTGATTGTTGCTCCGACATATTTAAAACTCTCCACTCTTTCAAAGTTATATGGGTCTATTGTAACATTTTGCCCTATTCTATCTCGTGCCTTTTGTCTGTGGATGCACATGTATTTGGTTTTCTCTTCGTTTACCCTTAAACCAGTTTTCTTTGCCTGTACCTCCAATTTATTAAAAGTCTCCTTCACATTGGTGACTGTGTTTCCTACAATGGCAATGTCATCTACGTATGCTAGTAGTAATTTTGGTCAATTTACTGTCAGTAATTATGTTTTTAAGTTGTGCTGCTCTTACTACTTTCTCCAGGCTTATATTAAAAAGGAGAGGGGACAGCGCATATCCTTGTTACTTATCCGTACTCTGGATTTACAGCTATTTACACATAACTTAACAAGCTGAATAAGTTTTTTTGGAACTGAAAGTTCTGCGATTGCATTCCACATCTGATCCCTTTTAATGCTGTCGTATGCTTGCCGGAAATCTATGAAGAGATTATGGATAGTTCTATTGAATTCCCATCCTTTTTCAAGCAGCTGTCTTAGAGTAAAGATCTGATCTATGGTCGATCTATGTTTTCTGAAGCCGGTTTGGTATTCCCCCATGAAATTTTCTACAAACGGTGTCAGCCTACTTAATAGGACGTTCGATAAGATTTTATATGCCGTATTAAGTGGGGAGATGGCTCTATAATTAGAGCACTTGGTTGTGTCTCCCTTTTTATGGATGGGGATTATTACACGTTCGTGCCATTTTTTTGGTATTTTCTCTTCGTTCCATATAAGTGTTATTAGTTTGTGTATTTGCCTATGTAGAGCTTCTCCTAGGTACTTAAGGAATTCAGTCAGTATATTTTCAGAGCCAGGAGCTTTCCCGTTCTTCAATTTGTTAATTGCTTGCAATGTTTAACCTATTTTGGGGTCCTGTACCGGTAGGTCCACCCCAAAATATATATTTTCTCCATGTTTTTCCTCTTGATATATGTTTAGTAAAGTCTTGAAATATTTTTGCCATGTTTGGGACAGTCCTTTTTCATTTATTATTAATTCATCATTTTTTTTTCTGAGTACAGACACGCATCTAGATCTGAAGCCTTTCTTTTCGTTTGACACTGATTTGTAAAATGCTCGACTATTTAACTGTGGCCTATTCCTTTCCATTTCTTCATATTTCTGTTATTCGTACTTCCTTCCTTTTTTCGTACTTCCTTTTTTCTCTCTAATTAATTTTTTTGTTTCTCGGCGTGAAGTTGTATAGTTTTCTTTATTTTTGCTGTTCCTTGTTGAAGCATAATGTTTCGCTTTATCTGTCTGTCGTGTAGTTTTTCTTGACGTTCTCTATCAAACCATTTCCTTGTTCTCTTCCTGCTTTTTCCTATTATTAGTTGAATTTTTCCATTTTTTGCCACAGCCTTTCGACATCATTCTACTACGTCTCTACTACATTTCTTCTACATCTTCTCGTACTACGAAACCTGTGCCAAATTCGTGTTTTCCTGTCTGATTTCCACTGTAGAAAATAACCGCCTTGTCTATTTTTACGTTTCTGGTGTCTAGCTAACTTAGTTCTTGTATTGCCGTAATGTCCATTCCTACTTTTTCCAACTGTTTTATTGCATGTATAGATGCTCCCGTCCGGTACCAACTTAGGACATTCCATGTTCCAACATTCAAAGTCCTTGTCCATTGCTATTGTCGTTTTCCATATGTATCTGTTTGATTCCTAGGCAAACTTGCAGTTTTCATAACACTGTTTTTTATAAGGGCAGGTTGTTGGCCCTCCGCTTAACCCTCCTCCTTTATCCTGGCTTGGGACCGACAAGAAAGACTGTTAGGCTACTAGATCCACCCAACAGTCATTCCAGGTGGGGTATATAAATGAATGGACACAAAATAGAAAAAAAGAATGGAATTAGCATATAAGCAGAATGGAGGAGACTCGTGTTATCAAAATAGCAAGAGATAAGTCACCAATCTGTAGAAGCAGTGTTGGACGACTGCGCAAAAGATAGACGTATCAATCCGCCAATGAACAGGCGGAACTGTTTATAAAGAAGAAGTACTTACTTCACTGTTACATGGTTTCCGGATAACTGCGGCTGTTTTGTTTGCTGTTCCTTTATATTTTATAAAGCTATTTGTAGATCAGATATCACAAATAAAAAGAAGACCTAGAATGAGTTAGAATAAACAATTTTTTAGCTTGTCTTGTTCATTACATTGTTTTCCTTTTTTTAATGATTCTGCTGTAAAATCTTTATTATTATTAATAACGGAAACCGTAGTCAGATAAAGATACATATGGCCAATTTTTCCTTTATTTTATTCAACAGTTTTTGATATCGCATTCACCTTCTTACGCCTCCAATATCTGATCAAATTGATAGGAATTTATTTATTTATTTATATATTTTTCGATTTTGTTAATATATTTAGGACAACTTGACTGAGGCGATTTAGTAATCTCTAAAAATTTCAATCGTATTGTGGTGGTAACTATATTTACAATTTCCTATTCGTATAAATTCGTACCGTTCAGTATTAGATAAGTGTATATACACTTCGCTCGATATAGCGTAAAGAAAGTATTGAGTAATTGCAACGGAGAAAGTGTTTATTAGTTATATTGACAGCTGAGAGAAAAAGGCAACTTATTTTAGCGACACTATATTTGGATTTATTGTTTCGGAAATGAAATTTCTAACGAGTAATTAAATACAGAGATGTTTGACTTTTTATGACCGGTTATTACTACAAAACGTAGATTTATTAATAGTATTAAGTGCTAGCGAACATCATCTGAGTACATGATGGTAAATTTAACTTTCCCATGATAATTTTGGATAAAATTGTCCACATAATGTACAGGTAGTGGGTTAGCTGTCTTATTGACCGATACTACATACAACCATGTATACGACAAAACAGCAAAGATTTTGTCTTTATTAAAGATCCAGCAGATCCTTAAAATCGTGTCGTTGTCTATCTCTGTACGATAACTATGTATTTAAAAATATGTCCTAGTATTGAAGCTTGGATGGAAAGCATGTATTGATTTCATAGCACGCAGAGTTAATCTCAAACTTTTAGAATAGAATAGAATAGAATAGAATAGAAATATGCTTTATTGTCACTGAAAATTATTGAACAATTTCATGGACAAGGCTAAAAAATAAATCAGTCAAATAGTACAAAAAGTATAAAACAAAACAAATATAATAAAAAAACAGAACAATACAATTTTAAATTAGTAAAATTATTGTATAACTTACATAATTTGTACAGACAACAACAAATGAAACAAATTGTAGCCACTGCTTGAGACACCCAAATGTAATTATAAACAATACTAATTTTGTTTCTTTGTTATACACTAAGAAACTAGTCAACTGAATAATATGGTCTTTCAGACAGATAGATTTTTGTCATCTTACGAAACTTAATGAAAGATGTTGCGGATTTAATTTCTCTTGGAAGGTGATTATATAGTTTTTTTGCACTATATAGAATGGAATTCTTTACTAGCTGAGTGGACGGGATCGGTAAATAAACGTTAAAATCCGAATTTCTAATGGAGTAGCCATGATCAGGTCTATCGGGAAAAATGTTTAGATGCTTGCGAATCAAACAAACCGTTTCCAAAATAAAAAAAAAGAGGGAAGCGTCAAAATTCCGTGATTTTTGAAGTAGGTCTTGCAATGAGTTGTTTGTTTGAGACCAAATAGATAACGAATTGCTCTTTTTTGCAACTTAAAAATAGTCTCAAATTGGGCCGCTGTACTAGAACCCCAAAATAGAAGCCCATATCGAAGATGGACTCGAACAATGAGAAATATGCCATTTTGACAGAAGATAAATTTAGTTCCTTCGAAACAGATCTTATTGCAAAGCAAGCTGAGGCTAGCTTCTTCCTTAAGGAGTCAGTATGCAAGGACCATTTAAGATCACTGTCGATAAGAATACCTAGAAATTTTACGGAATTAACGATACTGATTTGGCTCTCATTCAAAAGCAAGGGTTGAATGACTCCTTTATAAGATAATGCTACTGTATTATCCACGTTAAAGCTAAGTAAGTTGAGTCTGACCAAGCCTTGATTATAAGCAAATCAGCGGTTATAATTGAATGAAGCGTTGAAATATTAGAGTTGCTCCAAGTAATACTGGTATCATCAGCAAATAGAAAAATTTTACCTTTAATTGTCAAGTAAGTGATGTCATTAATGAAAAGTAAAAAAAGAATGGGACCTAATACTGAACCTTGCGTTCAGATAGGTCCACACTCAATATCTTTACAACTAGAGTCGGTGTCTTTTATTCTAACCAATTGTTTCCTACCTACCAAGTAAGTTTTGAACCAATTCAAAGACACACCCCGAATTCCATAGAAAGTTAATTTTTTTAATAGAATGTCGTGATTTACGCAGTCAAACGGCTTTGGAATAGTCGCAGAAAACGGTGGCGGAGGAGAGGTTACTATTTAGTGATAGATATACTTCATGTAACACAGAAAACATGGCATCACTAGTACATTATTTATTAGACAGAAAGCCGAACTGATTTTGCGATAAAATATTATGTTTAAGGAGAAAGGGCATAAATCGAACTTTTATAAGCCTTTCAATAATTTTTGATAGTGCTGGTAACAAGGCAATAGATCTATAGTTGCAGGCATCAGATTTTTCTCCACCTTTATAAAGAGGAATAACGATGGCAGTCTTTAGGCAGTTAGGGAATGTACCTTTTTCAAGGGAATCATTTTACTAGCGAGACCATGACCTCTAAAACATTATGCGGAAGATTTGAGAAAATTTTAATAGATAATCCATCTGTACTACAGGACGATTTGCTTTTATACTACGAATTGTTCGAATGAGTTCAATCTTATCAACTGATCTTAAAAGAAGGTATCAGCAATGTTTTTTGAATTAGGGAGATAGGAAACTGGATCTTGTTGTGGCGAAATAGTTGAGGTAATATTTTTACTCACATTAACAAAATAATAATTTACATTTTCGGGGTTAGGAAAAGAAAAGGTTTGATTCGCTGCACTGGTTTTATTTCGAAAATCGTTTATTATTGACCAAGTTTCTTTTGAAATATTTTTCGAGCTTGTTAGGCGATTATGAAAGTAGGATTCTTTGGCTACTTTTAATAGTTTTAGATAGCATTTTCTGTAATTGTTGATATAATCAGAGATGGGGATACTGTCATTAAATTTTTAATATATAGCAGAGAACGCATATTCTTCGCAGAAATGCGAATGCCTTTGGTAATCCAAGGTTTGTAATGTTTTGGCCTGATGTTTAATAGAGGAAATGCTTTATTAAAAATAGATACAAGTCTATTTAGAAAATCACTAACAATACAGTCAATCTCTCCAGAAGAAAAACTCCAGTCAGAAGTCAAGCATGAAAAAATGGACGTTAGCGGGTGGAAAATCAGAAATCACATAATTAATTGTCGAGGATGATGTTTTTGAGATCCTTGTTAGAGAATTAACGTGCATTGTGAGACCATATGATTCAAAAATAGTTACCAAAGACAGTTGGGTCGCGCAAACTGCAGCGTAGTCAATATTAAATCATATTTAAACTGAACACGATGTATTTTTAGTAAAAGTACATTGCTTGCTGATCCGTATAACGTACATCCGTAATCCAAAATTGATCGCACGTAGGTCCTGTAAAACATCAATACAACTTTGGGATCAGCACCCCATCTTCTGCAAGAGACACGTTTAAGGAGACTGGTGTCTTTCTCATATGTTTTTTTTTACATATTAGACATGCTTTGACCATAGTAATTAGGGGTTTAGTATTATACCAAGATATTTATACTCACTAACAACAGGTATAATATATCCTGACAGGTTTAGACTGTCTAACGTACGTATCCTATGTCTTGTAAATATCATAATGGCAGATTTTACTGGGGATATAATTGGTCCATGGTTTTCAGTCCAATTATCCACTAGTATCACGATGTGTTCCAGAACTCTCACATAATCGTCATATGAATCACGGATGGAATAAATAGATATATTATCGGCGTATTGGATACAGTTTGTGGAATCAACAAAAATGCCGTGTATACTTGCCAAAAATATGTTAAAGAGAATCGGGCTTAATACAGACTCCTGTGGTAATCCTTTATAAGTTAATTCCATGGACCATGTAACTGATTCCTATGGTTTCAGGTATATAAAGTTCGATTCTAAAAATATTTACTATACTAGCGGATAAATTTGTGGATAACTCCAGTTTGCATAAGTTTGAATGTATTACTGTTAAATTAACACAGTCGTAAGCGCCTTTAAGGTCTAGAAAAAAACATGCTAAATGTTTATTTTTAGACAAATTGAGTTGGGTATCTGTTGTTAAGTGACTTATTGCATCTAGTGTAGCAAGACCAGATTGAAATCCATAACGAGTGCTTGGTAAATGCAAGTTTTGTTATATAAGACAATGAGAGATTTTTCTCTTTGTTGGGTTTAATAAAAAGACATGTAATAATTGTTTCTTTCATTTTGTCAATACAATTTCCTTCCAGAAGCAAATCATTAACCCTCAACTGGCGTTGTTTGGTCAGGCGAACCCCCAGTACTTTTGAAATCCATGTAAAACTTGCAAATTTAGCATTTATGTCTGGCCGCCCCATCTACTCAATAGAAGGTATATCTATCAATGGAGAAGTTTTGAATAACTTACGTTTTGCAGACGATACAGTAATAATTACGGATAACAACAATGATTTACAGAACGTAATACAACGCCTTAATGAACGCTCATGAGTACGGACTGAAGATAAATTTAAAGAAAACTAAATGCATGATCATGACTAAATCTGCACATGCAAATATTCAATTGACTATTGAAGATACTGCAATTGAGAATGTTAATAACTATAAATATTTAGGAACATGGATAACATCAGATGTAGACCAAACCAAAGAAATTAAGACACGTATTGAAATAGCACGTACATCATTTATTAAACTTAAAAAGTTTCTTTGTTGTCGGATATAAGGTTAGAACTACGCCTGAGAATGCTTCGATGTTACGTGTTTCTCTACTCTTCTTTATGGTCTGGAAGCTTGGACACTAAAACAAGTTCATCTGAATAAGCTGGCCGCCTTTGAATTTTGGTGTTACAGAAGAATCCTACGAATATCATGGATTCAAAGAATGTCAAACATGGAAGTAACTAGAAGGATAGGAAATGAGGCGGAAATAATATTAACTATTAAAAGACGAAAACTTGAGTACTTGGGACATGTGATGAGAGGGCAAAAATACGCATTATTACAACTTATTATGCAGGGCAAAATCCGAGGAAAGCGAAATGTGGGAAGACGAAGAATATCCTGGCTTAAGAACTTAAGGGAATGGTTTGAATGCAGTAGTGCAGAACTTTTTAGAGCGGCAGTCAACAGAGTCCGCATAGCCATGATGATTTCCAACCTTCGATAGAAGATGGAACTTAAAGAAGAAGAGGCCCCATCTACCTCGGCGCACTCGTCAGCCACTCCGATACGCATGTCAAGTGTGATTCAGTGTTGCTCTGAATAGCCAGTGGTAAAGTCCATTAGGGGTATGTGTGATGCTAATAGTGTTTTATTTCAGAAATGGCAGGTAGTTCGGAGAACCTAATTTTGATGAAAGTGTAAGGCGGTGGTATGATGAATTAGAAAGTAAGTTTAGTGATTATGAGGACTACAACGACAAAAATTATTCTCCAGAGAGTGACCATAACTCTGATTCTGAAATGGAAAATTGGGGGGACAAAGCTGATACACAAGACAGTCAGGCTATAGGTGAAGAAGAAGAGGGGTCAGAAACAACCAATAATCTATACAAGTGATCTACTGTTCCGGTCAATCCAGATTTGAATATTAGAACAAAAAAACACAATCTGGTAAAAGTTCTTCCGGGGTTGAAAGGACCTGCAAAATGTGGTGAGGTCTCTGATCCCTTAAAAATATGGAGCCTTCTTTTCACAGAAGATATAAAAAACGAAATAAGTCTACGGACAAATTAAAAGATATTATGTATATTCAGTTTGTTGACTGAATAGTTAGTGTAGATATTTTATTGCTTTTATTTTAGGTTTGATCATGCAGATGATCGAGAAGAATGTAAAACTAATGATCGAACTGCAACAGGTCTTGGTTATTTGAGCGTTTTGTAAAAAATTGCCTGGACTGTTATTCTATGGGGACAATTGTGTTTTTCGACGAAATGTTGATAGCATTTCGTGGTAAATGTAGGTCCCGCATGTACATACCTAATAAACCTAGGAAATATAGACTGAAAATTATGGCCTTAACAAACGACAGTACCCACTATTTCTAAAACAAACGGGGACTGACGTACGTTGGCACGTTCAAGCGAAACAAAAAGGAAATAACTAGGCAGTTCCTTCCAAGTCAGAGCAGAGCTGAAAGATCCTCCAGTTATGGTTTTACAAATGACTACAATATCATTCCCTGCATTCAAAAAAAAAGGAAAGGCAGTTGTATTAATATCATCAATGCATCATACCGAATGTGAGGACACAGAATCTTCTTCTTCTTAGAGTGACATATCCCTACGAACGTCGGCGACTACCATGCTTATAATATTATTATACTGATCTCGGTCTTGCGCTACGTGTAGCAATTGGGCCGCTGTCAAACCTGTCCGCTGCCGCAAATTCCTCAAACAAGAGAGTTTCTTCCGTCCTACTCATATCTTGGTCCTCTGATTATATGTCCAAGGTATTCTAGTTTACGCCTCTTAATAATATTTAATAGAGTTCGTTGATATCCCATTCTTCGAAGAACTTCTTCGTTTCTAGTTCAGCTAGTCCATGGAATTTTTAGTATCCTTCGATACAACTACATCTCAAACGCCTCGATTTTATTCATAATATCGGCGTTTAAAGTCCAAGTTTCACATCCATACAAAAGTACAGACCACACGTAACATCTTGTAAACTTTTCACGGATTTCCAAATTTAATGAGTTATTGGATAATAGAGGCTTGAATTTTTTAAATGAGTTTCTTGCCTGTTCAATTCTACATCGAATTTCGAAGGATGGATCTAGATTTTGGGTAATCCAACATCCAAGGTATTTGAATCTCTGAACTCTCTGCAGCGGTTGTTGCTTTAATATCAGTTGGGTTGCGCCGATATCCACTTTACTGGTCACCATGTATTTAGTTTTTATCGATATTTATCGACAGTCGCCAATTTGTGCATTCCATGTCATCTCTATTGATTAGCTCCTGCAGATCGTCGATGTTTTCAGCTAGAATCACAGTATCGTCGGCGTACCGTATATTGTTAATTATTTCTCCTCCTATGATAATTCCTTTTTGATCTTTTAAAGCTTCCCTAAATAGATTCTCAGAATACACGTTAAAGAGGGTGGGAGATAGTATATTTGTTTGTTTGTTTGTTTGTTTGTTTGTTTGTACAGCCTTATCTTACGCCTCGTTCAATACTGATTGGCTTTGATTCTCTGTTGTTGGTAATAATGGCTGTTTGGTTCCAGTAAAGTTTACCAATTTGGTAAACCCGAAATCATTTGCCTCTATAATCAAACAAAAGGTGGTGTGGATGCACTAGATCAAAAATGTACTATATATTGTACTAACCGGCGAACTAGGCGATGGCCAATGACTATTTTTTTTACAATATTGAATATGGCAGGTGTCAATGCACACAAAACCTTACAATGCCTTTTACAAAATTCTTGCAAGACAACTTGCAGAACCATATCTCAATATAAGACTGTACAATTCTCTATTACCTATGGAGCTTCGCATGGGTATCAGTAAAATGTTAAAAAAAATTTTACCTGTAGCAGAGAGCAGAAAAATGTCGTGCAGTAAATGTTCCCGACCCATTTGCGGCTATTGCAGGGCATATGTTTATAAGAATTGCATTTAGAAAAATGGTAAGTACTTGTAAATAGTTCACAGTTTTGTTGATAATAATATATTTTAATTAGAGAGTTTGTATATTTTAGTTACTTGTTCTTTATATCAAACGAAAAAATCAAGAAAGAAATAGTGATTTTATTTTTTATATTTCTTTTGTAAGAAATTTTCTGCTGTCAGAAAACCTCGAAAAATAAATAGAAATTGGCTTACATGGTTTTATTCCAGTTTTGATTACAGATTATGACGAAATATTGAATTGTCTTTATTAATTTCACAAAAAACTCACAAAAAAGGGTCCGGTAGACCACAGGATGCAGTTAACGGCAGAGTTATCCATGACGCCAGTTAAGGGGTTAATTTTTTTGTTAAATGATTTTTAGCATTATCGGGGAGGTGGTTAATTATCGAATGAAAAATTAATAAAATAAAATCGAAATACAGTGTCTTTCATAGAAGATGTTGATAAATACCAGCTTGGGAAAGTTCCAGAGATGGTCACTGCCAATCAAAACAAAAATAATCTTATTTCTCAGCAAAACCTATAAAAATTGCTGGACACTATCCGGAAATTGGCACCTTCGCTAGATTGCAGAGATTCAATTTACGACCTTAACCTATTTTATCC
This sequence comes from Diabrotica balteata, assembly GCA_918026665.1. Lineage (NCBI taxonomy): Eukaryota > Metazoa > Arthropoda > Insecta > Coleoptera > Chrysomelidae > Diabrotica > Diabrotica balteata. Next base: position 19,698,434 of record OU898277.1, read on the forward strand.
TTATTTCTTCCACAAGATTGCCCATTACTGCATCTTTGATTATTATTTTACTGGTTTCCGACGCCATCCGCGAAGATTGATCTAATATTTCCAAGCGGGCTTTTCATCTCCGCAACATTAAGTTTTCCGACGTCATATCGCCTTAGGAGGAAATGTTCTAGTCGATCAGGGTCGTATTACTGATTGTCGAATTGAAAACTTATTTGTTTCTTGATAGGCTACTAGATTTTTCTAGAAATTTAAGCTATTTTAACATAGTACAACTCATATTATTAAATTTAACACGGTAAATAATCTGTTTCAAAGATGTACATAAATATACAAGAGAAGTCAAAAGTAGAGGCGAAAAATCCATCTTAGACTGTGTGTTCACAGTAAATAGATCATTGAGGTAATGTATTAAAGACGTAAGAGTAAAACGAGCAGCTGAAATATATAGTGACCACTATCTAGTTGTAGCCAGGACCAGCTTGGGAGGGTGACAAGAATCAATAACGAAAGAGACCCAGAAAACAAGTAAAGCTCATGATACACCCACTATAGAAGTAATCAGGTCACATAAGCTAGCAGACAAAGAGACAAAACTTTGAAAACTACTTTAATAACTACTTAACAGAGCCCGCTGCACATGACTGTGATTTAGACCAAAATTGGCAAATACTGAAAGAAGCACTCCTAAACAAGTATGTGGAATAATAAGAAATACCAGAAGCAAAAAGTGTACAAACTGGTGGAACAATGAAATAAAAGCAAAAGTGAAGTCCAAGAAGATAGCTTGGAAAAATTATTTAAAGAACGGAACCGCAGACAACTACCAAATATACAAACTGCAAAGAATCAAAGTCAAAGATATGGTACTAGCAACGAAACGGAAAAGTTAGGAAGTATTCGAAAACAAGATGGAAGAAGACTATCACTCTAACAAAAAGTTATTCATTAAAATCCTGAAGAATTTAAGAACCGAAAGGCTCCACAAACACCAAAGCAAATAAGGGACAAAGAACACTTACTGCATGACAATGACCACATCCCAGATAGATGGAAGAATATTTCGAGGATCTACTGAATATAAAAAACGATGTAGACATTATCACAGAAGAATCAGAAGAGGTAGAGCAAGAACACCAAATTCAAGACAAATAACTATAGCAGGAACAAAAGAAATCATACAAAAGCTTAAGAAAGATAAGGCGGATGGATTTGATAAAATCACAGCAGAAATGCTTAAAAACATGGGCGACAAGGGCAATGCCCTGCTAACAAAAGTATGTAATAGGGCATGGAGTGAGAGCCAAATACCAAAAGATTGGGAAGTGAGAGTTATTTACCCATTTTCAAAAAGACGCGAATGTAGTAACTACAGAGAAATAACAGTACTGACTATCCCATCCAAAGTAGATGAGAGAATACTAGAAAAACGTCTTTTACAAGAAGTTGATTCTAAAATGGAACAATCACAGAGTGGATTTAGAAAAGGCAGAAGCGCCCAAGATCACATTTTTACTATCAAGAAACTAATACAAAACGCGTGGAACTCAAGCACTCAGTTATACCAAGCCTTTATAGACTTAGAAAGGCATTTGATAGTAGCCCAAGGAAGGTGATTGACATATGCTTAAAAAAGAAAGGTATGAAAATCAAACTCAGGCAAGCCATTATGAATATATATAGACATACAAGGAACAGAATCAGAACCGATAATATGGAATCCGAAGAGTTCATAGCTTTACAATATACCTGTAGTAGTTCTCTTATCATTGTTATGAGAGTCCGATGAATTTGTTCCAGCAACATTACTATTATTATTGCCACCTTCTGCACTATTTACTTAGATACTAGATTTATACTATTTACTTAGAAAGATAGAATCCGATAGACCAATTTTTAATTTCGACCCAAAGATGGCTTCGTAGGGAGACTGTTTTATTCCTGCATGAAAGGCCCTGTTTTTCATTATTTGAATAAATTTAAGACCTTCAGACCATTTAGATGTATTATTTGTTTGCATCCACGTTATTAGCATATCCTGAATGTCACGATTAGCCCTTTCCACGCTTCCTTGCGACTGACTATGCCGAGGCTTTCCATTTTCCATGAACAATTTTTAAATCCGGCCACATATTCTTCAGTTCATTTATTACTGTCTTAACGAACTCACGGACATTATTGAGTATTGAAGGTGCTCAAAAATGCAAACAATTTCTACCAAATGTGTAGCTACTTTATTTGCCTTCTTTGAAGTCTTAATTGCAGGAATTTTGTAAGATGATCCTGATATACAAATATGAAACTAAATGGTCCATCAGCTTCGGATTGCAGGTCGATTAAATCAACTTGACAACGACTATTCATTTCAGAAAATATCATAGGTTGTACAACAAGGATTTTTTTAAAGAGTTTTTGCTGACAGGGTATGCAAAATTTTTAAAAAAGAGTTATTACTTCTTGTGTTATATTTTTGTATTTATCATTAAAAAATTTAACGTTCTTGTTCTTCCTTCATGTCCAATACTTAAATGTGCTTCATACAGAATATCAAATATTTCCTCTTTTTTACGTAATATAAAAATGTCTCCTTAACTTCTTACAACGGAGCATATGTTTAAAATCATTTCCCACATTCACTACATCGTACAGTATTGTGCGAATTAATCGAATCACTGTGAATTTTTTTTTCCATTTTTTCAATATTCACAGTAGGCAACACTACCTACACAGTTGACAGCTGACCAAGCATTGAAAACATAACCTTACTGTGTGTTGGTGTGTTTGAGTGTGTTTTAGGTCATTTCTTACCAAGCTTGTGTTGTTTTGGGGTACTATTTTGTGTTGTTTTTGGTTTTATTCCAACATGAATATTACGCCTAGGAAGCGTGAAAAGATTGTCATGTTGAGTGAACACACTAGTATGTCACAAAGAGAGATTGCTAGAACGTGTGGAGTGAGTCAGGGGATAGTAAGCAAAATTCTGAAGCGTAAACGAGAAACGGGATCAGTGGATGTGAAAAGGTTAGGAAAATGTGGAAGAAAGAGAGAAAACAATACCAGCAGATGATAGATTTTTACTTCGAAAGAGCAAATGGGACCCAAGAAAATCAAGCCAAGACCTACAACAAGATCTAGCAGCATCAGCTATAGTGGTTCATGACTCAACTGTTCGTAGAAGACTTTTGGAGAATACTAGAAGGACTCTGGACTGTAGGCGACTGGAAAAAAGTCCTATTTACAGATGAGACCCACTTTTTAGTTCAGGGACAGCGGTCGAAATTCGTCAGGAAGTCTGACAATGAAAAGCTTACACCATCTCATATTGATCAAACCGTAAAACATCCAGTCAGAAAATGTTTTGGGGATGTTTTTCATACATGGGGGTTGAATCTTTGGTGCCAATTGAAGGCATGATGAACAGCCAAAAAATACAAATCCATGTTGGAAAAGTATTTGGACAAACAACTGAAAAATGTCAACCCCAAGGAGGAGCAATTCTTCAACAGGACTCTGCTCCCTGTCACAAATCAAAGGAAATGATGGCATTTTCCAAAAATAAGAAGATTAATGTTTTAGATTAGCCCAGTAATTCGCACGACCTCAACCCCATTGAAAAGTTATGGGCCATTTGCAAAGCTAGACTGCGAAAAATCGACTGTACCACTAAAACAAAAATGATAGAAGCGGCCATTCAGGTTTGGTATCGAGATGAAAGGATATCTGACAACTGCCAGAAACTCATAGAATCTATGCCAAAACGGGTAAAAGCAGTAATTGCTGCCAAAGGGGGACATATTTCCTACTGAATGATGTAAGTTTACCTTTATAGTTTTGTCAAAATATAATTTTTTACTAAATAAACTGTTTTTTTTATTTAAAACAGCCTATGATTCCATTAATTCGCACAATACTGTATATGGTCAAACGTCGATATGACAACGCTGTTTTCTTAGCTTGTCGTTTTGCTTCTTTCACTTGATTACAAATTAAATAATATTTTTCACGAGATAAATAAGCACTGTTGTGATCCTTTTTTGTGGCAATAATTTTATCAAGATTCTCGTAAAATTGTTCTTTAATTTCATTGGATATATTGAATACTTAAATTTTCACTTTCAAATAACTTTCAAATAGTTCTTGCACGAATGACACTTGATTACGCATGAAAACAATGTGGACTTTAACAAGACACTTGTGTTGGTTGTCGAGATTAACCGGTTAATGTCGTTGATCGCAATATGAATCTCGATGCCTAGAATCCAACAGTTCCATTTCTTCGTACTTCTCTGGCCTAACAGAGGGAAATGGAAAGATAACTATAAGAAATTACATCCACGGCCACGTAAAAACGTGAAAAAGAGCAAGAATGGAAAATATTGGAAAACTAGCAACAGACAAAATGAAGATTTGTAAGCTATGTAACCCAAATCAAAGATGACAGATGGGCAAAAAAGAAGATTTTGAGAAAGAACTTTATAATTACAGGAGGCGGTTACACACGATATACGCAGAATATAATATTAAATGTACATAAAATACGAAATGATAGAAGTGTATGGAGAAGGCATATGTCTTGCAGTGGACACGAATTGCTGGAGGAAGATGATGTTGATTAGTGATATCAATCCACTCAGGTTCCAGAACTTTTAAAACAAATAAATCAATCGTTTTGTTCAAAGACACAATCTTAGCTATTCAGTTAATAAACCATCAGTTAATTAGAAAAACAGGTAGCATATTTACAGTAAATAAAATTTGGTATAATTAATTGATTGTTTCATAATTACTCATTTATCTTAGCGTGAAGCACGCAACGGCTATATTTAGATAACGATAACAATAGATTAAACAAACAGTCTTCATGGAATGTTATTTCTGGAATCTGATCGGGCTAATGTCGTCAAGTTTGTTTCTGGAAAAACATCTAAATTTAGAAAACGGATAAAGTTAGAAGAGCTTTTAGTGGATATTAAAAAGACCATTCCAGTTAAAAGAATTAACCAACTTGTTTTAATTGAATTAAAAGATAATTTAACCAAAAAGTGACATTATTGATGGTAAGTACACAATATGCAGAAAACTATAAAAAGGGAATAAAATAACAAATATTTATGCCAGGTTTTACTCTAAAATAAATTATTCAAGATCTTTCATTATTTAATCAATTAGTCAATCAATCAGTTTATAACGTTCTACGCCATCTTCTGATTTCCAGTCTCCATTTATCTCGGTCGTTCCAAACTCCCCCTTTCCCTTAAGTCTTTATCGATTCCTTCTCTCCAACTTAATCTGGGTCTACCTTGCTTTATTCTTCCATGCGGTGTCCAGTTCAATACTTTCTTTGGTATTCTGTGTTCATCCATTCTTTGGACGTGTCTATACCATCTTAGTTGATTTATTATGATGCCCTCTGTTCTATTGTGCTTAACACCCATAATTTCTCGTATTCTTTCATTTCTAACTCTGTCTAATCTTGATTTTCCAACCGCACTTCTCCAGAAGTCAATTTCTGTCGTTTCTAATGCTTTTTAGTTTTTTCCTTTGTCCAGAGGCCATACCTCTGTTCCATATATAGCAATGCTTTTTATAATGTTGTTACAAGCAAGATGTTAGCATTTAAAACTAAACCAGGTTGATAAACATAACAAAGTGAAACCCATATTGATGCATTCCTGGCATGGAGCACACGAGCACAATCAACAAGAATAAGAACAAAACGCTTATATTCAGAAAGTTTTCTTTCGCACTTTAGGGACAAAAGCTAGAAGTATTTTTTATTTTTTAATATTTCCTTGATTAAGAATGCAAAAGTTCTTTATATTTATCACAACAAATTCTTAAAATATGTTCTAATGACTAGCTAAATTTAGAACTGATACCAAAATACCCTTCCCACATTGTTCGTCCTCCCAATACCAAAGATTCAATTTGTTTATTGCGGACCTGTCGAGAAAATTCCGCTAGCGAGTTGTCTTTTTCTAAAAGGGTCAGGGACAAGGGACGCGTCTCCCTTAAGGGCGTAAAAGGGTGTAGAACTTTCAAGGGTGACCCTTGTTTTACAAGAGAATTCGTTACCATGTGAATTTTGATGAGATAAAAGTTTCGGTATTTAAAGCATCTCGAGATGAAGTTCGTAATTGTTAAAGTATCAACTTTTCACATGTAGCTTGACAAAATTGCGGCAATATTTATAAGTATGGGAGCCACAACGGTGACGACAAGGATAGAACAGTAAAAGATTCCTTAGAAGTTTCTACTACGGTTAGATTTTGTAATTATGATGAAATTTTATACGGCTACAAAAATTTCGCATAAACATAATATTTATTCCATACAACAGGTGTTATGTTTTGGTAGACAGGTGTACAATATAAAAAACAGCCTGAACAGTTATCGTTTTGCGTCATAATTTCAATGTCATAAATAAGTGGTACATACCATTATTACGCCAAATAAAATTCAACTAATATTGTAGAGTAGTAAAAAGGTACAAAACAATCATTTTAGAACAATATGTAAAAGTTTTACGCCATTTGTAGGCTCCAATTTTATTTTTATGCATAACAATACGTCAACATCGTGCAGGGATCATCAGTTAGTCAGTACTAGTCCACCCTGACATCAAGGAACATAACAATCATTTTTGCATCAGTCGTAAGATCCAGTTCTATTTTCAATTACGCTAACATGTGTCGACACAACTCAATGAATATCTAGAAGAGTTGGCAGTATCCATATTCATCATTCAGTCATTATCTAAACAATACAATCGAACATCTGGAATACGTAAATCAAAAATGAATTACTCAGAAGGCCGATTTGCTAAGGAGTAGCCTTCTGTTCACAAAATGACAGGCTTAGTGCAGCGCCTTATGCAATGTGGGACGAATTGGACCAACTTAATTTAATTCTCTGTGACGCGAAATAAGCAGATATCTGGTCTGATACATATATCTTTATTTTTGGCATATTTAGAAGCATTAACAACACAAGGTTTACGCACTTCTTTACCTCTCTTTGTAACATTTCCAGTTCTGCTTTGTGACAGGGTATAGAAGAAATCATATACACTTTTGTCAATTCATTTCAGCACCCGAATTCCACTTTCACTTTGTTTTTGTCTACTTTGTCACTCGTCAATTTTTGATATTGTTGACCAATAATTTCAGTTGTTTGTTTTACTTTAACTAATCTATCATTATATGCTGCTGGATTTCCGTCATTTGAAGAATGCATACGTAATTTAATCGGCAAATGCATCTCGCTCGAATGTTAACTAGATGAGGTTATTTTCACAGATATCACTCTTACTCAGATATAGACGAGTTTGTGGTAAATAACATATTATATAGTCGGTTCGCTAATCCCAGTCCGAACTGTCTAGTGAATTTAGTAATTATTTTTTTGCGAAGTTAGTTACTTTTTGACAGACTAGAAGTCGAGATCGTAGTCAAGGTAAATGCTAACAAATTAAGATTTGTGCCTACATTTGGCGCAACTCAACTATATAAACTAAATTAGCCTAACTTTTTTATAAATTATATTTTTTATATATAATAGAAACTTAATTTCTTTATACATGCTATAAATTTCTAATAGAATTTGATTTTTGACACTATGTCAAACTGAATTGGACACATTTGCAACATTTATAATACATAATTCGATAAATATATTTTAATGATCAACTTACCTCAACAGGGTTTCATTCAGCAAATAATTTAAAAAATATATTAGGTATTTTGAATAAACCTTTGTGCAGTTTAATTACCTTGTAATGTAACAGCATCCTTACTCATTTAAAAATATTAATTTATAAATAGAAAGAAATGGAACATTTATCACATTTATTTCAAATATATTTATTTATCATAATAAGTGAAAAACTTTGACTATCCATAATAATAAAATTCAAAATAAAACTAAGATAACTAAAATAAACAACGCGAATAATACAAATAATTATTACAATAAGTATGTTAAATTGTAACAACCCAATTATTATATTTTAAATATACCAACAGGGAAAATTTTATGGGTTTACTATACACTTCCATATTTAGAATAATTCTTCTTTTTTCAATGGAAGAAGTCTGTGAATTTGTCTTGTTTATCATGACATTGTCCCTAATTTTCTAGTAACGGGTGATTACAAATGTTGCGACGAAGGGTTCTCACAATAGTATCTTTATTGTCGTTGTGATGTTCTTCATCTCCAGAGTTTACTGATAGAATTTGTCTCTCCAAAGCACAATCATTGTTATCTTCTTCGAAACTTGATGCATTAGACGGGATATATTTGTCCTCATAATCTAAATATGGTTCAGATTCAGACTCTTCCTCTTCAGATGATGAAAAATATTTTGTTTATGAATGAAGAATCATCCACATCAATTAGGAATCAAGGACCTGTCACATCCATTCTGGTTGATTAAGGACCGACCATATTAACACACTCATTTGTCAAATTATTTTCCAGCACTAACGATAAATTTTGTCCACTACCGTCACTTTGTCCATTCACTCACACTGTAAGGTCACTAGCAGATTCGTGCACTAGGGACACGATTTTTTACCATCATTTAACCATGATACCATCATTTATAGATTATGGCTAATCACAAACTGAAACAAAGAATGTTTTGAGGTTATGTTTGAGGTTATATGACTATTACCACTTGTATAATATAACTTGTATAGTATAATACAAACTATACTGATCATTGCAACACCAGCCCATTCCCCCCAGTGACGACAGAGAAAATTGACGCAAAGCAGTCCTTGTATCCCTCTCTAATTTGCCAGGTTTATCAACCATATGGCCTAAATGACCAATGAGAAAGTCAAGTGGTCGATAAACCCGGCTCATTAGAAAAAAAATTCAGGGACTGCTTTGCATCAGTTTTCTCTGTCGCACTGGGAGAACACGACTGTATGGCATCAGTCAGTGTATTTGTATTATAGGTATATGCTTGTACCATAAAGTGGTGCATGACTGCTATTAAAAGAAATCACTCCCGTAGCCCTCATGTACCACGGATGGTACAAGAAAAAAATATGAAACAACAGGCTAAAACAAGTCTGAACATACAATAAAAACCCAAATAACTTTTAAACATCACTATAATGGCGCAACAAAAATGTTGGACACTGACGGCTGCGTGTTAGGTGTGTCATTGTTAATATCAGATGGAAAGTGTTAAAAAGTATAGTCTCAATAAAAAGTGCCTCTCGATTTTATTATAATTATAATTATTTATTTACGCATTTGCTCAATATATCGAAAGAGCGTCATTATTATTTGTAAATAATGCAATTGAAGTTAAAATAATATAAAATGATATCTGAACACCCTGTATTTAATCATGTGTTGTGGAAACTTAAAAATAATTATAGTGAAACTTAAAAATTCTCCATAAAGAAATGATGCATAGTTGTTATGCAAAAATATTATGGTTAGTGTTTTACTAAGTTTCTAAGCCATAAATTAAACCTGTGGACCTCTGACATCTTGAATATGTATAGGAGTGTGAATATTGAATTGTTTATTTCATTAAAAAATAGGAATTTGTTTTCACTTGACAAATGCACTATTGTGTTCATATTTTATGAGATTGGTGTTTTATCTTTATATTTTTTTACAATGTATATAATTTGTATAGATTTATATTGCCTTTTTATAATTTCTTGTTTTAAATTTAGACATTATACAATATATACAACATAATAATGCAATAGTATTACAATGACTAGTTCTATCACAGTTAGATAATTCATTAAATTGAAAAATATTTAAAGTTTTATAACAACAGACATTCATTTATAAGAATTAATTGTTTATTAGCTATAGTTTTAGCTGCTAGGCATCTAAAAAGAAAATATGGAGTTCTTTATCTGCCATATTTGGAGTCTCCACTCTTCATGTATTACCAAATCTTAAGACATTTTTCAGGAAAGGTGTTGGAACTTTAGTAGGTGGATATTGTGAAGACTTATAAATAGAAAAGGTGTAGAAGCTATCTACTTACTGAAGTGATTTTCATAACATTAAATATGTCAAGTGTAACTTGTAATTGTAAATTATTTTTTCTTTATCTAAATGACATACTGTTATATCTTGTAATAATGTTCATTTCATGGAGTAGGCTTGACAAATATAACTGCCTCATCTATCTTAACTGTCACATTTACTCTTTCAATGTAAGGTGTTGTCAACAAAAACATGAATTTTAAAAATTATAATTATATTAAATTATGTGCATTTGACATTATACTGAATTCCAAAAAATATTGCTGCTGCATTTGAATTATATTTTCAATGATATCCAGAAAGGAGGCAACCAGACAAGAGAATTTTAAAAACTTGAATTTACGAAAAAAAATGAGGAGGAAATAGGTATACCAAAGACAAGTGCTGGGTGAATTTTCATGAAACATAAATTTGGGCCTTATAGTACGTATGTCCAACAAAAATTATACTTAAACAATTATTTGAAATTGATAGAATTTGCAGAATGTACAAAACAGTAAACAGGAAAATGTATTGAAAATACAAATTTTCATCAAAATAGAATATTTAGCAATGAAGCTTGATGTGCAGAAATCTTTATCTGACAAATGAACTATATTGGAATGACTCAAATCCTCTTAACATTAGTTGTTTTGTAAAGCATATTAAATTAGTTTATCAGGCATAAAATACCTACCTGCTGCAGGAGATGTAGGTATCTTGGAAATAAATTTAAATAGCATTTTTGATGAGAACTATCTGGCTGAGATTAATACATTTTGGTTTCAACAAGATGGTGCACTTGCCCATAATGCTGAATTCGTTGCAAAATATTTAAATAAACAATTTCATGTGGTTTCATATAATTACAATTTATGGGCCTCATTCACCAGAACTATATCCTCCTGATTATTTTGTTTGGGAATAAAAAAAAAACAGTATTTATAAAACTGAATAACTTTTATATTTTTGTAAAATGAATTCTAGTTGCGAAGTAGTTTTTTGTTGTTGGTAAATTTATTATTCCTGGTAAATAAAACTGTGTAGGATTATTCTCTGCATAATACAATTATAGAATGTGTTACTTTTAGAGTGTTTTTTAAGTGTCTTAATGTGATGTCAAATAAACAATTTATTTGCCGAGTAGCTTCAACAACTGAAAACTGATATACAACAGATCATATGAGATAAAAGAGAATTAAAAATTTAAACAAAAAATGTCAAAATATATAGGGTGTTCCATATAAAAGACAAGTTGGTATTATATTTCCTTAGTGGGACCCCATGAAAAAGTGAGTAAAAAGGAAACATTGGATAAATCTATTAAGGGGAATTCCACCTATCTTTATTAATGTGAAGGCAATTGAGAACAATACTGAAATAATAAATTATTGTATGGGTACTAAAATGACATAACACATCTTTGTTATTTATAACAAGGACAAAAGGTGAATACTATAGGAAGAATTAGACAAAAATCTTAGTTGTATACAAAATATTTACTACAAAAAGGAATTTTATAAAAATACAAATAACAAAATATACTGCAACTGGGAATAACAATATTACCTGGAAGTATTACATATAAAATAAAACAAATACTTTTCAGAAGCTATTTTCTTGTGACATCTCAATGTATTACTATTTTCCTTGATAATAAGTCACAACATAAGTATAAAATAAGTTTATTTCTGATGTTTCGATTTCCATTTCAGAAATCATTCTCAAAATAGAAACAAGTGAATAAAACAAAGAAATGTAATACATATATGACAGAAATTTAGAAATTAATGTTGTGAAAATAATTTCAAAGGAAAAGGTGAAAAACAATGTTGAATTACACCAAATACATTTATGCAAAGCAATATACTGTCTGTGTAACTGGAATATATCATAGACATCTGTCTATAAGCAGAATAAATTAAAACAAACACCCCAGAAATGAAATAAACATGTGGAGGTGAGCAGGTGAGGACAACAATGTGATAACCTTAAGGTTTATGTCTGTAAGTGGAAAAAAGAAAACAATCTCTAGAGACCTTAAAAACCTAACCTAAAATTGACTTTCATACATAACCTTCAAGGGTGAAACAGTTTGTTGGTTTTTTATAAATATTTCACACAAATTACAGATATTTTGATATATATTTTAAATAAAGAAAGATCTTTTAATTGATTAGTAATATTTTAATAGAATTTACTTGAATGTATGAAAACTGTCATGTCAAAATAAATAACTTTTAACAGGATTTACATTATTCCATAAAAATTCTAGCTCCTAAAATTTATTAATTATAATATTATGAGAGTATTATATTATAAGAGTACAAATAAACTTGACACAACAAAGAATTAATGTTTATGTTTGATGTACTACTAATTAAACTCATTTATTTCATTTAATACACAACAATATAATATGTAATAATATGTTAATAATAATTTGCAAAGATTCCTTCAGTAGAATTCAATTTTTTAGTAAAAATATATTATATTTAATGAAATATAGACTTTTATTGAATTAAACTGAATTGTGCAGTCAAGGAGTAACCTTTAATTATTTACAGAGAAACTGAATCTAAATATATAACCCATTTCCTCGAGATATAGGTAGCCGGAGAATAAAGTAGTCCATAAGAGAATCTAAGAGTAATTCTTTTAAACTAGACAACTAATTGAACACTTCTTAATGTTCTAAAACCATACTTTACGCAATTACCGCAAACAATATTCAGTGTTTAAATACACTTAAAATGTATTTAAAACTTGTGTAAACATGATAATAAATTTTAATGAAAAAATAAACAAAATCTAAAATTAATTCGAGATTCAATTAAAAAAAGTAAGTTAATTTTCTGACCATTTAGGCTTATAATTGGAGTAGCTGTTGGACTTACCTGATGAGAATAGTCCGAAATATATCATATCACAAATTTTACACACTTAGCACACAATAAACAAGAGTTTTTATTCGAAATTCAGTACAGATGCATCACATACCGACTCCCGTAGCGACTGCCATTTTACGTATGACAACAAACTGAACTTCAGAAGTGACATTTGTGAATAAAATAATCTGGAGGTAACAAAATAGAAGTTTTAAAGCAATAGATAGATAATTCTCATTACAAGTATCCGTAATACTAATTGTATAATTATGGTGAATATAGGCAACCAATATAACGTTTAGTAGCCTTTCGTATTTTATTCATTAAATAAAATTATTACCTATCTAGATTACGTTGGATTAGAAATAAAATTTATTCTAATAATATAAAATGGAAGTATTACACAAAAATAAAAAAATGACTCTTTATCAAATTCAAATTTCAAAAAACTGGATACCTTATTTAAAATTAGGAACCTATTTTTCAACCTACAAAAATTAGACACATACTTAAGTGCTCTTTTTATCACTACCAGCACACTCTACATGTGACCATTTAAAGCAAGTTCCAGCTGTACTCACTTCTCTTCATGTTGGTCCTTTGAATAAGCTTAAGTGCAGAAAATACACTCTGTGTCACTTTCTTGATTGGTATCCATATCTGAATCATCATCATACGGAACATTTGAGGATAAGTCAACTATGATTGAAGCTTCTGTAAAAATCACAATGCCATCTCACAAATCCACCTCAAAACATATTCTCCCTGGTCTAAAAACATATTTTAAATTAAAATTGTAATTAATTTACAGTAAAAACAGTAAATTGATCTTCGATCTCTAGTTTCTACAAAATTTTTAAACAAAAGATACACTTTTCTATGTCCTTCTTGATTTATGAAGGTGCATGTTGGAACAAGCAACAAATGTTTAAGCTTTGGAATGAAAAATAATAAGAACAAACTTAAATATTAACATTATGTTAAAAGAGAAACTAGAGAACAACGAGAAGAATCGAGAAGAAATGTTTGTTATAATCGGTTTTTTTTTCTTTTTCTAGTGAATTATGGAACGGGTTTTAAACTATTTTTATGAAATATCCGCGTCTTCGTCTTGTTCGTTGTTTATTTTCGGATAAATGGGACATCTACAGATGACTTATCAACAAACTCATCAAATAGAGACCAGTTATAGGTAAAACAAGAAGGAGAATTAAAATAAAATAGGAAGTATGATATTAAAGACAGCGGGAAACTTTGAATCAGAAACGAGAATGTTCGGGGGGAAAGATTTTAAAATATGCCACATAACCAATTATAGAACCAAAGAAGATTAATGTGGATTGATTATTTACAATAAATGATAATCGCCCTGATAATAGCGATGCCATGATAAACGAATTGTTTATTTTCGCAGTCAATCACAATTTATAAAGAAATTGTACTGATATCTCTGTAAATTTTATATGGGTGCCATCAGTTTCTCTTCCAGGTGATCTTGGTGAAGTGTGTTTTGCTGTTTTCGATATGGAATGGATTGATCCATAATCAGATCCTCGCTGTATATGTTTACCTCAGCTGTGATTTTTATCTCCGAATCACCGTCAATAATGTTTGTCTGATTTCTACGTAGCGTATATTTATGAATATATTAGTGTGGGAGGAAACAAGGTTAAGGTAAAGGTAATCCTTTAATTCAGTTGCCAGAATGAAAAATACATTATGAAAGTCTGTAAAGGGAAGGATAGTTGCCTAATTTTGAATAGCACATTATCTCAAAATTTATTAATAGTTTCCTCTAATTGTTTGCATAAAACTAAAGGTTCCTAACATAAAATAGTTCTATGCGAACCATATAGTTTCATTGTATACTACTAGATAGAACCATATAAATATGTGTTTATTTGTGATACAAATTTTCTATTTATTTATATATTTTAAAACTATTATAAAAAGGTAAGTATTATACTGACAGTATTAAATTGAAATTAGGCAGGTGTGTACTGTCGGCGTCGCAATGCAAGATTATTTTATGATTAGAGGGCGGCTATTCTCAAAATCTGGGCAATTAATTTCAGAGCGAAGAAGCCGTATGCTGGAAAATAATGTGCACAATATTTTATTTTTACATTGTAATTATGACTTCTGAGCACGCGTCAAATCTGTTTTTTTTTAATAAATATTTTGATTCGGTATGTATGTTTATGGTATCCCAGACAGCACAAGTACGTCCCATGGACGTCCGAAGGATGTAACTGATTAAATGTCCGGACATCCCACGAATATCCGTTTACATAATTTGGACGTCCCCGGGACGTCCAATAAGACCTAAATGTTACCAAAAAGTACGTCCCCTGGACGTCCCAGGGATGTTCATGGGACGTAAATAGTACAAGTACATATACAGAACTTAATGCGGACTTATATTGGACCTAAGAAGGATGTATTGGGGACGTCCATTGTACGTCCATATGGACTAATACAGGACCTAAATGAGGATGTATACAGGACCTAAAGGGAACTTACAAAAAACTAATAAAATGAAAATGCATAAATAAATGGGATTTTTATTGTGTACTTATATTAGCATATTATGTATTTGAGTTTATAGTATTTTTTAAGCACATTACTCGTACTTACTTTACAAATGTAGCAACTCACACCACAACAACAAAAATTACGTATAAAATACCTAATACCTACTTAATGTCTATAATAATAAATTACCAAACTATAAACTAGTATCGAAAGCATAAACTAATTCTAATTACAACCACAACCACAATGATTATATTTCGAGAAATAAAAGATTCCGAAAACGCTAAAGCTAAGCTTCGTTAAAACATAACCACATTCTTCTTTCATTTTCTAATTTTTAAATTTTAGTTCCACTACAGAACAAAATTTTAGAGATACAGCTCTGCTATAGGATAAGGATTTTTCTCTAAAACGGGCCTCTGTCTGTTTTCGTATAAACTAATGGTATTTAAAACTAGATATAACTTTTTAAAATAAAGTTTAGTAGGATAGATATTATATTTTGTAAAAAATATGCTTAAGTAAAAAAATGACACAGTTAACATCTAGAAAAAATCCCTAATACATCCCTAATGGGACGTCCCTCGGACGACCTTATGGACGTCCCTGGTATGCCCGACTAGAAATATCCCTTCCACGTCCCTCGGAAGTTCAAAAGAAGTTCCGGGACGTTTGCACCTTAAAATGGCATAAAATGGATGTCCCAGGGATGTCTTGTGCTGTCTGGGATTGTTCGTAATGCGCAGAAGTTCAGTTTTTCAAATTTTTATTACATATTTTTTTGCGTCTCATAGAGTCTTTAAGCATATACCCGAACTACTATACACGTTAAAACGACACTCAGTCTTGATCTTGGTCTTGCTAAAATTAGGCGGTCTTGGTCTTGATCTTGGTCTTGCGAAAACGCAAAAACAATACCAAGACTGCAAGACCAAGACTGATTTTGGGCAACACTAACTACAACATATTTATGCCTCTTGGTAGATTTAGGTACTTGTGATAATTGTTCCCAGAAACATTCTTTTCGTTCTACTTTTTAATCTTCGATGAGTCCATAAACGATGATTAAGCTCTTGGTTTGGTCATTATATTTAATTTCAAATATCAATCTCAAATAAAATATTCTTTATGATATAGCTTTTCATTTATGAAAGAATTTTCTTTTATTAACGTATATTATACACCTTACACTTCCTGTTGAGCTCTCTTTTTTATCAACTTCACTGTATAACATCAAATGTTCATTTTCTAGTTCTACCACTGATCTGATCTGATCGTTACCACTTGCAGGAATGACTCCACTAACGAAGTAACAAAGAAGAAAGAACTTAGAATAAACAACATATTTTTTGACCACAAAGACTAAAACAAATATACATTTAATGACACCCATGGACAAAGATCTAAGATAGATTATGTTATAACCAACAGAGATATACATCCCTCGAAAATAATCGATGTAAGATGCCTCAACTCAGCAGATATTGTTAGTGACCATACCCTAGTATTACGTAAAATAAGAATCATCCTGAAATACTTCACAGAATACTTATACAGAAAAAGAATATCAGACAAGATCGCTGTAAATAAAATATTAGAAATCGATAACATAGAGAAAAGCTGGAAAAACTCAAAAATAACATAATTAACGCAGCAACAGAATCACTTGGAGAGACAAAAGTAACGAACACTGATATATCAAAAAAGAAAACACCATGGTTTAAAGAGGGTGTGAAGACAAAATGTGAAGAAAAGAAGAAAGCCTTTTACAATACAGAACACAACAAACACAACGAATACTTTAGTAAGACAAATAAAAAGAGAACACTGGCAGAGCTTTTCGAAACAGATGGAACACGACTTCTAAGGAACACAAAAAGAAATGTGAAGAAGGATCAGAGGACAAAGAAAAGAGATGAACGAACTAATAAAAACGAAACACATTCAGAAGGAAACATGAGTACATTACTTTCAATCCCTATTTGCTTAAGAATGGCGATAATAAACCACCAACACCAGGGGTGGCGACAAACGAAGAAATAAATATTGAGGAGGAAGAGCTAAAGGAAGCATTAAGGAAATTGAAAAATGTAGAGAATCACTAGATTTTCTATATTTTTTCGGACAAAATACCGAACGACCTCCTAAAGTACGGAGAACCAGATCTGGTTAAACAACTATTAAAACTAATTCAAAAAATAATAGAACAAAACAAAATTCCTCAAGAATGGTGATCAAGCATCCTAATACCTCTATTCAAAAAGGTTAATTTATTAAACATAACGCTAAAATTAACAACCAAAGTGATAACAAATAAACTGTATGAAATAATAACACTAATAGAAGAACAACAAGGTTTTAGGACGGAAAGAGCATGCATATTTATAATGATGCAAGAGCCGACACACACAACAAACCGACATATCTATGTTTCGTGGATTTTAAGAAGGCATTTGACCAAGGTAATTTAAAGGATATTATCCCCTTATAATACGCAGGATAGATCACTCTAGGAATAGAGTGATCTATCTTGCGTATAGAGATACCTCTAGGAATAATCAAAACGATTGAAAATATCTACCAAAACAACACAACAAAAATTAAAAGTAGAAGAAGAACTAACCGACCCTATTGAAGCTGGCAATGGGATAACACAGGGAGATTTCCTGCGTCCTCTATTGTTCAACCTGATCTTCTTCTTCTTCTTCTTCTTCTTCGTCTAGCCATTCACGTCCACATCTGAACATAAGCCTCTTCAAGTCTTCCTTTCCATTGTTTTTTATTGTACGCTACTTGTAGCCAATTTTTCCCGGCAGTCCTTTTCAGATCATCTGTCGATCTCATAGGAGGTCTGCCTCTGGGTCTTTTGTATCGGTATGGTCTCCAGGTTAAAATTGATCTGTGCCATTTGTTTAGATCGCTCCTAGCTACATGTCCAGCGTATTCCCATTTCAACTTTAATGATTTTTGCACCACATCGGTGACTTTGGTTTTCTGTCTTATCCATGTGTTTGTTGTTCTTGTCCTTAAGTGATATACCTAGCATTGCTCTTTCCATCGCGTGTTGAGTGACTCTAAGTATATTCATATTCTTTTTTGTGATTGTCCATGTTTGTGCCGCATAAGTTAATATCGGAATAATGCATGCATCAAAAACTTTAGATCTAAGATGTAATTGAATTTGTTGATTTCTGAGTATATAGTTCAGTTTACTGAATGCTGCCCAAGCTAACTTTCTTCTTCTTTTTATTTCTTCAGTTTGAATTTTCCTATTTAGGATTATTTTTTGTCCTAAGTATATATATTCTTCAACTTTTTCTATAACTTTATCGTTTATTATTGTCACGGTGTCTTCGGAGTGCATGACTTTTGTTTTGTTTAAATTTATTTTCAGTCCTATTTTAGGATATCGGTATGTAGTTCTAAAAGCATGGTTTGCATTCCTGTGGTCAGTAGCTATGAGGATTATGTCATCTGCAAATCGTAGATTACTGAGGTAGCGGCCATTGATGTTTAGTTATTCCTTTATATTTCCAATTTAGGTTTTTAAAAACGTCCTCCAAAACTAAGGTGAACAGTTTGGGTGATAAAGTATCTCCCTGTTTGACTCCCCTGTTTAATGGTACAGGGTTCGTGTGTTCATTTTCATTTAGGTAGTATGTAGC
The DNA here is from genome assembly GCA_918026665.1 of Diabrotica balteata. Taxonomy (NCBI): domain Eukaryota; kingdom Metazoa; phylum Arthropoda; class Insecta; order Coleoptera; family Chrysomelidae; genus Diabrotica; species Diabrotica balteata. The sequence continues at coordinate 19,717,519 of OU898277.1, forward strand.
TGTTAGCTTGGTTCATAGTTTTTTTTATTAAGTTAATATATCTGCTGTCTATTCTATAATTTTGCATTGCGTTTATTACGGCCGTGTGTTCTATGGTATCGAAAGCTTTTTCGTAGTCCTACAAATGCTAGGAAAACTGGAAACTTGTATTCGTTACATTTTTCTATTAATATTTTTGTGGTTAACAGGTGATCAGAAGTTGAATAGCCTTTTCTAAAACCTGCCCTGTTCATATGGTTGGTATTCGTCCTAATTTCCTTGTTTAGTCGAGTAGTTATGACTTTGGTGAGTATTTTAAACAGGTGTGACAGTAGGCTGATGGGTCTGTAGTTTTCCAATTTTCGACTATCACCTTTCTTGTGTAATAAGATTACTTTAGAGTTGTTCCAGCTCTAGGGACTTTGCCCTGATGTAAACAACTGTCCACAAGCTTAGTTACAATTGCAATTAGTTTCCTTACCTCCTTCTAATATCATATCTGTGGTAATACTATCTTCTCATGCAGCTTTATTTTCTTCATGTTTTCCAATGCTGTAGTTACCTCTGAAATTGTTACTTTTGCATTATTTCTGATCCAACATTTTTATTAATTTCCGAGCTGGTCTCATCTCATCATCTTGTTGATGTGATCTGTAAAGTTCTGTGTAAAATTCTTCTATTCGTGTCAGTATTTTTTCTTTAGTTGTGATTTCATTTTCGTCTTTTCCCATTAATGATATCATCTGACGTCGTCCTAGTGTCGGTCTGAGGCATTTCATACTCTTATTTTTTTCAATAGTTGTTTGTTATTAATTTTTTGTTTCTTTTCTTTTTTGTTCTCTGATTCCTTTTCTAATCTGCCTACTAAGTTCTCTATATTCGTCGGTTCCCCTTTTGTTAGATTTATTTAAGATCTTCCTTCTTTCTATTTGTTGTAATATTTCTTTGTCTAATTCATTGTATGTTGTTTTTGGTTTTTTCAGTTGCAGAAGGCTTTTATTCACTGTTTCGGTAATAAGGTTATTCAAATCATCAATATCATTGGAGTTTATCTACTGCATGTTAACTTGATTTAATGCATGCACTATCTTTTTATTAAATTCACTATTTTTGATTCTTTAGATGTCCATTTGTTTTTTTTTTTCATGTCTTCTTTTCTTTCTAGTTTTTTTTGTTAATTATTAGTTTTGTTCTTATTAGTCTATGATCGCTTCCTAGGTCAAACTGATTTAATACTGATACGTCTTCTACTAGGTTCTATCTTCGTTAAGATATAATCTATTTCATTCTTTGTCTTTTTATTCGGGACTCATCCATGTCCATTTTCTGCTTGTTTTTTTTATTGAAAAAGGAGTTCATTGAGTACATGTTATGTTCATTCATGAAATTGAGAAGCATTTTCTCCTCTATCGTTTCTTTTGCCGTTAGCCATATTTACCAATTAGATGTTCATAATCTTCCTCTTTTTTGCCCAATTTAGCATTAAAATCTCCTAATATTATTTCGTAATTTGCTTTATTTGTTTTTATACCTGTTCTTATTTCATCATAAAATATGACTTCACCATCATAAAATATGACAAAAAAAATTCATCAACCTGATCATGGATGATAAAAATAAGATAATAAAAAAAGTAAGAACTAAAAAAGGATACCCAATGGAAGAAATACAACTTAAAATAATTTGCTATGCAGACGACGCAATACTACTTACTCTCTCAAAGTGAAGATAATTTACAACATATGTTGCATAAATTTAATATAACCACCAAAAAATTTAACTTGGTAATTTTACCAAAAAAGACAAAATGCGTGGTTATAACAGCAAGTTTACTAAGATGTAAATTGGAACTGGAAGGTCAGATAATAGAACAAGTGATGGAGTTTAAATAATATTATCACATCACGTTATCTACGACGGAAAGCTCGAAACTGAAGAGGAAGATCAAGTGAATAGAGCAAACAGAGCCACAGGTTGTCTGAACGAAACAATATGGAGAAAGAAAAATATCGAATGAAAGGCAGAATTTACAAAACAGTCATCAGACCAATAATGACATATGCGGCAGAAACACGACCTGACACAGAGAGGACAAAAATTATGTTACAAACAGCAGAGATCACTCACAAGGTGGAGAACATCAAGAACTAAGTAAGAAATAGAAGTGTAGAATGGAACGATCATATAAGCCGAATGACAACAAAGAGAATAGTAAATATGGCAAGAGATGATTCCTCGATAGGAAGACGATCAGTAGAAAGACCACGAAAACGATGGAACGACAACTTACTGAAGGCACATTGAAAAACAGACAGAGTCATGTCTAAATGAAAAGAAGAAGAAGTATACAATCATTTTATTTATATTAATATATTTTTTCAAATGACACCATCGTTTTCGCCTAGTCCAAAAGATTAAATTTCATATTATCTTTAATAATTTGGCAATTGATTTCAATTTCAGGTTGTAAGTTTGTAATTTTTTATATAAAAAAATACATTGTCATTTTAAATTAAACTAATATGTATTTATGTAAAATTATATAAGTTATTTAATAAACTAAATTAGAAGTAGTTTTGTAATTATATAAATCAAACTGCATCCACATAAACATCCTGTAACAATTATTGTATTCAACGAATTGGTGTTTATTTAATTCATTGTTGTTAAATAGCAAATTTTTACATAATCTTTAATGTTTGTCACTAAATTAAACGCAATTAATTTTCTGTATATATAAAGTCAAAGAGGCGATATAGATCAGTATAGTTCTATACAGTTCCCAAATATTACCAATCCAATATGAAGAAGTGCGCAGTTTTGATTGCAGTTTTATTGGTAGCCATGCAGGTTGGTATATTTTATTTATTTTTCTTGTTTTCCAATAGTTTTTTACTTAATGCTAATTTTATGTACCAGTTTTCGTTATTTCCTTTGCCATTAAGATTTCCAGTAAGTTAAGCTTCGATCTAAGCTTGCTTGTTCTTCATTTATCCACTATGTACTAATCTGGTTTACCCCATCGTTGGTAATCTTCTTCTTCTGATTCCTTCTGTTTCAGAGGTTGATTATTATCAAAGCTATGCGTATTTAATTTGCAGCTGATCTGAAGAAGTCTACTGAGCCTTCTTTGGTCAACTTTTTTCTTATCTTCGATCTTTGCTTGCGTTTATAGGTCAAACATTTCTGTCGAACGCCTCTTTTAATGACTACGATTTCTGTTTCACAGTTGTCAAATTTGACGGACGCTCTTTGTTTTCAATACAAAATAATTTCTGCAAGTCTATCTGATCATAAAGCAGTATATACCAAGTTTAACAGTCTTAACAAACCATCCTCGAAAACCCAACGTTTAGGTAGGAGCTTTTTCGCTCAGAACTTTCGTAAATTCCAAAATTAGTGCTTGACTTCTGGAAGGCACTTTCCCTCAATGGACGTGGACTATAATTTCAGTGATTCTTTAAGTAGGCTTATTTGTATTTTCAATAAGGCATTTCCTTTGATAACAATTAAGTCAAAATATTACAAACCCTGGACTACCAAAGGTATCCATATATCAGCCAAGAATATGCTTTCACTATTGTACATCAAGAAATTAATACCAGCGTCTTTGTCACTATATGTATCTCCAAGTATAGATGAAAATCTAAATGAATACTTCGTTAATGTGAGTAAGAATATAACATTAACCATTTTGCCACAAAAAGATTCTATTTCCTATCTCCACAATGCAAAAAAGGTCTCGAATTCATTCTTTATAAGACCAGTTGATAAATCTGAACTGATCCCAACAATCAGTAGTATCAAAAGCAAATCTTCCTGTAGTACCTATTGATGGAGTACCCATAAAACTTTTTTAAATCTTCTAAAAAATGTGTTGGAAGTCCTGGTCTCACTAATTGTTCAATCACAAATTAATCCTTTAATAATTAGTTCATTTACCTACAACTAAATAAATTGCCGAATAATATATTTTCTAATTGAACTTCCTAAGTGTCGCAATAAAGACCTAGATTAAATTGTAATGTAAGAAAATAATTCAAAGTTTGTTGGTATGGTATGATAGAAAGCAATAACCTCTGTGCTGAGGTATGAATTATTTGTGAGATTATAAATTGGGGATTTGAGCTCATGTGAGTACAGTTTATTACCAGTAGTTACCTTACGAACATCATATTGTGTAATTACCAGTAGCTGTCATAAATCATAACTTCAACCTTTTATTATATTTATCATCGTCGATCGACAAAAAGCGGACAAAAGGGCATTTACAAACCGATTCAAACCTCATAACTACGTTTCAATCTTTTCCACTAATATATATTTCCAGAGTGCCTAAGGACAGCCATTATTAACCTCAAAGAAAGTGAACGTGGCTATCCCTAGACGGAAAAACTCGGAACGAAATGGATTACATACTGTGTAACAAAGCAGATACCATACAGGATGTAACCGAATCACCGAATGGTTAGAGCCAAATTAGAGATAAAACATAATAAAAATAGAAATAAATTTAGAACAACTTGGAATATAAACACAGATAAACTAAAATCTAATACAGAACAATATAAAAGCAAGTTAAATCCCGTGAAAGTATTAAATCTAGATAAAATTAGTTTAAATGATATCAATGAAGTCATAACAAAAGAACTATTAAATGCAAGCTCAAAAGTGGCAGCCGCTTACAGAAAACGAAAATCCAAAATAAGTGTAGAATCACAAAACATGCTGAAACAAAGAAAAGATCTTCTGAGACAAAACAAAAGAGACACTGCAGAATTTAAGGAACTTAATCGAGTAATAAGAAAACAGATAAAAGAGGACATTAAAAAACATCAAGAAGACTATATAGAACAAATCATAGTGAAAAACCGAAGTCTCAAATGCACCAAATTGAAACTAGGAAAGAAAAACATAATAACCATTAAAAATGAACAAGTACAACTAGAAAAAAGTAAATCTGATATTGCAAACTCAATTGAAAAGTTCTACGCCGATCTGTACCGTTTAAGAAACGATCCCCCTAACTCATCAAAGCAAAACTTAAAACGGCAGATAATAAATATCAACTCAGAAGTGATGCCCGAAATAAGCCACGAAGAAATAGAAAGAGCAGTAAAAGAAATAAAAAGGAATAAAGCTCCTAGAAGCGATGGAATTCTAGTAGAAATTCTGAAGGAAGGCGGGAAGAGGTCATCAAATATCTAAAAATATTATTTAATAAATGTCTATTCCAAGGCAACGTACCCGAACAATGGAATACTGCTAAAACAATACTGTTATATTTTTTATTGTTCTAATTTATTGTCTTTATTCTAATTTATTAAAACTCACGATAATTTATTATCAATTTATTAAATAACTGTACAACTATTTATTACATACGTACATTCAAATACGCGGGCCGAATTTATCTTCTTATTGACTGCTCAATGAAAATCCCCCGTTATTTATATTCAACACCGCTAGACTAGAAACATCTGGAGAATCCTTCCGATTAGACGGGTATTGCGGTGAAGATACTAGAAGGCGATTCAACGGCTGAAACTAGTTTTTCAACTGCTTGAAAAACCTCGAGTCGTGGATGACTCATCAAAATTGGGGTCTAGAGGTTTCTGTAAACAACCGTCGAAATGACTGGAACAAAAACAGAATTAGTCATAATATATTTACAGTTTTAAACGCCATAATATTTAAAATCGTAATAATACTAATACACAAAAAGGGAGACATCACAGGTTAACAATTCAATTTGACGGATATCAACCAGTAGAACAAGCCGGATTTAGAAAAGGGTATAGCACCTGTGATCATCTATACACTTCAAAAATCCAAATAGAAAAGACTAACGAATACAATCTCCCATTATGTCTGGTTTTTATAGATTATGAAAAAGCTTTTGACAGCGTAGAATTGTGGTTAACAGAAGAAGCATTAGTCAACAACCGGATCGACTCCAGGTACAGAATACTAATACATAATATTTGCGAACAAGCTAAAATGATATTGACATTGGGTAATGGAATCGAAATAAGACCAGTAAAAATCAACCGAGGAGTAAGACAAAGAGACACAATATCTCCAAAATTATTTACAGCTGCCCTAGAAGATATCTTTAAGTAAATCTGGGTCAAAATGTCAATGTAAGCAAAGAAAATCAGACTACCGAAATAAGCAGACATGTAAAAATGGGATGGGCAGCATTCGGAAGACTCTCATACGTACTTATAATATACCCCGAAGACTGCGAACCAAAATGTTTAAGTTTTGTATCCTACCTGTGCTTATATATGGAGCTCAAATCTGGACATTCACTAAAATAAACATGGAGAAGATCAGAAAAACTCAGAGAGCTATGGAAAGACAGATGCTGGGTATCTCACTCAAAGACCAGAAAACCAATGAAGACATCCGTAATAGAACAAAAGTAAAAGATGCTGTCGAACAGGCAGCTAAACTGAAATGGAAATGGGCTAGACGAAGGAACGCCGTACGGATGGCCTATGGAAAAAAGAAATCAGGAATTGGCGGCTATATGAAGCTAAAAGACCACGAGGAAGACCGCAAATGTGAAGGAGCAACGATATTAAAAGAACTGCAGGGCCAATGTTTAAGCGTCTTACAAACAATAGAGATGAATGGCGAGAATTAGGAGAGGCCATATTCCAGGCCAGGCTATATTCCTATATAAAAATCGAATGTGTGCAACTACAGACCTATTGCCGTACTACCGGTTCTATCCAGGGTTATTGAGAGACTTACAAAAGTACGACTTATGTCCTTCCTCGTTGACAACATTATTTTATCATAAAAGTCAGTTCGGCTTTTTATCTAATAAATGTACCAGTGATGCTATGTTTTCTTTACTACATGAGGTCTATCAAGCACTAAACAATCTTTACACTGCCACTGTTTTTTGTAACATGCCAAAGCTTGTTTGATTGTGCAATTCAAGACATTTTGATAAAAAAAATTAAATTTCTCACGAACTTCCAGGTATTTCTTTGAATTGATTCCAATCTTACTTGAGGAATAGGCATCGAGCAAAAAGACAAAAGAGGGAATCTAATAGTTATGAAAAGGAGACCAAAAAAGTGGCCTCTGATGGCGGACATATCCGAAATGCGAATGAGCCAAATTTAAATTTTTCGACACTTATTAACAGTAGCTATATAATAATTTTCAGAATGTGTCTTAGACGAGAAAGTTTTAATTAAATATTATCGATAACAGTCTAAAATGTCACACAATTGTTAAAAAACTTTAATATAAATAAGATTTCATATGACAGTTGGAACAAACAATAACATAACCCAACTAAATTTGATTTCTTAAACAAGGAAAGACTCTCTTTCCTTGTTTAATGTGGCCTCTCCAAATAGCACTTCTCGTCTAACAATATTTTTGCCCCCGCTACCTTAACATTCCATCTTTTGTCTTTTTGCTCGATGGGAATAGGAAACAACTAGTTAGAGCAAATGATACTGACTCTAGTCACAAAAGCATTGTATGTGGAGTACCACAAGATTCAGTACTGGATCCTCTAACTTTTCCTTATCTTTATAAATGATATCACTAACCCAAAAATCGATGGAAAATTTGTTCTTTTTCTATTAACTCTAATATTGCAACTCTAAATGCAACTATAACTTCTGATCTACTTAAAATAAATCCCTGGTCGACTTCTATGCATTATCTTATATTATCTAGGCATTTTTATAGACAGCAACCTTAAATAGTTTCTTCATATAGATTTGTTAAGTAAGAAACTATCTCAGCCTGCTATGCAATAGGATGTGTTTCACAAAAAATTAATTTAGCATCTTCCAAAATAACATATTTCTCTTTGTTCGAGTCTCATGTTCTATATGGTCTTTGTTTTTTTGGAGTTCCATTTCCATTTCCAATCTGATGTTACTTTTTATTTACAAAAAAGAGCAAAATCTTCTCGATCCAAAGTATGTTTAAAAATTTTGCCGATACTGTAGGTACCAGTTCATTGGCGAATGTTCTTCAGCCATGATGCTTGTTTTCTACACATAAAATTCTATTTAATAATTGTTATAAGAAATTATGATTTCATTTTAGGTGGCATCTGGAGTGGCTCAAGGATCTCAGGGGTCTCAAGGTGGCCAAGGTGGCGGTATGGGTCCACCACCAACTGGTGGTATGGGCGGTGGTGGTAGCGGTGGCATGAGTGGCGGAATGAGCGGCGGAATGGGTGGTGGCTCTAGCGGCAGTTCTGGAGGAAGCCAAGGCTAATTATAATTAAATGTACAAAGCATCTGTTATAAATGAATAATAAATGTTATTGATGTGTTATTGTTTTTTATTATTTATTTTATGAGAATACTCGGGTCTAAGATGCAAAGTTAAATTAAATGCAGTTTCAGAGGCGGTAGGCTTAAAATGAACTACAGCAAAACAAAAAATACTGAGCCGAGACCAGATTTATACGTCCATGGACCAGACAAATATAACAATACGAAATCATACCATAAGAAAATGTTGAACATTATGTATATCTAGGTCATGTAATCAACTAGAAAACCAAATCAAGATGCTGAAATGTTGAACATTATGTATATCGAGGTCATGTTATCAAACTAGGAAAACCAAATCAAGATGCTGAAATTAAAAGAAGAACACAAACTGGCATGGGGTGCTTTCGGCAAACTTGCACATATCTTGAAAAACACCTCCATTCCTATAAACTTAAAGAAAAAGGTGTATAACACATGCATACTACCAGTTTGTACCTACGGCTTGAATACAGTAGCCCTTACCAAAAAATCTGCTAAAAAATTAGAAACAACGCAAAAAGCAATGGAACGAATCATGCTTGAAATATCACTAAGAGATAAGATTAGAAACACCGAGATAAGACGTAGAACGAAGATTAGGGATATTGTGAAGAAATTACAAAAATAAAATGGCGCTGGGCGGGTCACGTAGCCCACTATAATGACAACAGGTGGACACGGAGAATTCTAGAATGGAGACCAAGGACGATAACAAGAAGCATGGGAAGACCTCAAAAAAGATGGGTAGATGACATAAGAGCAGTGCAGCAAACAGTGGATTAGATTGGCGCAAGATAGAGGAAGATGGAAGCAATTGGGAGAGACATAAATTCTGGAGTGGATGGAAAATGATTGACAAAGAAGAAGAAGAAGAGGTGCAAAGTTTTACAGTAGAATTTCATTAATTTGGCACTATTCTGCCGATATACACGAGTTTCTCTACTCTGTCCAGTGTGGCATTCCGACTTTTATACGTCATCATGTATATAATTTGGTTTGCTAACTATCATATATTTAGTTTTCTTAACGTTGAGTTTTAATCCATACTGATCACAAGTCTGTTTTATTTTAGTCATTAGATTTTGAAGGTCTTCTCCGCAATTGGCAAGGACTAAGGTATCGTTCGGCATATCTAGTATTGTTGACGGTCACTCCATTCACAATAATACCTTCGGTTGTCTCCATTAAGGCTTCCTTAAATATTTCCTCCGAATATAAATTTAAAAAGTAACGGCGACAATATACAGCCTTGTCTCACTCCTCTTTTATATTTATTTCATCCGACAGTTCTTGTTTAACCTTTATTCTTGCACTTGATGCCAGTATAGATTTGTAATTATTCGTAGATCTTTATCGTCCCATCCAGCTGTTTCCAATATTTCTAGCATTTTGTTATGTCGGACTTTGTCAAAAGCTTTTTCAAAATCGATTGCACAAATATACACATTTTGATTTATATCTCTGCATCTCTGTACTAGCAGCTGTATACTAAACAAGGCTTTCTCTTGTACCCAAGCCACTCCTAAACCCAAATTGAGTATTGCTAATTCTGTCCTCTAACAGCGTGTAAATTCTGCTGTGTAGTACTCGCAGAAAGATTTTCAAAACGTGACTCATCAGACTTATTGTCAATAATCACCGCATGTCTTTGGACGATGTTTCTTAGGTATTGTGACAAATGTCGACTTTAACAAATCAGTTGGTAATATACCAGTGATCGCAACATTTCCAAAAGAAACAAAAAACGAATAGGGAAACCATGGTTGAATCAGTTCTTTGTTATGGCTCTGAAGTAATGGGCAATTTAATGCAGACCTGAAGAGAAGATTGTTGGCAGTCGAAATGGAATATTTGAGAAGAAGTGCTAGAACATCAAGGCTGGAAAGAAAGAGCAACGAAATCTATGAGAAAATTCATGAATGCTACAGAAATGGTCTTTGACAGCATAGAAAGAAGAGCTTTAAAATGGTTTGGACACCTATTGAGAATGCCCGACGAACGTTGGCCACAAAAACTTCACAGATGCAAGCAAAAATAAATATGGCTGGTAGGAACGCCTTTGGTATATATGAATACGGCCTATTTTTAAGTTTTGTTTGTTTTTGTTTTGAGTAGTTTACTTTAACTATTGCGATCCTAACTTCAAAAGTAAACTGAAAAAACTTACTTAACTAAAATATATTCTTAAAAACGAAAAATAAAACATCTAGTTCATTTTTTAAATTTATTCAAATTATTTTGATGCTACTGTTGTGGTTTCTGCAGCTTCAGGAGCAGCTGTAGTTGATTCGGCAATCGTTGTAGATGCTGCAGCGGTTGTAGTTTCGGCTGCTGTTGAAACCTCCATTGCCATTGTCGATGCTGCTGGAGCCGCTGTCGTTTCGGCAACAACCGTTGTTGTTGTTTCAGCAGCAGGAGCGGCGGTTGCTGCAGTTGTTGTAGCCATCGTTGCAGGGTTAGCCTGAGCTTGATTGGTAGCTATTGTGGTTTGTGCTACTGTTCCTGGGGCAGAAGGGGATGGAGGCTGGGCTGGAACTAAAACCAAAAATTCATTGGAGTATATTCTGGAGATTAAATCTTCTAGCAAAAGCTGCTTGGGCTTGGGTATTATATGGAATATATATATATATATATATATATATATATATATATATATATATATATATATATATATTGTATGGTAAATTTTTTTAACTGTTACTATTATCTACTATCCGCAAAAACAAAAATATCGTTAGCAAATTAAGGAGTATACGAGAATGTAAAAAAAATAAATATTTATAAAAATACTTACTTGTAACATTCGGCGCTAACGTCGGAAAGGGAGGTCGTCTACGAATAATGACCCATATACATGGTCGTGTAAACATTTGGTCCAAAGGATTTGGGAAAATAAACGTAGATTCCTGAAATTAAAATATAAATTAACTGAGGAATATTTTAGGAAATTTTTTTAGTGTGTATTGCGACTTTTACATTTTTGATGTGAAACATCTAATGCGGCATTTTTTAGACTGGCTGCTGCGTTAGTGCCGCTTCGCTTGCCATACACGTCCTTTGTAATAGTGTCTTCCCACGGTCGGCGATATTGCGGACGTAAGAGGACCAGCCCGCACCACGCACCGTGGGAAAGGTATCAGGTATCGTCGTGGTAGCACAGGCACGTCTGTTCTGGTGCGTTCTATCCATCTAGAGTCGTAAACATCAAAGGTGCGGTACATGCTAGTGCGACTCGATCCTAGCTCGTCTTTGTTTTAACAGACGACAAATGCATAGTCAGAAGTTTTTCATTCGCTCTCACGAGTAGTGTGTCTGTAGTGTTGTCAAAGTTGTTTTGCACTTTTTTGCTAAAAATAGAATGGACAAACGAAGTTATTTTGTTTTTTAATTTGTATCAAATTGAACCAGTTTATGGAATTTCCACGGCGCTAGAGCATAAAAAACCGGAACGATACATGGAACCGAATATAAAATCAATTAAACAATAGTATATTTCGATTAAAGATGTTAAAAAAGAAGAGAGATAATTTAATGTCGACATACAGAAGCAAAAAACAAAAGTTAGAGAATCGATGGAAACTGGGTAGTGGGGCTGATGATGTTTACAAGCCTGAGTGGCTTTTTATGGATTATAATCAACACGACTGTCACGGACCTACACAGACTGTCACAACCGTAGGAAGAGCTCTGTCTGCGTGTGCGTTGCCGTCCAGTGCTGATCGGCGTCCGCGATGATCTGTAGATTCGCCGATCGTGGGAAGCCACTATTACTCTTCGATTCTCTCCGCCATTCCACAAACTGAGCTCGCATACTAACCTTACCATCATGTACAATTGCTTATACAACTTAGTCTAAATCCATTCCAATCGAGTTTTACTATCTAGACCCCAGCTAAATCATCCCTCATTAAAGCTCACGACATAGTTGTACTAGGAAATATTACTATAATAAGGGTATTGTAAGATTATCTAGAATATTTAATGGGAATAAACCACAATTGTATTTAATAACGCGTTATATTTGACGTTTAGATTTCCGACACTTATACAAATTGTTAACAAGAATAAAACCAACCGCATAACACAAAAACTTGATTTATATCAACTGGTTGAACAGGCGGGATTTAGAAAAGGGTTGGTGCTAATGATCACTTACAAACCATCAGAACACTGGTAGAAAAAACCACAGAATATAATGTACCTTTACATATGGCATTTATCGACTTTCACAAGGCTTTCGATAGTATTGAGACTTGGTCCTTTTTGTCAGCCCTGAAGGATGCTCGAATAGACTCACGGTACACTACACTCATTAAAAACATTTATGAACAGGCCACATTCCACATCAAAATCAATGAAGACGAAAAAAACTGAAAAAAAAATGCGCCTTGATAAAGGTATTAGACAAGGTGATACTATTTCACCAAAGCTTTTTACCTTAGCATTGGAAAATGTATTCAAACAGCTTGACTGGGAGGAAAAAGGTCTAAACATTGATGGTGTACGTTTGAGTCATTTGAGGTTTGCGGATGACATAGTATTATTTAGTACAGATATCAAGGAACTGGAGCAAATGTTGAAGGAATTAACCAGCAGTCAAATAAAATAGGTCTCAAAATGAACCTTCAGAAAACAAAAATAATGAGTAATTTACAAACTAATCTTGTTATTGACAACGTCAGTCTTGAAAATGTAGACCACTATATATATCTTGGACATACCATTAAAATCGGCAAAGAAAATCAAATAGCCGAAATAAAAAGACGCATACAACTGTCTTGGGGAGCTTTCGGCAAATTAAGCTTTATTTTGAAGAATAAAGATATACCAATGTGTCTAAAACGTAGAGTTTATGACAAATGTATCTTGCCTGTAACTACATATGGACTGGAGACCATGGCTTCACAAAGAAAACCTTAGAGCAGCTCAGTACAACCACAAAGAGCAATGGAGAGGGCCATGCTAGGGATTAGTTTGAGAGACAGGATTCGAAATAACGTCATTCGTGAAAGAACAAAAATTACTGATGTCTCAGAACGTATTGCAAGGCTCAAGTGGCAATGGGTCGGACACGTTGCCCGAGATAATCCCGAAAAATGGACACAAAGATTAACAAACTGGAGACCAAGAGAGAACAGGCGAGGAGTAGGCAGACCGCAGAAGAGGTGGACAGACGATATCAAACAAGTCGCGGGCAAGCAGTGGATGAGAATTGCCAAAAGTAGAAATCGATGGAAGCAAATGGAAGAGGCCTATGTCCAGCAGTGGACGAACACAGGCTGAAGAAGAAGAAGATTTCCGACGTTCTCAAAATATATGTGAAGTCTAGGATGTGATGAGAATAATTAATTCGAACTTTATGTATCAGAAAGTGATCAAAAAGGATTATTATTACACTATATAAAATATTATTTAAACTAATTTAGATCAAGATTGTGTGTTATACAAATATCGGATAATTGTTTAATTATTTTGGAACATATACTTGAAATGTAAAGTGGTACTGATTTTTAAAACACGATTTATTGAGTAAGCAATTTATATAATTGCAAGAGTACACTTTTGCATTCAATTAAAGAATCTGAATAATCTTAAAAAATCTAGTTTTCACCATTCTAATCTGCTTTTCATAAATTCAAATCAAATGTTTAAGCAAAAAGACATAGAGAGATAGGTCTTAGGGCAGTACGCTGATTTACTTTGGGTATAGGAATAACCAAACATTGTTTAAGAGAATCCACAGTTGTCTCCTTTAAGTAAAATATTGTTGTATATTTGCCACAGATAATGTATGGCAATTATGGCAGGTTTATAAGCATGCTGTAGATTAATGCTGTCAATACCAGGAGCTGTATTTTTAGAACTCTTTAATATTTGATTAAGTTCGTCGCTGAAATGGGGTTAGTAAAAAGTGATCATTAGTGGAGATACTCGGCATAAATACTGGTTAGATGGACATAATCTGGAGAGAATTTTTCTAAAAAGACTTTCTACATGTCTTCATTATTACGGTGTAATTGTTTCTTACCTTGAATTTTGTTTAGCCTTTTCCAAAGTCTGAGGGTGAGTTTGCCTACTAAGTCCAGGAACAATATCGAGCCCAACTAGATTTGGCTTTTGAGCGGAATGTGCGTTTACACATAGCTTCATTCCTCTTATATTCAATAAAGTTTGAAAGGGTAAGATTGGATTTTATACATTTTAAAAGAATTTTTCCTTGCATTCGAAACTGTGAGACATTCATCATCCCACCATGGTGGAGTTTTAAAGATTTTACTGAGGGTTTGATAATTTTAAAAGATTTGTTTGGCTGCAGTAGTAATGAATTTTAATAAAAGACTATCATTTCATTGTTTCGTTTGTATTTGATTCGTATCTGAATCAATAAAAAAAAATCCTTATACTTAAAAGAAAACTGAAAACTGAAAACTCCTTAAATATAAGATCTATTATTACAGAATCTTTAGATTTTCATTGCAGATTACCTTCTTTATAATTGATAAATTTTGGCTTTAGCGATTTCAATTCGACTTTAGCGATTTCAGTCTCTTGAAATTGTTCTCTATTATGAGTTATCCATATCCCCAAGTACTTGTTTCTCCTATTTAAATATTGTTGCAGCAATAAAGCATTCTAGAAGCCCTACTCCATGGAATTTTAAGCATTATTAAAGTGTGTATCTATATCGACCAAATAGACACTGTCTATAAAGTAATGGAAAAGAAAATGGCACAAAACCACAAACTCTTGTGTATTTATAGATTTCAAGAAAGCATATTAATAAAAAAATTATTATAATGTCATATCGTTAAAATATTCTTTAAAAGATAATAAAATATTTTTAAGCAAATACTGCAACGGAGTCTTTGGCGGCCCTACAACAATACTTTTAAAGGAGATTGTTTAGAATATTTCTACACAAACAGTATCTAACGCCATTTGTAAGGTTTAATCGTCTTTTAATTTCTTCGCTTGTTTTATTGGTAGTAGTCACTATCGAGCCAAGGTATGTGAAGCTGCCAATACGTTCAAAGATAAGACTTTCCGTTCCTCATTTGCTATATGATCCTTAGTAAGCAACATGTAGTTGGTTTTGTCTTCATTGATGACTAGATCGACCTGTTTCGCCGCCGTTTCCAATTCTAGTAATATTGCTCAACATCTCGCTTGCTACGTCAATATTTCAATGTCATCAGCGTATGCTAAGATTTGTATCGATCTATTATAAATAGTACCGCCGTCTCTAATTCGTGTGTCTCGGACTGCCTTATTTTAAAGAATGTTAAATAGGAGGAAAGCCAGGGCATCCTTGTCTAGGTCCATTTTTTGCCTCAAAGGATCGAGAATTTTCTTCCTGTATCCTAACGCTGGCTTTAAAGTTAGACATTGTTATTTTCGTTAATCGGATAAGTTTTATTGAATCCTTCTTCATTGAATGAATTGAGGATCTGTCTTATTGAATGAATCTGGTGAATTGTTGATTTTTCTGAAGTAAACGGACCTGAGTTTGTCCAACTATATCAACTGTGTAAACTTGTAGTCTTTCGGAGAGAATATTTGCTAGTATTTTGTAAGAAGTTGTTAACACGGTTATACCTTTGTAGTTGTCACACTGAAACGTTCTTCTTTTTTATGTAACGGTCATATCACGCCTTGAGACCATTCATAAGGCATGGTCTCATTTTGCCAGACAAGAAGAAAAACTTTATACAGTGCTTGTAGCAGGGCGTGGTTACCATTCTTGTAGAGCTCACCCTGAAATTTGATCAGTTCCTGGTGGTTTATTATTTTGAGGTTTTTATTGGCTTGGGCAACCACTTCAGTGGTAGTAATCTTTCGTTTGGGTTGAACAGATTCCAATCATTTCGATCTACTATTAAAATAAACATATTGCTACCAAAATAGCAGCAGAAGATAGAGAAAAATAACCTCACATACAAATTTCAAAATTTTTTCATATTTTCTGCAGCCTTTTTGATCGATAACCAAACACACGTGCTTTATTACGCAATATATCTAGCAAATATCCCTAAATCTATATTAGATTGCAAAAACAAATTAATAAAATTATATTACATCCTGTAAAGTTTGTATTTAATCATCACCTTTAAGCGTCAGTACTATAATTACAATTATCAAATTTTTGCAATTATTTAATAGTAAAGTATGACATAAGTAATTACCAAAATTTATCTATATATAAACTCAACTGTATTACTAGAAATACATTAAACTTTTCACCAGTAACATCAATAAACAATATATCCAATATGATGAAATTTGCAGTTTTGGTTGCAGTCCTAATGGTATTTGTACAGGTTGGTTAATTTTTTTTTAAACGAAAATACAGAAAAAATCTTTTTTATTCTTTCTTCTTGAAATCCATTTTGATTTTTTGCTATATTTTTGGTTCCAGTTTTTATTTTGCTTTTCTTCTTTAAAAGTAACTCTTCCTCTATTTTCTTTTTAACAATTAATTGTTCTTTGACATATCAATTTATCTATATTTTAATTAGAGAACAAAGTAAGACGCTAAGTAATTTTTTAGAGCAGATAAATACAAAGGTTTTATGTATAATAGTGTTGCAAACATGTTAAATTGATCTCTGTATAATGCAGAAGTTGCAACTATTGGATTTCACAACAAAAAATGTATTATGTGACGTCGAGAAATGGTCAACAGATGCTAAATCATAAAAAATGATCTAAAATGCACATAAAAATCCATAATGTGTCCTTTCTGGATACAAAACTTACTTACATAGTAAATATGTCTAAATAGACAAAAATTTGAAGAAAATTAATGTTGTCCAAAAATTCACAACATTTTTGGGATTTTAAGAAAATAACGAATATGAATTTTCAATGTAGATGAATGAAATTATAACACTAGCAGAAGAACAACAAGGTTTTAGGTCGGGAAGATCATGCACCGGCGCTATATTTATAATGAGGCAAGTGCAAGAGAAATCATTAGAATACAACAAACCGGCATATCTATGTTTCGTGGACCTTACAAAGGTATTTGACCGGGTCAAATTAAAAGACATTATCCGTTTACTGTATGCAAGAGAGATACCCCTAGGAATAATCAAAACGATCGAAAATATCTACCAAAACAACACAATAAAACTAAAAGTAGAAGAAGAACTAACCGACCCTATTGAAGCTGGAAATGGGATAAGACAGGAGATTCTCTGAGCCCTCTATTGTTCAACCTGATTCTGGATGAAATAATAAAAAAAGTAAGAACAAAAAAGGATACCAAATGGGAGAAAAACAACTTAAAATAATCTGCTATGCAGATGACGCAATACTACTGCTCAAAGTGAAGATGATTTACAACGTATGCTGCACCAATTTAATATAACCGCCAGAAAAATTTAACATGTTAATTTACCAACAAAAGACAAAATGCATGGTTACAACAGTAAATTTACTAAGATGTAAATTGGAGCTGGGAGGTCAGATAATAGAACAAGTGATGGAGTTTAAATATCTAGGCATCACATTATCTAGCTACGGAAAGCTCGAAACCGAAGTGGAAGATCAAGTGAATAGAGCAAACAGAGCCGCAGGTGCCTAAATGAAACAATATGGAGAAATGAAAATATCGGGAAAGAAACGAAAGACAGAATTTACAAAACAGTCATCAGACCAATAATGACATACGCGGCAGAAACAAGACCTGACACAGAGAGGACAAAAAGGATGTTAGAAACAGCAGAGATGAAAAATTGATGGTAAGACACTATGGGACAGAGCTAGAAGTACAGATATAACATAGATGCAAGGTGGAGAACATCAAAAACTGGGTAAGAAATAGAAGAGTAGAATGGAACGATCATATAAGCCGAATGACAACAAATAGAGTAGTAAAGACGGCAAGAGACGGTTCTCCAATAGGAAGACGATCAGTAGGAAGACCACGAAAACGATGGAATGACAACTTACTGGAGGCACATTGAAAAAAAGACAGAGTCATGTCGATATAAAAGAAGAAGAAGAATGTAGCAAAAAACATAAAAACAAAAAGTTTCAAAGGAAAAAAAGACCTAATATACCAATTCCGGTTGCAGCAATTTTCTTTAAACTAATTATTATAATACAGCATAGCCAAAAAAGAATCATTGATGTTCTAAATGAAAGATAAAGGTCTTAATGGAGTAGCATACCAATGTATATGCAAGAAAAAAGAATTCTAGATCCAAAACCGAAGATAACTTAAAATAAGCAAATTATAATAAAATATAATCCTCACTGTTGAATTTCCTTCAAACATTTGAACTTTAAAAATGAACAAACCTGAAATTGAAGACTCTCGATTAAGAATCACCCTTAATTCTACAGCGGCATTTCTGTTTTTTCCATTTTTTCCCAGAATGTATTTTTTCTGACAAAACATTTTGATCTCATATACCTTACATTTTAAATTTTGCAACAAAAAAATGTAAAACATCTGCACCGTATTGAATTTGTTATAATTCAAGTCCTTTTACTATTATTCATTACTATTTGTTGTATTCGTTTCAGATAAATTCTGCACAATCACAAATGAGTAACTCCCAAGGCGGCATGGGTATGCAACAATCAGGAGGTATGCCACCTTCCGGTGGCATGGGAGGTGGTTCGAACGGTGGGATGGGAGGAGGTATGAATGGCGGCTCGAGCGGCGGTATGGGAGGTGGTATGAGCGGCGGTATGCCTTCTGGACAGCAAGGTTAATAAGTTGAATTATTTGTTATTTAAATGTTAATAAAAAAATACCAATTAAACAATATTTTGTTTATTTTGTTTTTTTTTTCCTTTAAATAATATTTTAACGAGTAAATATCTTGTTTTGAATTTAATCGCGGTAATAATTTGGTAAAAATTTATATACATTCATATACATTTATACAAAAAACCAATACATTCTTCTTCTTCTTTATGTGCCGTCTTCTACCGAAGGTTGGCGACCATCATACGATAGGTTTCTCTGTTTTGTGCCGCATGAATTATGTTCGCAGCTTCTGGTATTTGAAACCATTCTCTCAAGTTTCTCAGCCAGGATTTCTTCTTTCTGCCCAAACCTCTTCTACCTTCAATCTTGCCTTCCACGATAAGCTGTAGCAGACTGTACTTTATCATTACGGAACACATGGCCCAGTATGACGCTTTCCTCCTTTTAACAGTTGTTAACAATTCCACCTCTTTACCCATTCGTCTTAATACCTCTGTGTTGGTCACTCTGTCTGTCCAAGGTATTCTCAGTATGCGTCGATACAGCCACATTTCAAGAGCCGCTAACTTCTTTATAGTTGCTGCTGTTAACGTCCACCCTTCTACGCCGTAAAGTAGCGTAGAGAGTACGTAGTATTTCGTGGCGCGCCATCGGAGGTTAATGCTTAGGTTGCGGTTGCTTAAGAGCTTTCTCATTTTGATGAATTTGGATCTTGCTATTTCAATTTGGATCTTAATCTCTACTTCTGGGTCCCACTTGTCATTTACTGTATATCCCAGATATTTAAATCGGTGTACTCTTTCAATACGTTCGTCTTCAATATGCAATACATTCTACTGTACAAAATAAAAGGTAAACTCAATAAAAGGTTCAAATATACCACCTTGTTTTGCAAGACAATAACCTAGTCTATTATAAAATCCTTGTCTTACGTTTGCAAGCTGTTGTGGCATAATCGTAGCATATGCATTTCCTATTTTATTTTCTAAATCAACTAGATTATGTACCCCTCGAGATCGTTGCCATAGATGGTGGATTTAATATGTCCTAAGCAAAAGAAATTCATGGAAGTCAAATCGGGAAATCTCTCAGACCCTTTAATTTGGCTTGTTCCGCTTATAATGCAATCCTGAAAATTGTGTTTAAATAATTTTTCACGATACGCGCATTATCTACAGAAAAACCATCCTGTTGAAACCAGACATCTTCTAAATCTACATGTGTGATCTGGGAGATTCTGAATAGCTTGAGTAATGTTATCTGGTAAAAGAACAACATATTTAGCTAACAATAAAACACTGAAAACTTTGTTTTCTCCCCTCTCAACCTATTTCATTAGAGCACTGTAAAGTGTAAACGCATGCCAAACATAGCCAGTAGCCAAAAATACCAGAAACATGCTGTAGTGATATTAGTTTAAAATAAATTTTGTGGAAGTTTGGAAAGTTTTCTAAACTTCACCTAAATTGGCGGTCCACACATTAAGTTTTTGAGGACGTTTACTCTAATGCACAATACTACGATGTTCATTTTCCTGAGAACAATAACGCGTTCTGAAGGTTTGTGATGACTCCGTACTGAAAATGACGATTCATCAGTGAAAAGATTTTTTTCATAAAATTATCAATTTTGCGAGAAGCATTCATTGCAGCTTTCTACGAAAACTACAAAACTCCATTCTACGAAATTGATCTCTGGGAAATAACTTCTGAGATTTTAAATATTTAATACTCTTAAAGCCATATTTCTTTATTAACTGTGGTATGCGAGACCTCCAACTCCTCGTGAAATTTTTAGTGGTTCTTGACTTATCCACCTCAATGGTAGCACAAATACTTTAATTTCTCCTTTCCATTTTCCTGCTGTCCTTCCGGGGATATCGCTTTTCTTCTTGTGTTCTTATTTTTATATCGAAGAAAACTGGGGACTATTATGAAGACATGAACTCCATATGATTCGAGAACATTCTCCAGTGTGCACATAGCAACTCTCTCATAGTATTGGATAATGCATCTTATCACAACCGCCTTGTTAAATACATGCCAACGATGCCTGATAGTCTCATCTACATGCTATGTATACCTCGTTTACACTGATGATGGATTTAACAATCCGAAAACGTTTTGTAATGTAATTGTGATAGCCCGTTTGGGCATTTTATTATATACCTTTTATAAAGGATTTGAAATAAAGATTAACAAATAAAGCCAGAAACTTAATAACCACAGAAGACACTATTTCAGATATACAGGCAACATTGAAAAGAGAGAACTAAAAGGTGACACGCCGAAAATGGTGATAGCTAAACTCGACAAAGGGAAACAAGGACATAGAGATGCAGCTGTGTACGCATCTGAGGTTGAGGCACTAGCCGAACAACTAAAAATGGCATCCATAACAGAGGAAATGCCAGGAGATTTGGCTAAGAAATACATAACAGAGGCAGTAGTGGCTACAATGAAACGTAAAGCCAGCACAGACAATGACGAGCTAATATTAGAGGCAGGCAGTTTTACAACCTCATAAGAGGTAATGTCAAAATTCTTATCAATAGACACAACAGAAGACAACTTGCATGAAAGAGTGTTAAATTATGGAATGTACTTTAACAAAGAGGGAAATTTCAGCACAATAGAGGATATCATAATCGATATGACCAGTGGAGAAGACCAAATTTTTTTCAAAAAAATGATGTAAAATGAGATCACCGTCCACATGAACAAAAAGGGTTCAGAAAATTCAATAATCAAACACATAGGGGAAATTCAAGAGGATTCAACAGAAATATACGATTATTAGAACTTAAAGATAGTCCGCAGGAATCAGAAAACCTACAGTTGGGGTTTTGAACAACCCCAACAACAACAAAGAAAAACAATTTGACCCAGTTAGTTGCATGACACGAGCCAGTATCAGTTGCAACAATTGTTCAAAAAAAGAAAATAGTCACGTTTTAATAAACATAGACCTACGCTGGAAAATATCACCAGCGCCGACTGGTTTAAATCATGAGGACTCAGCAAAAACTCAACTTTGGTACTACAATCGGCATTTGAGAATACGAGCTCAATAAAAACAAAATGAACGGAGGAGGCCCGGTCAGTCAGTAATAGCTGGGCACCGTGGCTGCCCGCTCATGCAGTGATTGCCGGCTTCGGGTCGGAGAGTAGTATCGAGGGAGCGCTCAATGCATTAATTGCCAGCTCCGTGGGCGCTCGGACGCGATAGCGTCCAGTACGCAGTCAGTCAGTATCTTTGGGCGGGGCTGTCAAGGCGAGAGGCGACACCAGGTGCGGATTACGCGCGATTGTTATATTTCGACGGGATATAGTTCCGTATGAGTGTCGGGTACTGAAAGAAATCCGATTTCCAAAGGAACTAAAGGGCGTAACATTAGCTAGAGCCTAAATACGCGAAAGGCAACACAATTCCATATAATAACCCGAGTAAATTATAGTAGTACAGATTGTCACCCTTTACTTTCTTGCTAAGATCTCTTCTCGTCTCCCTTCGCGCCGAACGAGTTATTAATGATTATATCTGACAGCTTGTTAACTTAATTGTAAACCACATAGTATATTCAATGCATTTATAGACTGTAAATTTGGTTTTTATGTTCCTTCCGGCCGATTCAGACAGAGACCAGGAGAGTACCAATTTCGGCTTATACATTTATCCGGCTTCTAAAGTAAGCCCATAGACTCAAACTCTTTACAGGACCTGAGACCTAGAAGCCTTAAATCCCTATCCCGAAACTTCTCTACCTTCTCGTAAATCCACGAAGGCGAGCCAGTCATTCCAGACCAGTGGGACCAGTAGCCTTGCAGCCGCTCGCAGGGATAAGCATCCTTAAGGTCCATATCGAGGATATTACACCACGAGGAAAACCGCAAATGCGATGAAGCGACGATATTAAAAGAACTGCAGGGCCAATGTGGAAACGTCTTACAAACAACAGGGATGAATGGCGAGAATTAGGAGAGGCCTATGTTCGGCAATCCGAATAGAGAAAAGGGCTTTAAAAAAAAAGTTCACTGTGATATATTAGCGTTATCGGTCTTAATAAAAGAAAGGATACTTGCTACTTCACCATTTTATTGAAGGCAGTTTGTATATGAATCCATACACAGAATTAATTCATCTAAAATTATAAATGAGCGTATATCCATAAAAAAAATACGTGGCAGCAACACGACCTAACACAGAGAGGACAAAAAGGATGTTACAAACAGCAGAGATGAAAAATTGATGATAAAACATTATGGGACAGAGCTAGAAATACAGATATACGACGTAGATGGAGGGTGGAGAACATCAAGGACTGGATAGGAAATAGAACTAATAGAGTAATAAAGACGGCAAGAGACGGTTCTCCAATTTGAAGACGATCATTTAAAATTATTGGTCACAGTGACTCTTTAACGTTATCTCTCACTATTACGTCACATGTTATGACTAGTTGATAAGCCTACGTCCGTTTATTTCCTCCCTCCAAATATCACTATTATAAGTACGTTCAAAAGATACGAGTAGACGGAGGAGACTCTTATCTAGCACTAAAAGAATCAGTTGCGTATCAAAATATTAAGACAATAGAAACGCAGAAATCAGCAAATGAAAGTTATTTACCATACTTTATGTACCTTTTATAACAAACAACCAAAAACTCCTCCACATTTCTCTAAATCTATTTTAGATCGCAAATAATTCAAATTAAAAACACATTACATCCTGGAACGATTTTATTTAATGATGACATTAAATTTTGAATTTTTTGCAAATATTTAATTCTTTAATAGAAAAAATGACGTAGATAATTACCAAAACTTTGTTGTATATAAACTCACATTTATCACTAGAAATACATTAAACTTTATACCAGTAACATCATAAGCATAATCATATCCAGTATGATAAAATTTACAGTTTTGCTTGCAGCTCTAATAGTATTTGTACAGGTTAGTAGATTTTTTTACAGGAAGATAGAAAATAGTACTTTGTTTACCGGGTAGAAAAGCTTAACATTCCTGGACGACTGTGAAGATTGCTAAGTCGAGGCCAAGCCGAGACTTAGCAACACAGAGTCAGGAATGTGCTTTTCCTACTAGGTAAACATACTATTTTTCAGCAAATCGTTTAAGATTCGACAGATATTGATTGATTTAAAAAAAACGCGTTAATTTTATTCCCAAATAAATGGTGCTTTGAATTTCCTAATAAAATTACTTGGGTTACTATGGAAACGTATTGAGGTTGAATTGTCAAATTGACGCTTATAAATTTGAATTGCTAGTGTTCTCGAAAGTAAAATGATATCATTTATGTAGAAACACTAACAACTGTACGGAAATATCATTTCCTTACAGTAAGCAAATGACATTTCCTTACAGTAAGGAAGTCCTGACTTTTTCTTCAAGAAATTTTGACAGGAATGTCAAAATTTCCTGGCGATTGCGAAAAAGGTTTTGATTTTGCGATTTTTTATCCTTGTTTTTTATTTGAACGTTTATTTTTCTATCATCTTGAAAAATATTGCTTTCTTATTTTGTTTTCATTGACTACTTTTGAGTGTATTACAAGTATACCGTTTTTTAATGGATTTAATGATAAAATAACTTTGTAAATTGTTTAAACAATTTTTGGAAAAGAATTCCCTGGCATTTTGGAAGGATTGAGTATGACTCTCCATTTGTTGCATCATCTAACAATTCTGTTCAATTGCTTTTGTGTTCTTTAGAATACAGACGCATGTCTCAGCGTCCATTGTATATTTCTGCAGAGATTCGAGTGTCGTCAGCAAATACTAGTGACCTGATCTAGTTAATGAGTGGGAAATGTCACTGTGGTAGACTGTGTATAATATTGGTGCTAGAATTGAGCCCTGGGGGACTGAATGAAGTGAATAGTATGGATAATGGTTAGCGACCCTGACACGGATTGTCCGATTGGAGAGATAGGAATATATTATTTTTTCGAGGGAAGTAGGCAGCCAAGCAAGGTAGAGCTTTTCGATCAGGCTTGTGTGCCAAACTTGATCAAAGGTCTTTTAGACGTCGAGATGCCTATGATGTACCTATTTGTTTCGTTGATGGATTGTGATATGAACGTTGCTGCTTCAATTGGTGCACTTTGTGAGGAGTGTTCAACTATGAATCCAAATTGGAAGTTTCGATTTATAAAGTGTGCGTCTAGGAATTCTACGTCTCTCCTTGAAGATCTTCTCGTAGGGTGCTAAGTAGAGAGACTGGTCTATAGGATTTAGTGCTGGTTGGGGGTTTTCCTGATTTGGAATCATGACTGTGTTGGCTTCCAAGAAGTAGGAAACTAGTTCAAACGAGAGGCATGCTTTGATTATGTTTGTAAGCAGCGGGATAATACTCTGGAAGTGTTTTTAGGCATCTTCTGTGTATGCCATCAAGGCTAGATGTGTTTTTACCTAAGTTACACATTTGCCTGATGGTGTTTTCTGGCACAGTAGACGCCATCGGATGAGGATGGGATTCCATGTGCATTGTAGGATAGTCTTTTACTACCCTTTCGGCATCCCTTTTAGATCTCTCCGTTATCGAGATCAATTAAATTCAAAAATTGTCAGCTATCTGATTGAGCCAAAATCATGGGAATACTTTATTTCTCTGGAGTATTTTACCAAATACACAAATACGTTTTAAGTACAATATCATGGTCTCAAATTGATATCTTTTTGTCCTTAGTTGATACAAATTCTAATTTGTAATAATGAAGAAATTTGAATTATTCGATTTCACAGGAAAAAACGTGCCAGTGAAACCGGAAAAGACTGTAAAACAGATGTTAGACTACGTCTTATTAGTCGTTAATATTGATTTTTTAAAAAAGACATTTATTCTTTTAAAAATGACAAAAAGTCTCTCTTTATCTACTAAAAAATGTAAAGCATTCAAATGCATGTTAATTTATTTCAGATGGATTCTGCACAATCACAAATGGGTATTGCTCTAAGCGGCGCCGGCATGGCACAATCAGGCGGCATGGCTCCTTCCGGTGGCATGGGAGGTGGTCACGGAATGGGAGAAGGTATGAGTGGAGGTACAAGCGGAGGTATGGGAGGTGGTATGGGCGGCGGCATGCCTGCTGGACAGCAAGGTTAATTAGTTGTTAGTTTTTTTGTTTTGTAAATGTTAATAAAGAAATACTAACTAAACGATATTCTATTTATTTTGCTTTATTTTTTTCGATGTTAAAGTTCGAGTGGTAGTCGCAGAGGGTGTTTGATAGCGGATTATTACATTACGGAATCCTAAGACCATGTTGTTCCTTATGCCCGCTACATAAGCGATGGCTTTATGCTAATGCATGATAACGCTTGATGTCACACAGCGCGGATTACCTATTAACACCAATATAACAACAATGTACTGGCCTCCATTGAGTCCGGATATGAATCCCATTGAGCACTTATGGGATGAACTCAAACGCAGACTTCGGGTTTGTAATCCAGTACCAGCGGCGGAGCTAAAAACTGCATTAGCTGAAGAGTGAGAAGCGATTCCTCAGGAATCAGTCAGAAAGTTAATAAGGTCCTTAAGAGATTGCACCCAGAGTATTAATTTTGATTTTTTATGTTAATTTACTTACATAATGACTTTCATTCATATCATCTTTTCTCTCACATAAAATATTAAGTTATCTTTGTTATGTTCTTTACTTACTAACTTTATAAATATTGATGTCATTACAATAAAAATTACTTCAATTTATGGTGTAACAAAAAATGTATCTTATTTTACTTTTAAGCCGATATTTTTTGCTCGCAAGTGTAGTTCACGAAAAGAATGTCAAAAAACGATGGAAAAAGTACTTTATTAACAGTTTATTAAATGAAGAATTTGTGAGAGAGACATCACCAGCAGTGGTCACCAAAGTCACAAACGTTATTCAAGCACTTCAAAAAATAAAAAAAGTAAAACAGTTAGATCAGATGATATGTGTCAAAATGTGACAGCTTTAGAAGAGATAGGAACAAGTTGACTAACAAGTTTATTTAATAGAATTATGGAAGTGTGACAAATGCTAGACGAATGAGAAAACAGTATATTGGTGCGTGTTTACAAAAACAAGGGAGATATACAACAATACAGAAACTACAGAACTTTACTCTGGAGTCACTTAAGATACTTTTACTTTTTAGCACAAATCATAGTTTTTAACAAATCCCGTAGATGATTAACAAAATTTTATATGTTTGAATGTCAAAATTTTTCTTTAGGCTAAACTTCAAGACCACTCAATTTTTGGTTACAGGAGCCTGAATCTTACAATAAAAATAGAAAATTTTATATATCTTTAACATATAACTAACAGTTATTACATAAAAGAACATAATTTTTCTGTCACGCCCATGGGGAAGACAACTTAAGCCTATCGCCAACGGCGCAACTGTTTTAAAACAACGGTTAAAACTAAAAATTAGTCACCAAAGTAGAAATGCAAAGATTTCTTTGACGAAACCAAAATTCAGATTTTTGCTTTTTAATCTGTGCCTTCCATAAATTGCAAGAGAAAAAAGACGATGATAAAGATGTAAGAGAGGTATGGGGAATCTAAAAGTTGCATTCCACAACATATCTCTTCATCCAAGCAAAAATTCATTGGCGAACTGATTCCTTGTACTCATAAAGAGTTAACAGAAATAAACAGTCTTTTCTTCGATTTAAATCAGTTTCCAACCTAATACAACCTATCTCCACACACGAAGCGACAGGTTTCGATCAGTTGGTTTATAATATAATGTTCTATCTATCTATCTAATTAGCCTTCTTCGGTCCATCTTTGGACATAGGCCTCCCCAATCCTTTTCCATTCTTCTCTGTCTGTCGCTACAGTCATCCATCTAGAGCCACATGCTTCTTGATATCATCTGCCCATCTCATTTGGGGCCTTCCTCTGCTTCGTTTATATTCCCACGTCTCCAACTTATCAGATTTTGTTCCATCGGTCTTCTTTTTGTCTTATATTGTGTCCGGCAAATCTCCATTTTCAATTTTGCAACTTCTTGTCTAACATCCCTCACTTTTGTTTTCTCTCTTATCCACTCGTTTCTCTTCTTATCCATTAGTCTTATGTGCAACATTTGTTTTTCCATTGCTCTTTGGGTTTTTATGATTTTGTCCATGTTTGCTTTTGTAGATGTCCACGTTTGGGAACCATAAGTAAGAAACAGGGAGTAGGTACGCATTGATTATATACTTTGGTCTTAAGATGCTGTGGATATCTTTTGTTTTTAAGAGATGTAGCTTAATTTTATAGTTTGACCAAGATATATATAATCCTTAACTTGTTCTATTTCATGTTGTTCGATTCTCATTGTGATGTCTTCATCTGTATTTGTTATGATCTTCGTCTTGCTGTAATTCATATTAAGCCTATCTTTCCAGCTTCTACATCCAGTTCTTTCGTCATTTCAAAAAATAATCCTTTTTTATCGGTTATCAATACGATGTCATCAGCGTACCTTAGATGTTTCAAGCGTTGTCCACAAATTTTTATACCTTTGTTTTCCCATTCAATCTTTTAAAAGTATCTTCAAGAGCCTGATTGAAAAGTTTCGGTTATATAATGTTATATAATATAATATAATGTTAATGTGGGCAAAATATTTGGTATAAGAAAGACCAATTTCAAAAATTAGCTTTTAAAATTCTTATCAAGTTTTTCGAAAAAAAAAAGAAAAATAAACAGTGCTTTTGATCACAAATATAGTTCTCGGTTACGATGACATGTGAACAAATGCCATCCATCATGTTTAGATTTTTCGGTCAATTTCCAATCTAAAAAGATATATTAAAATCTAAAAACGAGACGAACAAGCTGAATTTTGATGAAAGTTTCAATTTTGAGATTCCAAAATGATGCAAAAAAGTTTGCAACTTTTAATCTCGGGCTTTTTTCTAAAATCGCCCCTCATAGTAGCGGATGAGGGGCAAAACATCGATTTACCAAACCAGAAATGAGGCTGAGTAATTTTGAACAAAAATGTAGAAACACCGCTTGAAGCGGTCGGCGATTTTGAATGTCAGTTATGCACGCGAAATCAATTTTTTTAACATAATTTGTAGATATTAATTCGACAGTAAAAATTGGATATCTTTGGATCAGAGTGTCCTATCCACAAAAATCAAAATGTGTATTAAAACTAAGGAATGCAGCTTTGATATGCGATTTTTGAGTATGATTCGCTGGCCCTTAGAAGTAGGCCAAAGTTTAGATTAAAGGAAGATATGGAAAATTGGTTCAATAAACATCGGTTGTCATGAACTAGAACTTAAATGGTGAAGATTTAGCCTTGAGAAGATCCAGATTATACTTTAGAGCCGTAGGTAGCGTCCAAGAAGACTATAATCATTGTCTTTAAATTTTAATTCTTTAAGTATTATTTACTTATCTTTAAGTATGTATTTATGTATTTAAAATACCTGGGAATTACACTGTCTAGCTATAGAGACATGTACAAAGAAGTGAAAGATCAAATACAAAAAACAAATAGACTGGCAGGATGCCTTAATAACACTATATGGCGAAATAGACACATTGACACTGAGATAAAGTCAGAATTTATAAAGCCGGTGTAAGACCTCAGAATGATATACGCCTCAGAAACAAGACCTGACACAGCCACAACGCAAAGGCTACTGTAAATGGCAAAGATGAGAGTACTGAGAAGAATTACAGGAAATACGCTAAGAATAAAATAACTGGTCGGGAGGTTATGAAAGGTCGAGGGAACCGAGAGGAAGAAAAACGAGAAACGAGAAGTTGAGATTTGGATTTGGAAGAGATAACTTTCGGCGTGTAGTCTTCAAAGCCGGCAATTTTTTAAGTTGAGAGGTGAATTTGGGCTCAAAGTCCTATTTGGACAGTTTTTGTTGAGTTAATCACCGATATTTTTTTATGCTGTACCCCATTTGAGGGATTTGTTAGAGGCGTTTCAACCATTTGAGAGGTCCACATGGTTTTAAGAACGAATTGAGTGGTCGAGCTTCGAAGATTGCAGTTTGTTGTCATCCAGGATAATACGAAGCCCAAATCATTGTCCAACTTCCCAAGATTTGTCCATTTTTACGTTTCATGGTCACCCCAAGTTAGTTGCAGTTTGTGTGAGGACACAGTTTTATGTTGTTTTCAGTGTTTTTGATTCGATTCCTTCTTGTGTTTGTTGCCCAGGAAATCTATATAAATATTTTTTTTATTTCTCTCTTTGTAGTTGCCCCTTGCAATCCCTCCTTTGTACTCTTTCTTACAACCCAGCTCTCCAACCAAAACAAGAGTGACTGTTCGCAAACGTTTCGGTTTGTTTGCTTACAATATCTCCAGCCCAGTAATTGCTCAGTTCCCACTTTCAACCTCCCTATAAGTGATACCCAATGTGGTAGGCAAATTAAATCGTTACAACCTTTATCATTACCTAGTCGTAAATTTTATTAAGACACACTTTATTAAACAAAATAAATGGCAAATTTATATTAGAACGTGTATACATCCAATAATAATATATATCATATCCTGTAACACATTTTTTAACCATTAACTATTCATTGGGAGAGTTATTATCATAATTATCAAATTTTTGCAAATGTACAATTCATATATAAACTGGAATGTATCATCAGAAATACATAAAAATACCTTTTATCCAATATGAACAATTTGCAGTTTTTGTTGCAGCCCTTTTGGTATTTGTGCAGGTTAGTTAATTTTTTTTGTCACAAAACCATTTCAAACATTATTGATTTTTATTATCAAGTTCTGATTTGTAGAACTTTTGCGTCCTTTTAAATTTTTTGCTTAATTTTTATCATTTCCACTTTTTTTACATAAATTTTTATTCAGTGATTTTTATTAGTGCATATTAAAAAGAAACTCTAGAAAATAACTCTATATGATAGGAAAGTAAAATAATTGCAGATGAAACATGAATCAATATTTATAACAAAATAAACTAAACTCGTCGATTATTTATTATTCACTACAATTGTTCTATTCTTTTCAATAAATTTCATCCAATGATCTCATTATCAAGATAAAAATTTTTAATTTTTCTAGTCCGCAACATCTGGACTGATTTGACTTTTTTTTTTGTTAATTGAATAGATTCGTCGAACAACGTTGCAATTAATATTAACGCTCACTCTGCCAGATCAAGTGGTTTTGTTCGTTTAATCGTCTAATCACGTTCATCATCATCATCCAGCCTCAAAAGTCCACTGCTGAACAGAGGCCTCTTCCTCGTATTTCCAACGCCGTTATCTTGTGCTACACTCATCCAGATCTTATTTTGTCTTTTTAAATGTCAGCCCTTCGTGTAGGTGGTCGAACGACGCTTATTTTGTCTTCCCTTGATCTACAAGTCTAAGAGTTGAGTTGAACCTCTGGATTTTTGTGCTGATGAAGCCTTTTTTAAGGTCCTTAGCTTGTTTTTTTATTACTTCAGTGACAGTTTCTACACTTAAGTCTTTATAGAGGTTATCGTTGCGAACAAACCGGGGGGCATCGACTATGCCTCGAAGTACTTTGACATTCTGAAATTTTTAAGTAAATACTTGCAGATACAATGCCGTAAGTGAACAGGCTTACAACGTTGTACTTCGGACAGAACACTGAAGGCAAAGGTACTGGTAAATCATGTATAATGTACTGTACTTTATTTTAAAATGCGACCTTTATTACCGAAAAACTTTTAAAATAGGACCTTTTCTTTGCCACCTTAACTGATTTTCTTGCTCTTAATGTCGTAGGATCATCTTTAGATATCTGGTACTATATATGATTAGTTTTGCTAAATTTTACTCTTTCAAGTGAGTGCAGCGCAATGTCAGTGTTTTTAAATTCTTGTGAGTCCATGACACACGGATAGGTTGGATAGTGCATTGGTATTAGCAATAATTTTTACCTATTTGTGAGGGATGTATCCTTTTTTGCCTCTTTTCGTTCGTTCAATAATAGCGAAGTCCCTATCACATAGAAGGAAGCTGTGTGTCCTCATGAACTTCTGCTCAACAGTAGTGAAGAACTCATTCAATAGCAGGTGTTATATAACAGCTAACAGCAACCACTAATGAACTCTTTAGGTTAGCTGTAAACAAGGTCAGGATAACCTTGATGATTTCCAAGCTCCGATAGGAGTGGCACAAGAAGAAGATATCACAGCGACAACCGTTATTATGGCCGACGCAACTATGAGACTAGAGCCTGAAAGTTCTCACTTGAGCTGGTTCCAACTTTTTATAGTCAATCTGTGGGACCGCGCTTATTAGCAGTCTCATTCCAGAAAACATGTACACCAGGTTTTTCCCTGGCTATTTACAGCTAAATTATAGCACGAGAGCTGCTTCCGATAAAAGACGTTACTGTGCTGGAGATTCCTGTTGCAGCTCATTACAAAGAACCATATGTACAGAGCTTAAGTTCGCATCTTTTTTATCTTCTTTACTCTTTTTTCATTTTCAATTTGTTTTATTGTATCTTTATTGACAGCTCCAGTGAATTGAATATAGTTGAATAAGTCGGTCATAATAGCTGCACGTGTCTGATCTAGCGCAAACCTAGCGTGTCAATGCAAACTTAAGATTAAACTCACTATTGAAAATATTATGATCATCATCATCATCATCATCTTGGTGCTACAGCCCTTAGAGGGCCTCGACCTTCTCAAGATTTCTACGCCTTCTGTTCTGTCCCTTGCTTGAATTTTCCAGTTGCCGAATCCGATCTTCTCCGCATCTTGTGTTACCCATCCATCCACCTCAGCTTTGGTCTACCCCGTCGTCTCATTCCCACAGGTTGCGCTGTTAGAATCTTTTTTATCATGTTCGATTCAGGGGCCCGGGCTACATGTCCTGCCCACTGCAGGCGGTTTCACTTAATTGTAGTGGTAATATCTTTACCACCAAACGTATGCTTGTAGATATTCTGCAGTTCGAAGTTATATCTACGCCTCCATATTCCGTTCTCACAGACCGCTCCAAATATCTTGCGTAGCACCTTTCTTTCAAAATGGATATGAGCGGATTCATCTGTTTTCGTTAGCGTCCATGCCTCTGATCCGTATGTGAGAACGGGGACTATCAGTGTTCTATACAGCCTTATACGAGTTTTTTGAGACAGACGTTTGTTAGCTAAGTACTGTTGATAGACCATAATAACACCTGTTTGCAATTATTATTCGCCTTTTTATTTCCTCAGATGTATTATTATTGGGGTTAACCGAAAATATTATGATATGTGAATGTTTTTTGGTACTCTTAGAGTGTTTAATGCGAAATATCTTCCACGTTTGGCTGATGCTTAGTTTTGCTTGCATTCCTGGAATAGTGGTTTTCCTGACGAGGAAAAGAACAAATATAAATAAATATAACTTTAGTTAGTAGAGGCGGGGAGGATTCACTCCCCGCCTCTCGACGCGTTAGTGTTCTGAGCTGTTGGACGTGAATCCCTGTCCTGGCATTTGGTTTTCACCTCTGGCTGCGTTGAGTAGTTGAGTTACTGTGACCAAATGCCCATCTTGGTAGTTAGTATTCGCCTCTGGTTGCGTTGAGTAACTGAGTTACCGTTGCTAACTACCCATCTTCCTGTTCTTTTGTTTTCTTTTTTCTTTTTCTTTGTTTCTCCTGAAGAAGCTACATATAATTGTAGCGAAACGTCGAGATGAACCCACTTTTGGGTCACTCACAAATGACACGGTCCAAACCCGGAAGACGAATAAACTATAATTCTGACTCTGGCCGTGGAAGCCTACGATTTCATAACTTTAGTTTGCTCTCTTGTTTCATCTGGTATCTTGGTTTGATTACCACGTAAGCCTCTGCTATCGTTCAAAGGCTTGCAAAGTCTGAGGCTGAGTTGCAAAGTGTTTTCTGACAAACGTAAAAATTGTCATCTATCTTTGACAAATAATATTCTACTGTACCAAGTCTAATAAAGGTGTCCTTGCTTACCCAACGGCGATTAATGTCAAAAACTTTGGATGGCATTAAATTTACCAAATGGATTGGCCAAATAATAAACCATTCCTCTATAAGACAATCCATACACCTGTTTGGTGTAAGGATTGTCTTCAATTCAAAAATTCAAATCCATCCCAACATATTTATTTGCCACACAACTGTTCGATAAAAGCCTTATAAACTGGAAGATCTGTTCGAAATATTTAGTAATTACTTTTAGTACATGCATTAGTAACTTAGTAGTTGCTAACTAACAAACGAAGATTCTTCACCAGAAAAACATCCTGTATCTATACATAAATACAACAAAATTACCTATTATCTTAGATTCTAATTATAACTGGGCTCAATACAAAAATTATATTTTCTAAAATATTCATTCATTTCAGATTAATTCTGCAAAATCTCAAATGAGTAGCTCTCAAGGAGGTCAAGCCAGCGGTGGCATGGGTATGCCGCCATCAGGATCTCCACCAGGCGGTATGGGTGGCGATATGAGCGCTGGAATGAGTGGAGGTATGAACGGTGGAATGGGAGGTGGAATGGGTGGCGGTATGAGCGGCGGAATGGGTGGAGGTATGAGTGGTGGAATGCCTTCTGGACAACAAGGCTGATAAATTGTTTTTTTGTAGTTTAAGTGTTGGTAATTAAAATACATTTACAAATTGTTTTGTTTATTATTTCTTACTTTTTTATTATCTTTATGGTTGGTTTTTTAAAGATTATATATTTGGTCGTTTATTATTCTTGTGAAGGTTTTATATAGTTGTGACTCTATATATTGTGACAAGAATAATAAACAACCGACTAACCTATAAACTTGATAACTACCAACCAGTGGAACAGGCCGGATTCAGGAAAGGATACAACACAATCGACCATCTACATGCGCTTAAAATCTTAATTGAGAAAACCAATGTTCCGCTGTACTTAGCATTCGTAGATTATGAAAAGGCTTTCGACAGCATTGAACACTGGGCGGTTGAAGAAGCTCTGGTCAATAGTAGAATAGATTCAAGATACCGACAATTGATACATGATATTTACCAAAACGCAACCATGACCGTAATTCTGGACGACAAATTAATAACGGATAATATAAAAGTTAAACGAGGAGTCCGACAAGGCAATATAATTTCACCTAAACTGTTTACCTTGACCCTCTAAGACATAATAAAATCAACAGATTGGGAAAACAGAGAAATATGTATTAACGGAAAATACCTAAATCACCTTAGATATGCGGATGATATACTCCTGATCTCCTCGGAACGACAAGAACTGGAATTAATGCTGAATGAACTTCATGAAAAATTACTGCAAAAAGGCCTAAAATTAACTTCAACAAAACAAAAGTAATGACAAACACGGAAGACCAAGAGGCAATAAAAATAAAAACAGAAAAAATAGAACAGGTAAATGAGTATATCTATCTAGGACAAGCAATCAGAGCTAACAGAGAAAATCAAACAGCTGAAATATCGAGACGAGTAAGAATGGGATGGGAAGTGTTAGGCAACCTTTCTTACGTTCTAAAAAATCAAACAATCCCTCTATACTTACGAAGCAAGGTATATAACTCCTGTATAATACCGGTGCTCACCTACGGAGCACAGACATGGACATTTACACAGGCCAATTTGGATAGGATAAGGAAGGCACAAAGAGCGATGGACAGACAAATGTTGGGTGTATCACTTAGAGATAGAAAACGTAACCAGTGGATCAGAACCAGAAGAAAGACAGTAGACGCAATAGAACAAGCAGCAAAACTGAAATGGAAATGGGCTGGACACAATGAACGTCTCCAAGACGGACGATGGAACAATGCCATCGGAAAGTGGCGTCCATACAATGCAAAGAGATCAAGAGGCAGATCACAGATGAGGTGGAAAGATGACATCAGGAAACAAGGAGGTCCCACATGGCAGAGAACAGCTCAAGATAGGGAAAGATGGAGAGAACTAGGGGATACCTATATCCAACAATGAAGGATAGAGAATAGGTTCAAACAAAAATATATATATTTGGTCGTTAAATGTATTATTTATTGATACGAATCACGACATACAATCATATGTATTGGATCAAAGTCAATATACAACATAATTTTATTTTTCTGAACATATTCATCAATCATCATGTTTATTAATCAGTGAAAAATATTTATTTATTCAATACCATCTCTTGTATAATTTTTTCTGGAAATTATATTAAATTAAATACAATTTTACACTTTAAAAAATGCTGAAGCAAAGGTTAAAATTGGACGTATTTCAAAGATTACCGAGAGATGGATGAGTTTACTCCTAGGGTACTTATTAAACAAGATTGCTAAGCCTCACCTCGAGAATTGGCTGTAAAATGGGCTCATGCTGTTGGTAGACCAATTTCAAAAGACACTTGTTGGAGGAGACTAATAAATGGGACATGTATTCTATAAGGAATGTTTTTACAAGCAATACTTACCTTAAATATTCAAACCACTTCTTACAAAGAAACAAGAAAGAAACCGATCGTTATGGACAAAAGAGCACCGAAGTTGGTTTCAACATCGAAGGGATTCAGCTATTTGGAGTGATGAATCTAAGTTTCAGATCTCTATTGGTGATACACGAGGTAGAGTTATTCGAATTCCAGGAAAAGAACATTGCCTCAAAAGAAAAGTTAAGTTCATGGCATCTGTAATGGTCTTGGCCTGTATGTTCTCTTAAGGAGTTGCACATCTCCTTTTCATTGATAGCACTATCAATGCTGCGAAGTAGAAAATTATTTTAGAAGACGAATTCTTGCCTTCCATTAATGAAATTAAATTACCAGATAGTTGCAGGAATCAACTATATTATCATGGTTACACAAACTGAATATTCCTGTTTTATAATGGCCTCTAAGCAGTCCTGATATATCCCCTATCGAGACTCCTTGGCATCAGATGAAAAAAGCACTTCGAAATACACCATTTCGTATAATTCCTGAATTAAAGAGTTACGTTCAGGAAATTTGGAATAACTTTTAACCAGATTACTGCCAAACATTAGTAGGTGTCATGCCAAAGGGAATTGAACTAAATATTTGGTCCAATTAATTTGAGTCAGACATTCTTTTTTTATTTTATAATTATTGTTGTAGATCAAATTGTTAGATATTGTTGACTAATTGGTAAAGCCACATAGTATGAAATAAGCTTAATAGTACGTAACGTAATAGTAGTAAAATTTTACATGATTTAGACGGTTAATTACAACGATGTCACTAATAAACTTAGTTTCGGTAAAGCAATAAAACCAACCAAATAAAATCATAAGTCTGAAACCAAGTTAATTTTAATGTAATGCTCTATAATTGATTTTGTGCTTAAGATTAAGGTCTATAAAATCACTTAAAAATAAACGTAACCAGTAAATCACTAATAGTCCTAATTAGAAATTATGAGATGACAAAGGCCCTGGTTAATTTACTCTTTCTTAGATACGAGACTTGATTGATGGAATAGTTTTTTTTGCTTTTTTAAAATCTCTTTCAAGAAATGTATCTTTAATAAAATTAGATTGGATGATACGATTTAGCCTGGAATTTCGGAAATTAAAACACAGAGGGTCTTCTTTCTTCTTCTTCTAAATCTTCCCTGTACTTATAAGACAAATGTAAATACCATATCAAAGATCTCCCATAAAAGAAAATTTTAATAACCAAAAGGGAGGAGGCTAAGCAGATGTAGTAATGGGATCGGTGTAGTACCTAGTATCTGGGTTTATTACAAACTCATCCACAAGAAGCTAGATGGAGCAAATACAGCTTTTCACGTGGAGCTTTAGAGTACGGACATATCAAAGACACATGGATGGACGCGGTGGAGGTCACGGTCGCGGTCAAAGTTTACATAGATGTCGGTCAGAACATACCGAAGATACCTTCCTCTCAGTGTTCTTTACAGTTTCTGATGTCACTGACATGTGTTCCGGGAAAGTTAGCATTTTTAAATAAAATTATACTGCTGACTCATTCTATAAATAAAAAGTAGTATCTAGGAGAATATCATCACCTATTTAAAGAGCTTAAGAAACACCAATCAGACAGATTTTATGTTTACATGAGAATGAGTCTGAACACATTCCAGTATATTTGTTTGAAAACCACCAATAAACTTGTAATTAACCACGCGATCAACAGCATGATCGGGATGTAAAACAAACTATTTTGTTCTGTCATTGACACCGCTGTAAACCACGATGAGAAGTCGCGAGGGTGAACGGGTGATACATCCTTGGTAAGTGCGATCTCATAAAAAAATGCCAGAAGAAAATAGTGTCTGTTGACGAAAAAGAAGAAGTATTAAAAATCTAGAATGTTCTAGTGTTCTAGAACTAAATTACAACTAATGATTTAGTTAATAATGTACTTTAAAGCAACCAAATTATGCATAACAATTATTTTAAATTAAATGTCCGAAATGCCATCCATCGGTTCCTGCCGTTACTTTCTGAAGTAAATACCTAAAAAAGCCAAAATAAGTAAAGATAATAATGGACACAAAAAGTTATGTCATAAACACTAAAACTTTTTGTCAATGTTTTGATTTTCCAAAGTCTGGAAACGGCTAATTATCTCGTAAATTACTAGACATAATTATAGAAAATTTAAGATACGCTTATTTTGGGATACGGAAATTCTATATTTGGTATTTGAAATGTTGCCAGATTTTCAGTTTCTCTTATATTACTAGTAACTTTGGTTTTTCAAATGCATCACCTGTATATTCAGTCATTATTGGAATCTCTATTAAAAACGAGTTCAACCATATGTAACACTTATGATTTTATGTAGTCTGGAAGGTCTTTAATACATAAAACAGAAGTCTGGCAATGCCTAAATCTGTTTCAATACATTTTTTAATACTAACTATTTTCAAATACATTAAAACGTAACAATTGATAGTTTAGAATATTTTTTAACATAATAGTTACGTTATTAAGTGTTCAAAATGTGCTCCATTTGTGAGTTGACAGCACTCTAATCGATGGTAGAATGCGTCTACCACATTTTTCCATGATTGTCTAGAAATTATTCCAATTCATCGATAATTCATTGCCTTAGCTATGCAAGACTTGCTGGTTAGGTTTTGTAAACTGAATTTTTCAAGTATCCTAATAAAAATAATCTTTAGGATTGAGATCGGGTGAACGTGGAATTCTACCTTGTCTACCAATTTATCGCCTGGGAAATATCTCATCTAAATAACGCCGAACATTTACACCAACTATCTGACGTTAAATTTCTTTCGATAAAAAATGGCCCAATTAAATAAGTACCTACTATAACTGACCATACATTTAATTCTTGTGGTCTTTGAGTATGGTTTTCACGCATTCAGTGTGAATTTCACACGAGTTCAGCTTTTCAATACGAGTTCAACCATATGTTCACTTGATTTTTATGTAGTCTGAAAGATCTTAAATACTTAAAACAGTGCAAAATATGTAGATTTTAATAAATTTAAATATTTAAATGGAGAATGCTGTGATTTTGACATTTGTTCACCATTTAAATTATGAACTAAAATTGACAGTAGTTGTGGTTCAAAAGTTCTGCAATTTAAATTGCTTCTCTAAAATGCCGTTCTCTAAACCGTTCTCCTATTCATAAGACGACGGTACAAAAAACTGTAAGGCGATTTGAGGAATCTGGAGAAGTAAAAGATAGATACCGATCAGGTTGACCGAAACGAGTTATCAATGACAACAAACTTCAGATATAAGCAAAGTTTTGTTGAAGATCCACATACATCCACAGGCAGGGTTGCACAAGTACATGATGTAGGTCATTCTTCAGTCTTACGTTTATTACGTAAAAATAATTTAAATCATACAAAATTAACTTATGCAAGATAAGTGAAGATGACTTTGGTCGTAGATTAGAGTTTACTGAGGTAATGATGGATAAAATTGAAAAATTATTAAAATTTCGTTAACAGAATATGTTTTTCCGATGAAGCAACTTTTACACTGTGTGGAAGTGTAAATCGACACAATTTAAGGTACTGGTGTGACGTAAATTCACACTGAAGACTGAATGCTTGAAAACCATACTCAAAGACCACAAAAATTAAATGTATGGTCAGATATAGTAGTTACTTATTCAATTGGGTATTTTTTTGTCGAAAGAAATTTAACGTCAGATAGTTGGTGTAAATGTTCGGCGATATTTAGATGAGATATTTCCTGGACGATAAATTGGTAGACAAGGTAGAATTGAATGGCCTCCACGTTCACCGATTTCAATTCTAAAGATTATTTTTATTAGGGATACTTGAAAAATTCAGTTTACAAAACTTAACCAGCAAGTCTTGCAGAGCTAAGGCAACGAATTATCAATGAATCTCGAATAATTTCTAGACACGATCAATCATGGAGAAATGTGGTAGACGCCTTCTACCATCGATTAGGGTGCTGTCAACTCACAAATTGAGCACATTTTGAACACTTAATAACGTAACTACTATGTTAAAAAATGTTCTAAACTATCAATTGTTACGTTTTAATGTATTTGAAAATAGTTAGTATTAAAAAATTTATTGAAACAATTTAGGCGTTGCCAGACTTCGGTTTTATGTATTTATGACCTTCCAGATTACATAAAATTATAAGTGTTACATATGGTTGAACTCGTATTGAATATGAGATTCCAATAATGACTGAATATACAGGGTGATGTATTTGAAAAACCAAAGTTACTAATAATATAAGAAAAACGGCAAATCTGGCAACATTGTAAATATCAAATATGGAATCTCCGTATCCCAAAATAGGTGTACCTCAAATTTTGTACAATTATGATTAGCATTTTACGAGATAATTAGCCGTTTCCAGACTTTTTTGACACTCTGTATAACACAATGAATAGAAATATTAATTCTTAGCAGATGCGGAGATAAAAAAGAACACAGAACGAGGTATGCAATTTATTCAACGCAAAATATCCAGACAGACCCATCAGCCAATCAACAGTAAGTAAAATAGTCCGAAAATTTGGAAAAACTGGGCACGTTAAACATATTCCAAACGCTGGGCGTCCTAAAATTGAAGACAATGTGAAACTTGATATTTTATTAAATGTACATGACAATCCTCACAGTAGTTCAACACAAATGGGTGAATATGCTGGAGTTTCCCAACGATCGGTATTACGTATTTAAAAAAAGAAAAATACCATCCCTACAAAATTCAACTACATCATGAATTAAACGACGACGATCCCGATCGCCGGCTTCAATTTTCTGAAATTATGCAGGATTTATGTATCCGCAATCCACATTTCATCAATCAAATCCTTTTTTCCGATGAAGCCACATTTTTTATACATGGTACCGTGAATCGTCAAAATTGCAGATATTGGAGTCAAGAAAACCCACATTGGATGACTGAGTCACACACGCAATATCCTCAGAAAGTAAATGTATGGGCAGGGATCATTAATGACAGAATCATTGGCCTTTTTTCTTTGAAGAAAA
Organism: Diabrotica balteata; assembly: GCA_918026665.1. Classification (NCBI taxonomy): domain Eukaryota; kingdom Metazoa; phylum Arthropoda; class Insecta; order Coleoptera; family Chrysomelidae; genus Diabrotica; species Diabrotica balteata. The sequence goes on from OU898277.1 coordinate 19,759,012, forward strand.
TCTAACAGGAGAACGTTATTTAACTTTTTTGAGAAATCAACTTATACCTGTCCTTGCTAACATGTATCCAAATGCCAATAATCCAAATTTACCTAGTGAAAATATCTGGTTTCAATAAGATGAAGCCCCTTCGCATTACGCACGTGAAGTACGTCATTTTTAAATCATTGCTTTCCAGGAGGTGGATCGGAAGACGAGGTTTTATAGAGTGGCCAGCAAGGTCACCAGATCTAACACCTCTAAACTTTTTCCTGTGGGGTTACATAAAATCAAAAGTTTATGTCAATAGACCCCAAAACTTACAGGACTTGAAAGATAGAATTAGGCATGAAATGAGTCTAATTACTCCCGAAGTCATCCGCAATGTACTTGATGAATGTGTCCGTAGATTCGCATATTGTCAAGAAACCGATGGATGGCATTTCGAACATTTAATTTAAAATAATTATTCTGCATAACTTGGTTACTTTAAAGTACATTATTAATTAAATCATTAGTTGTAATTTTGTTGAATTTAAATTAAAAAAAATCGTTTTTGTATCCTGAAAAAATATTTTAGTTAAAAATGTAATGTCGCTTAAATAGATAATTAAATTCTTCTTCAAATGAGGTGTCGCATTATACCGATTTCTATTTAAAAAAATTAACGATTACGTCACTACACCCACACCGGTGACGTCATCCTACTCCATGTACGTTATAAGATGGGTATATTATAACAAGAATCGACCTGTTTTGGTATTTCCATCAAAACTCGACGGTTCTCGAAATAATGATAATATTCCATAATTTAGCCGTTCACTCTATGTCACAAAATGTATCGTAAAGTTTGGAACGTCAGAAAATATAATAACCACAAAAGGTAACAGTTCAAGTAGTAGAAGGAATTGAATTTTTGAATAGATCTGTTTTTGATCTGATTGTGTTGTTATTAAGTGTTGTAGTATTATTGTTTGCTGTTTCAATAAAATTAATTTTAAAGAACCCCCTCTGTGGCTCAGTGGTAAGAGCGCCTACCTTTAAACCTAAAGGTCGTGAGTTCAAATCTCATCTGGTGGAGAAATTTTCGTTTATTAAAAATTAATCAATGAAAATAATTTCTATCCTTGTGCGATCGGTACTCACCGGAGGGACCGCAGACGTTCGGATACAATTGGCGTCTCTTAGCAAAAACAATGACGTCGACTTTGCTAAGTATCAAGACAATTACTCTACACACAACACACAACACACACACCACACACACACACACACACACACACACACACACACACACACACACACACACCACACACACCACACACACACACACACACCACACACACACACACACACACACACACACACACACACACAACACACACACACACTACACTAGGTACCTGACTGTACCATGCCAATGATCTTAGTTGTCGAGGCATTAACTCAATAATAAAAAAAAATTTTAAAGAAGTATAATAATAAAATCGTTACATTTTTAATTATGTTGCTTTATCAGAAAATCTACATATATTTTTGTATAAAATACAGGAAGTAAAAGAGCTAAATATATCAATAAACACAATATAAACTAGAGGTAAATACTGGGTTATATTTACTAACCTTCAAATAGCGAAATAAGTGTAATATGTATCATAATATTAATTTGTTTATATGTGTCATACAAACCGTTGTACAGAGAGTTCTTAAAAACTATTTCAAGAGATTCCGTAACTGTTTTCTTGTGACATGTTTAACCCTTTACCTAGTCGCAAGTTCATTATGATGAACTTTTTTCAAGCTTTTTTCAGATAATAGGTACGTTTATTGACGTTTTAATTTCCACTTCGGAAATCGTTCTCAAAATACAAACAGTAAATTAAATAGTCATTATTTTTGTTTTTTCTATGAAAAGAATGCAGGTCATCCGTTGTACTAGAGTTAAATCAAGGAATCATTTTCATGCTAGTTCCTCTGTTACATAGGGTGTACCAAATGATTAAAGTGTATATCTTTCCCCTAGCGTATGTTCGTTAGTCCGTTCAGGTTTTCTACCTTGATATACCTCAAAATTGATGAGCCTGTTTCAGCACCTGTTTCAGCACATGCCATTCATCATCATCATCATCATCACGTAGCGCTACAACCCTGGGTGGGTCTTGGCTGACTGTACAACTTTTTTCCAATTTGTTCGGTCTTCCATCAACCTAGAGTCAAATGGAATGTTCATTTTCCGGAGATCTGCTTGGATGTTATCTCTCCATTGCATTCTGGGACGTCCGAGTGGTCTTTTGCCTGTGGGAATCTCCTCCCATACCAGTTTTACAAGTCTTTCGTTATGCAGTCTGTGCACGTGGCCTGCCCATCCTAGTCGCTGTGATTTAATTTCTTGGACAATATCGGCGTCGTTGTAGAGTGCTTTTAATTCGATATTGGTTCTGATCTTATACTGTGTTTGTGTGATGTCATGGTGAGGTCCGAAGTATTTTTCGTTCAAAGCGTCTGAGCTTTTCTTCATTGGCTTTGGTCATGGTCCACGTTTCGCATCCGTATGTTATTACAGGTCTGACGATGGATTTATAGATTTTGACCTTTGAACTTCTTGTGAGATTTTTTGATTTTCTGAGCTTATCCAGTGCAAATAGACAGCGGTTTGCAGATTGGATTCTGTCTTCTGCTTCAGTTACATCGTTGTCAGCTGTGATTGCACATGCCATTGACCAAAATTTTTATACCTCTCTTTATGGGTTTCATTGGTACGTACTGTTTCAAAGTAGTCCTTCCTTCGTTCATCAATTCAAGTATTTCTGCTTGGATAAAAAGATTCCATTTTTTTTTAATTTTTGAATAAGAAGTCTCACTTTGTACAACTTGTCAAATTCACGAGTTTCTCTGGTTGGCATTTGTTGGTTATCATTCAAATGGATATATCGTAATATTTTAAGAAATCTCTTCAGACGGCAAATATTAGTAATCCTTTTATTATGAAAATTTGGATCTGCAGACCAGTATTTTTTTATAGAAGGTAAACTATTAAATCCCATTAGAATTAAAATTCCTACGAAAGCTTTTAATTCTTCGAAGGACAAATCTAAATTTTTGTTGGCTTGGACAGCATGCAAATTTGACTGGTCTACAATGTATTGTAGTAAAGTGAATGAAAATGAAAAATACATATAAGCCAGATACATGGTACTGACAACAGAAAGCTAATCGAGGAGCTAAAAGCCGATACTGTGGTGGGGAAACCTATCGATGCAACAGCTACGAGATATAGCTTTAACAATAAATTTACAATTAAGATACCAGGCAGGGAAGACTGGAATAAAGTGTACCCATAAAAGCTGCTGCTACCTGGTACACGCATGGCTCAAAAACATCGGAGAGCGTGGGAGCCGGTATAGTAAGGACAAATCAAGAGATACATTTCCCGGTATGTCTATCTAAGGATGTGACAGTTTTCCAGGCATAAATAACTGCAATCCATTACTGCGTGGAAGAAATAGAAACGCAGGAAAGAACGTTCTGTTCAGTTGCCATCTTCACAGATAGTCAGGCAGCACTTAAGGCACTCAATTCTGTAGAGGTCAATTCTAAGCTAGCAAGGGATTGCGTGTGTGCCCTAAATAAACTAGGAGACCGTAGCAAGGTTACGGTAGCCTGGGTACCGGGGCACGAGGGTCATAAGGGCAATGAAAAAGTAGATGAAATGGCCAAACAAGGCTCATCGATACCATTCATTGGACCGGAACCCTTCTGCGGCGTTGCAAAGTCAGTAACAAGAATGGCTACAAGGAAGTGGGTAGCTCACAAGTCTCTGGAATGGTGGAGGAATTCACCAGGACAAAGACAGCTGAAACAGTTCATTACAGAACATTCGCAAAAATTTACGGCAGACCTAATAAGCAAAGACAGGAAAACAGTCAATCAGCACAGGTCATCAGATGATGACCTGTGCAGATTCTGTCACCTCGAAAAGAAACAGCAGAGCACATTTTATGTCAGTGTGATAGTTCTTGGGAGAAGAAAATCCACCGGCAAAGAGCTACATGGAAGGTACAGTCGCGAAGCTACTAGACTTTATAAAAAGGGTCAGGCTAGAGAATGTTATCTAGGACTAGAGGACCACAATAGATCTGAAAAGTTCGCAGTGGAATAGGCCGAAAGGCCACCTCTCTTAATCTAATCTAATCTATTACTAGAGACTTTTGTAAAACACAAAAATAAAGATTTTTTCAAAAACTACAAAAAGGCTTGAGTTTTTCACGAAAAATGCATTGGTTTCTTGAACGTTGAAATTTTCAATTTTAGCGTTTGACGAAGAAACACCAATTTTCAATAAGCTATTTTTTCGCTTCTACTGGGGCTTAATAAAACCACCATTATTATTGTTTTTTTATAAGCTATATTTTTATTTTTTTTTATAAAATAGGTATATACTTTTTGAGAAATTCGCAAGAAAGCCGAAATCGAAAAGTATTACAAAGGTATCGGAAAAAAATATATACGACAAAAGGTGCTTAAAATTGGTTATATTATTCCCAGTCATTTTTATGAAAAAAATTTAACCTCAAGAAGGGGTGGCATCACAGGTGATCAATTAATGAATCATCTTTTTATTAGATCTGAATCTGAGGCTAGTTGTAGTTAAAGATAAATCAGAGGAAGTAAAAATATAAGTTGGTTCACAGGGTACATAAAATTTACGGAAACCCGGAAGTTCAATGACAAATTTATTGAAGGTGAATATATTGTCACAATTCACTTATAATAATAAAGTGTCAATTACTAGCATTTATTCGTTCAGAAACTGTGATTCATGATGACTCATATGTGTTGCCTTCTGATTTTTTTGGTATTCTCGAGCAAGGTAAATAATATAATACATTTTTTTAGTTATAATCTTCGCTACGACCTTTTAAGTTTACGATTACAAGGTTCTTCCTGGTGGTAGATTTTTTTGACTTTTATATTTTTCCAACTGTTTAGAATAAGGGCAAAAAAAAAAATAAAAGGACTCACATTTGGTTCATTAATTTAACTACGACGACAGGCGAGTCGAGTTCTACAATACAGCCCATCCTCAGGTCCAAATCTTAACAAATTACATTAACGTTTGGACCTGATAATGGTCTGTATTTGTAGAACCCGAAACCTGTCGTTGTAGTTACATGAATAAATCAATGCTAGGTAAGTCTTTTTTTTATTTTTTCTTTTTCCTTTTTGAAAATAGGCTTACATTTTCGGTCAATTCATTATTTAGAATAATTTTCACGAATAGGATCCAAGTTTAGTTTTCCTATACATACGAGTATTAAAAATTTCCATCACTACCATAGATCATCAAAATAAGGAAGAATTAGAAATAGAACAATTCAATAACATATATGTATACGTAAATCAATAACGGAATTCATTGAAGAAAAATAATTAGTTGGTACGATCATCTAGTTGGTGAAGACAAACTGTGGCAACAATTTGGATGAGAGGCATTAAAAGAACAACGAGAAAGAGGTTTATGTAAAGAAAACTGCAGCAACTATCATATCTGGCACTTAGGCATTTGCCTGCCGAGGCAGCAGGCTCAGCTGCTGAGCACTGAGCTCTGATGCAAATCTGCTTTCACATGAAATTTATCAATTGTTTTCACACCTGTTCTAACAGATACCCACAAACGTTACTTCCTTATACATACCATACACACTCATCGGGAACTCTATAACCAGAAGCGCGCAATATTTCCCCACATTTTATTAAAACTGTCTGTCTGTTGTCTGTGTAGTATTCGAAATAATTTAAATAAGATATTATTATAATAATACATGAACAACATAATATAATTAAAAAATAATTTCAATTAAGAAAATCTAAAATATTTCCCCAAACTGGGATTCAACTTCATTCGGTTTTACCAATGAACCTTAACGACATAAAGATTCATAAGCACTACTTGAATTGTCGGTACATGCGTTCTGATTCTGAACAGAAGCTCACATTTAAACTTTCTAACAATCAAAAATTTAGTTATTGCCGACATTTGAAAGAATTACTTCCTTTTAAATGTAGTTACATTGGGTTTTTCGATTAACCTTGGGTAAACCTTTGCGTTTTAAGTTCAAATCTACCATACATTTCCAACGTTGAAAAAAAAAACTTTTTTGCACATAGTATCAAAAAACACCACTATGTTGTTACTAGCAAAGTTTTTTAACATCCTAACTCAATAATTCTACGTCACGGTAAGAACTAATGTTTTTTAATAGATAATATATGGTAGCTAATTAAAATTTATTCTCTTTTCAGCCCTGAAGAAGCCAAATTAATTCTCCTTGGCGAAAACGTTCAGCGAAACAATTGATATCATTAGAGTCTTTCCCCAATATTTAAAAATTTACTTTTAAAATTATATATTATATATTTATATATATATATATATATAATACAGGATTCAACTTGTAAATACAATACATTTTGGAGACGGCTCTCGCCCTATTCCCGTTCTCCTTCGCCAATCCTCCCGGTCCAAGACATAGTCCTTCCTCTAAACCTCTCGATTCCATCGCTCTTCTAATTCCTTCATTGTGAAGTTTTTGCCGGGCCAACGTTCGTCAGGAATTCTCAATAGGTGTCCAAACGATTTTAAACCCCTTCTTTCTACTCTGTCAATGACCGTTTCTGTAGTATTCAAGTTATTTCTTATAGATTCGTTGCTCTTTCTTTCCAGCCTTATGTTCTAGCAATTCTTCTCAAATATCCCATTTCAACTGCCAACAATCTTCTCTTTAGGTCTGCATTAATTGTCCATACTTCAGAGCCATAACAAAGAACTGATTCAACCATGGTTGCGATCCCACCATAAGGAGTTCAGACATCCTACTATTTTACGTCCTTGATTAATTCGGTGTTTAATTTCGGTTTTTCCAAGCCGTTCTTATCAATGACTGTACCTTAATATTTAAATTTTTCACTTGTTTGATTTCCACGTCCTCATCTATCAACACTTCAAACCTTGCATCTGAATTTTTTTTTTTGAACCTATTCTCTATCCTTCCATTGTTGGATATAGGTCTCCCCAGTTCTCTCCATCTTTCCCTATCTTGAGCTGTTCTCTGCCATGTGGGACCTCCAGCCCATTTCCATTTCAGTTTTGCTGCTTGTTCTATCGCGTCTACTGTCTTTGTTCTGGTTCTGATCCACTGGTTACGTTTTCTATCTCTAAGTGATACACCCAACATTTGTCTCTCCATCGCTCTTTGTGCCTTCCTTATCCTATCCAAATTGGCCTGTGTAAATGTCCATGTCTGTGCTCCGTAGGTGAGCACCGGTATGATACAGGAGTTATATACCTTGCTTCGTAAGTATAGAGGGATTGTTTGATTTTTTAGAACGTAAGAAAGTTTGCGAACGCTGCCCATCCATTCTTACTCGTCTCGATATTTCGGCTGTTTGATTTTCTCTATTAGCTCTGATTGCTTGTCCTAGATAGATATACTCATTTACCTGTTCTATTTTTTCTGTTTTTATTTTTATTGCCTCTTGGTCTTCGTGTTTGTCATTACTTTTGTTTTGTTGAAGTTAATTTTTAGGTCTTTTTGCAGTGATTTTTCATGAAGTTCATTCAGCATTAATTCCAGTTCTTGTCGTTCCGAGGAGATCAGGAGTATATCATCCGCATATCTAAGGTGATTTAGGTATTTTCCGTTAATACATATTCCTCTGTTTTCCCAATCTGTTGATTTTATTATGTCTTCGAGGGTCAAGGTAAACAGTTTAGGTGAAATTATATCGCCTTGTCGGACTCCTCGTTTAACTTTTATATTATCCGTTATTAATTTGTCGTCCAGAATTACGGTCATGGTTGCGTTTTGGTAAATATCATGTATCAATTGTCGGTATCTTGAATCTATTCTACTATTGACCAGAGCTTCTTCAACCGCCCAGTGTTCAATGCTGTCGAAAGCCTTTTCATAATCTACGAATGCTAAGTACAGCGGAAGGTTGTATTCATTGGTTTTCTCAATTAAGATTTTAAGCGTATGTAGATGGTCGATTGTGCTGTATCCTTTTCTGAATCCGGCCTGTTCCACTGGTTGGTAGTTATCAAGTTTATAGGTTAGTCGGTTGTTTATTATTCTTGTGAAGGTTTTATATAGTTGTGACAAAAGGGAAATAGGACGGTAGTTGTTTAGGTCTGTTCGGTCTCCTTTCTTATGTATTAAGATTGTGTTGGCATTTCTCCATTGTTTGGGTATTTTACCTTCAAACAGACATTTGTTGAACAGTATTTTTAGCATTTTTTTTATCGTGTCTCCTCCTTCTTTTAGCAGTTCCGCCAGTATTTTGTCCTCACCGGCCGCTTTATTTCTTTTCATGTCGTTTATGGATTTTTCGATTTCATCTTCAGTTATTTCTGGTAATACCTCTGAGCCAACATTTTGTATTTTCCTCGTGAGATTCTGTTTAGATGATAGTGGTGGGTCATTTTTAGAACTGTATAGGTCTGTGTAATATCTTTCTGTGATTTTTACTATTTCTCCTAGATCTCTTTCTTCATTGTTCTCAGCTTTAAGCATGATTAGTTTTCTTTTTCCTATATTTGTCTTCATTGTTTTTAAACTTTTGTTCTTCTCTATGATTTTCTTAATGCGGTCTTCTTGGTATTTCTTTAAATCTTCCTTTATCTGTTTTCTTATGGTTTTATTCAGTTCGGTATACTCCACTGTATTTCTTTTGTTATCATTCAGTAGTTGTCGTCGTTTTTTTAGCATATCTTGTGATTTTGCGCTAATTTTTTGTTGTTTTCGCTTTTGTTTATTAGCAATCTTCAGGCCTGCTTCTAGTAGTTCTGTTGTTATTTTATCGTTTAATTCGTCTAGTTGCAGACCTTTAGCTGCGATATGTCACTTCTTTTTAGCTGGTTTATGTATTGTTCTTTGCGTTCTTTAAGAAGTTCTGTATCTATCTCTTTTTTAGATGCTTTAAATTTTTGTCTGTCTGTTGTGGAGTTAATTTTGATTTTGGCTCAAACAATTCTGTGATCACTTCCTACGGAAATCATGTTTATGACCGTAACGTCTTGTACTATGCTCTTTTTTTTGGATAGGATGTAATCAATCTCATTTTTTGTTAAACCATTGGGCGCGACCTACGTCCATTTTCTCTGTGGTTTTTTATTGAAAAAGGTGTTCATCGCATATAGACGTTCGTTTCCATATAGTTCATTAATGTTTCTCCTCTTTCGTTTCGTGTTCCATATCCAAAGTTGCCGATTTTATTTTCTGATTCTTCTAGTTTTCTCCCTAATTTGGCATTGAAGTCGCCTATAATGATTGTGTAGGTGCTTTTGTATTTGTTCACTGTTTGTGTCAATGATTCGTAGAATATATCCACTTCTTCATACGTATGTGATGATGTAGGGGCGTAAATTTGTATGATCTTTAAACTTATATTTTTATTTATGTCCATTATTAGAGTCGCAATCCTTTCTGAAATTCCAATATATTGTCTAATCTTATGGACATGCTGATTAGAAATAAGGAAAACCGACACCAGCTAATGATTCTTCTTCAGTTCCTTTATAGTATAGTACATTCCCGGATTCCAACTTCATACAGGCTTCCCTTTTCTTTTTTTCTCACTTAATCCTAATATATCCCATTTCATCTTTTTTACTTCTTCTTCCAGTTCGGCTAGCTTTTCGTCTCTCATCAGTGATCTGACATTATAAGTCGCAATATCCAGTTTCGTTGCTTGTTTTCGTTTTTTCTGGCAATCTTCTAAAACCAGGGATTTTTAGCACCCTCTGCTCTTTCCTCGATCCTACCATTGCCTTGGAAGGTGCCTCCGGAGCTGCTGGGGACTGAGGGCCAATTCGTACGTGTATCTGTTATAAGAGGTGGGTAGAATTGGCCGTGAACTCACCACGTTGGCCAGACGGGTTGGTAAGTGTGTTTCAGCCGCCCACTCTGGGAACAGACGCTGTTTGCAGCCGCACACTCTGGGTCAGACGCTGCTGTTTGTCGCAGTATCACAGCCGCTTAACTCATAATGTGAGTAGCGCCTGTGAGTATCTGGAATTAGGCCTACAGAATTTTTACTTCCCATAGCCTTAATCCAGTAATGACATTACTGCTGCCTAATGTTGCATCTGAATTGGTAACTATATATACTGTTTTCTTCATGCTGGCTTATAACCCCCATTTTACATATTCTCTGTATAGATGCTTTATCATAAATTCTATATCATGAGAATCTTGAGCTAGGACGACTTGGTCATCCGCAAAGTTCAGGGAGAACAGTACGTCAGTTCCTATGGGGATTCCCATTCCCTGGAAGTAGTTTTTCCAATTTTGGATGGCTGCCTCACTATATAAATTAAACAGTAAGGGTGACATACTGAATCGTTGTCTTAACCCTTTCTTCTCATGGCTCCGTCTTCTTTCGAAGGTTGGCGATCCAAATAGTAATTGTGGTTTTTGGAAACTGCTTAATCCTTTAGTTACTTTTATTGGCTCTGATAGTCTATTTCCTATTTTTTAGGTAAGTAGTGTTATCCCTGTATACTTCTGTGATTATTCCTGGTCCAAGGTATTAACTAATGCCGAGTTGTTGTAAAGCTTGCCACAATTTAAGTCTTGGAGCTGTATCATACGCCTTTTCTAGATCGATGAAGGCTAAATGTACTTCGGGGTACTAACCGCTATTCTTTTTTCTATTAATTGTTGGAGTATAAACAAGTTATCAGTGCAAGATCTACCAGGCGTAAATCCACTTTGGTCTTCGCTGATTAGATGTCCTACTACATGATCTTGTATTTTTCCATTTGTTATCGTTCCAAACAATCTCCCGAAAGTAGGTGTGACACTTAATTCTCTGTAGCAGTTAGGATACTTTTCGATTACCTTTTTTAAAGATGGACACTTGGTGAGCGGTTTTTTTTTCAGATGGTACTTTAATTTGTTGGCAGCATTGATTCATTAGAAAAGTTATTCGTTCTATTAGGAGTGAACCTCCTGATTTAAGTAACTTACATATATTTCCAGGTCCTGGAGATAGCCCATTTTTCATTTTAATTTAACGCAGTATGGACCTCGTTGTTAGTAGTATTAATAATAAATAAATAAATAATTTTTATCTTCAACTTATTCTTACTCTTATTTTGAAGTATTCTACAATTGCTAATATTATGTATTATATTAAGATAAAATCTTTTGCTTTTAGGTTGACGATTCCTTAGCTCAAATGTTGGGAATGGACCCTTATGGATCAGATAGCACTGCGCAAATCAATTATCAATTTAGTAATCCCACTAACGAATTCAGCTATAATGGTATGTTAGGTGTGAATTCTTACGCAAATGCTGCAACTGCCAGTGTGCCCACATTGCAGGGTGGTGAAGTAAGCTCGTTTAAAATGTTAGGAATGGATCCTAACGATTTGGGAGGTGTAGGTACTGTAAACGTAATGCCTACTATAGTAAATAATATGTTAGGCATGGTTCCAAATGATGGAGGTAATGTAGGGTATGCAGTAGCAGCTCAGGCACCCATAATAACCCCAACAGACAACTACGTGGGTACCGCCAGCAGCTTTAGAATGTTAGGTGTGGACAACAGTGGTTCAAGTAATGTTGACATAGTTTCTAATAGTGGATCCTTTGCCCAAAGTTACGGCGCAAGTATTCCTGTAACGAATTATGCTTCCACAATCGGAGGGGGTGGATGGGACGGAATACTGGGAAATAATGAAATAGTGCCTTTATAAGAAATCTTCTAAGCTTATTCAATATGTGTTCTGTATATACTTGTCATCTACTAAATTATGATTGTTTTTGTAAATAAACTATTACTATCTTAACTGTGTATTATTCAGATAATATAGTAAATTATAATGATTTTTAGAAATGTTAAGTTGGCTATTACTTGAAAGTTGCTTATAAAGAAGAAATAAAACAGTGTGTCTGTATTAGGTGCCTTTCTCTCAATTTTCTAATTTCATTGATTTATAGAACATTACATTAGCGTGTTTTCTATCATTCTTGTGTGATGAACTCATTGTAATTTAGTTTAATTATTTTCTCTAGAATTCAGTAACTACAAATATTAGTCATACCATAGATAACCAATCAGTGTCATGATTAAAAATGCAGTGGATTAGGATAAAAAAAGATGAGCAGTTTTCACTGTTCTATCAAGAAACATTAAATGAAGATTTTTTACTTTTCACAAATTAATATCCTTTGAAGCAAGCAGAAGGGAAGACCAACATTGTTGAAAAATCTTCAACTGGATTGCCTGTACACAGCACCTCGACCAGTCATGCTAGCCAAAAAACGGGATATGTGTGATTTACTACCATACATTCCTCCAGTCCACCATTCTTATTTTAGAAATCTTATATCTGATGAAGTCAATAACGAAGCTGGACCACTTCCTAATGTAGAAGAAAAGAATGACTAATAAACTAGTGAATGTATTTTTGATTTTCTAATGTAAAAACAATAAACATGTTTTGCTTTTTGTACATTCTCTTTAAACTCATAAAGGAAAAGTGGTGTAAGTCATTTCACCCTTAAATACTACCCTTAACATAGTTTTATTTGTACAAAAATGTTAGTAGAGTTACATATCTTCTTAATAAATACAAAATATCACAAGCATGTTAATAAATGTTACGTAAATTTAATTACAATATTTCTAATAAAACCTTTTGTATCTCAAAATTATGCTGAGATGACTTACAGCAGTTTTCCTTTCACCCGTCTTATATGACAATAGCGTATTCAAAAAATCAATTTTATTTTCAAAAAAAGTTCGAAAAAAAATTGTTAAATATGCTTTAATACTTACCTTTCAATTACTTAAGTACTCTTTTTATAGCTGTCATAAATATATTATCTCTTGTTTAAAATATATATCTCCACCTCTCAAAAATATATTGAAAATAGACGAGAGTAAATTAAGAAAAAATAATTCAGTCATTAATGGGTTAAACAAAAAGCTCTAAATATCAACTTACACTAATTATACCTATACAAAACATCACACTGACAACACAAATACACTTGATAAGATTCATTTTGTGTAAAACCCGATTAGGAACAACAATGGCAAATGACTAAACATAAATACCAAAACAAAATCCGTTTTGGCTATGTACTAGTAATCCTCATTACTGCATAATGATAAAAATCTTTTCGGATCCAATTGCCATTTGTAACAAGGTAATTTTGCCATTATTCGAATTATTTCAAAAGAAAAATGAGGCTAAACCAATATTTTATTGTTGACAACAATAGGTCTATAACAATATCGGTACTTCCTTTTAAAAAATGCAACAAATCATCCTAGATTACGTTAAATTATTTTGAAATGATATGCATGGAATCGAATTTCATGCAGATTGGGTCGTTAAGTATGTAAACAAATTAGATTGTTATTGGAAATGCAATAAAGTGCAACGCGAATGAGTCATGAGTACAAGGAGGCATAAAAAGGAAAAACAGAATTCGTTTTTTGTTGTACCTTACTCCTGTTAAAAATTTTAAACTGACAGAATAAACCAATAAATATTTGCTTCTTATCTTTTCCTTCATCCTTTTAAGAGATCCCAAAGAGAGTTTATATTTACTTTTTTCCTACTAGAGGTAACTTTATATGTATTTTGTTAGTCGAATCATGTACCTATATCAAGTAATATCTTTAACTCTTTTCAGGAATCTCATCTCGCTACTTGTTATTCTGGAGTTACATATTTAGTATTATCATAATTATCTAGCTTTCACATCAATATAAAATATGGTAAAATAATACGAACGAAGTAAAATAGCATCAAAAATAAATATAACAAAAACAAAAGTAATGAAAAATCGTAGATATATAAAGCACAATACGATTCTACGATATGACTTTATAATAATATTTGGTTTATAACAAGAATCTTAATCTATACATTCTTTGCATTTATAGATTACCTGTCTCTTCCACGGAACTATTTCTTCAGAACCAGAACCTGTTAATTTGTTAGACGACCTGTTCAATAAAAGCAGAAAGATTCTATGCGGTGACTTGAATATAGATAATATACGCTGTTGCATGCGCTACCCAATTATCCTTGGTCAATATATTTCAATCGAATGGTTTCACAATGCACGCTAATTTTCCTACAAGAATTACTAAAACAACATCTACTCATAATTGATTATTGCAACTCTTTATGCAATTATAACTTCTGATCTACTTAAAATAAAAACCTGGTCCGACTCTAATTTACTTTCTTTTAACGTGGATAAGACAATAGCATTATCCTACAAAGGCGCTATTCAATCCTTGCTTCTTAATAACAACCAGATCAGTATCGTTGATTCTGTAAAATTAGTTGGTATTTTTATAGACACCACCTTAACACTTATTGTGCTCTTATGGCAACATATGGAAACACACTACTCTTAAAAAATTGTAACGACTTTACCTAGGGCTGACAGGGTTGCCGTCTAGGCAAGTTAAACTTAAGGCTAAGAATTTACATAAAGGTACATATAATAAAAATATTTTGAAACAATTTTAAACAAGAAACTAGCCTCAGCCTGCTATGCAATAAGATCTGTTTCGAAAGAAATCAATTTAGAATCTTCCAAAATAACATATTTTTCTTTATATTGTTCTGAAGCTAATATTCTTTATATTCACTAACAGGAGAATTTTACTGTCATCATGTCATGTGTTTGTCTTTTAAAGACGAATTACATGCTATGATTTTTTTCTGACGGATATTCTCCAGTTAAAGTTGATTTCATGTAATCGAATGAACTATCTTATAAGTAAAGTCGTCCCAGGAGCGCAACTCAACAATATTGGCAATATCATTTTAAAGTCGTCTACTTTAAAATGCATAATGTATGTCTGAATTGTCAATATAAATGAGTCAGATAAAATTAAATTATTAGAAGAATTTTTCACTAAGTAACAAAAAACAAAATTTGTTTAATTTACTGTTTGTATTTTGAGAACGATTTCCGAAGTGGAAATTGAAACGTCATAAATGTATTTTTACCTTTAATTGTGGCTTATTCCCAGTTAAATAGTAATTAATATTTTTCTTTGTTCGGGTCTCATCTTTGATATGGCCTACCTTTTTGGGGTTCTAGTACAGCCTGCCCAATCTGATATTATTTTTAAATTACAAAAATGAGCAATAACAATTCGTAAACACCTACATGTTTTTTCCAGCAAGACCTAATCATGACTACTCCATCAGAAATTCAAGCTTTGATGTGTATTTACCGATCCCATCCACTGAGTTAGTAAAGAAATCTATATTATATTCTGCAAAAAAAATTATACAACCATCCCCCTTTGTAACTTAAATCTACAGCTTCTTTTCTTAAGTTCCGCAAATTGACAAAAGTCTATCTCTGAGAGACCAGATTATTCAGTGGAAGAGTTTCTTAACGAATAACTAAGAAATTACAGTACGTTTAGGTACAAGCAACTTAAACTTATTAGTTCGTAAGGTTGTATGCAATTTGCATTTTATTTTGTAATGGATTGTATATTTTATTATCCTTTATTTTGTGATTGACGATTTATGCAATTTTAGTAAATTTTAAATTTATATTTTTTCGACTTTTTGTAAGAAAATTTTCAGTGACAATAAAGCATATTTCTACTCTATTCTATAATATAAAAGTGTGCGAAAAATTACGTCTTTTAATTAAAAATATGGTACTATTTGGCATATTCCATATTTCTATTTTTTATGTGAATATTTATATTTATTCATATCATGTCGATAAAAAGGAAAACAGGGGAAACTGTTTATTTAACTAGTACTGTTATTGAAAGTAAACCAATTATTTATGAATTAAACGTCATATTCTGCTAAATCTTGTTTAGGTTGGTATAAATTCGTTATCATCAGGAGGATGTTATCCAAAATTGTTTCGTTCTAAAACGTATTTAAAATAGTTTAATTCTTCAATACTCTTTCAGTTTAAATCATGTTTTTTATTATATTTTTCTATATCTGTAACAATTTTCTAAAATTAACTGCTTTTTCTTGTAAACTATATTTTGGTATTATACCAGGATAAAACTGGTCCATATTTCTATTCTATTATTTGACCATTTATATTTATTCATATCGTGTCGATAAACAGGGAACCTGTTTATTTTACTAGTATTGTTGTTGAAAGTACACTAATTATTTACGAACTTCGTCTGCTGGTGGATGTTTTACAAAGTTTTCTCGTTCTAAAACGTGTTTAAAATAGTTTAATTCTCTTCCAGTTTAAGATATATTGTTTTTCTAACATCAACTGCTTTTTCTTGTAAACTAAACTTTATTGTCTTGCTTTTGGCCCAAAGTGCTTTATCTGTTCCGTTAGGATTTTATTCACATGTGATATTTCGTTTTTCATGACGTCCAATGTGTTTCGCAATAAAGTTGTTTCTTGTTCTTTTAATTTTCAGTTATCACTGTAAGTTTTTTGATCATATTCCAAGCCTGCTTACTGCTGTGCGCCATATCCATTTTACTTAGTGTCTCACCCCATCGCTTATGTCTTAAGGTGTTCGACTACTGCAATCTCTTACCTATCTTCGCTAGACTTTTGCCATATTCTTCGGTGTATACTGCCATTGTCGTTTGCTGCGTCGTTAAGATCAGATATATAATGTTGTTGACATCCTCTGGGTATGTGCTCAGAGGAGGTTTGTTTTACAAGCTCGATGAAGGCATCATCATTTTCGGGAGTCGGGGCTATGCTTTCCACTTCGTCAGTATATTTTTGACGAAGAAGACATTGTGAAAAAAAAAAACCAAGGGAAAAACAACACATTACGATTCAAAATCTTTATTGATATGTATATATTGGGTATACATAGACTATAAAAATCCACTTAAAAATTCTAAATATTTATTAAAGGTATCACAACATTAATATTAACGTCAGTTATCAGTCGGGCAGTCTATATCTTATATATAATAGCTAGACTATATGGGATCTTTTATTTACTACATACACAATAAACGAATAAATCAAATTATTTACTATACTTTATTCCAATATCTGCCGTTCTATATTCACTTTAATTTTTTGAATCCAAGTTATTTACCCAATTACACTTTGTAGTAAACGGTCTATTTGGCTATGTAACAGCCTATATGCATAAAAAAGATTATCGAAATCTTCCGTGCTGTAGTCTAAATATAATATATCGGACACGTATCGATTCGATAGACACGAGAATCTCTTTTTATCTAATACCATAGCCATATCCGTCCGAATTCGTAACCGCACTCATCTTACGAGAGAGCAGTAAGCTATCACTCCACAGTACACTACCAACCGATGTATATACTACGATAAAAATTGTAGAACAAGTAAACACATTGAGAAATGTATGATTATTATCGAAATTTTGAATAATCCATAGTTTGTAAAACCAACCAAGAGTCTCTAAGATGGAGAACTACTACAGTATCTCAACACATTATAAAAACATCAAATTAAGCACTGAATTTATATTTATGAAGGTTAATATTGCTAAGGGATAGAGATGCGCAACGTATAGCCTCTCCTATCCAAATGTCAACCTCACCTGCCCGTGTAATGGTCTGATCCTGACCATTCGGTGCATCCTGCCAGAGAACAAACGAGGCTCTGACGTACGAGAGATTGCCGGTATAAGCAATCCCCCCACTTATTGGCCAACGGCTTCGGGCGAATGAGCTGATAAGTGGAAGGGCACCTTTTTGTCCTGAGATTGGTAAATCGGTCTCGAAGGCGAATGAACCTATTAACAACGTAACGGTCAACGGCATAAAGATGCAGAAGGCAACGGGGAACCACTGCAATAAAGACTCGGAGAGTACCCCTAGTACAATTAACATGACTACGACAAATCATAGAAACCATATTACTGATCATGGAATTCGGATACCAAGATCCGGCAGAGAAGGACAATCACAAGACGGCAAGGCCTTCTCGGTCGCCAGCAGAAGCAATTCTTGCCATAATAGTGGAAAAGATAAACCTCACGATCTGCACATGGAATGTTAAAACATTATATGAGGCAGGCAAGACTCACAATGCAATCAAGGAGATGGATAGACTATCAATAGACATAATGGGAATAAGTGAGATGAGATGGACGAGGACCGAATAATACTCAGCTATTATAAATATGTTCAATAATTTGCAGAACAGTTCTGGTTCAAGTTCAGATCATAAATATTTTGAACAAACGCATGTTAAACCATTTGTATTTTTTGTACTTTATTATCGCGAAAACGGTAGTTACAAATAAACCAAAATAGACTTCTATCTGGTCCAATAACTCCACAACAATATTTGTGTGTAACTCTGTTGGAAGACTTGGAATAAAGTATAGTTTTATACTAAAATACATAAATAGGGCGAAGTTATACACATATACTATAAACTTAATGAATAATACTAGACGTGGCTATATAATAACGATGATGACGCTGCTACAAGTGTAATATGCATACGCCAGCCGCCGATAGCTATTTAACATGAAGCCTTGTCTATCGACGCCGTTCAAAAGTTTACATAGAAATAGATACGATGTTGGTAGAATAGCTAATTCATAACAAGGGTACACATTTTGATGCATCGTCTAGGTATTTAACTCCTTTAAGTAATGAGACGAGGGATTTGCAACGCTACATACAGTAAGTCACAAATTGACGGTGTTTGGAAGGCAAAAAACTAATCTTTTGGATTATGATTGACTTCAACCAAAAGAAAGGCTGGATGAATAAAAAACTATTTCAAGACTGATTTAAAGCAAAATTTGTAACATAAGTTAAAAAAAATTAAAAGTAAAAATTTGCGTAAAACAACTGCGTTATTAATCACCAACGCCTGTTTCACATCCTGAAACGCATGTCCTCCAGTCTGCTCACTTGTCATAAGCATATGGACCAAGACGTCATTGCGTATATGAAGAGAAGTTATAGAACAAAGATAATTCGCACAAAAGTAAAGAAAGATATGATTTACAAGAGTTTTGGAAGTCATTCTCTATTCTGCGCGGGAGTGTGGAAAGTCAACAATTATGAAGTCAAATAGAAAACTGTTTGTAGAGAACTAGCAGTTAGAGAAGATAAAACTGAACTGTATGACCTTACAAGTTTATAGAAATCAGTTACTGAGGAAGAGAATGACGAATAAAAAAAGAGTGGCTAGACTGCAACGCTACCAACCTAGGATTGTAGCATCTAACGCATGGAGACATCTTAAGAAAACGAAGAGGGCAATGACGATGAAGA
Organism: Diabrotica balteata; assembly: GCA_918026665.1. Taxonomy (NCBI): domain Eukaryota; kingdom Metazoa; phylum Arthropoda; class Insecta; order Coleoptera; family Chrysomelidae; genus Diabrotica; species Diabrotica balteata. The sequence continues at coordinate 19,778,287 of OU898277.1, forward strand.
AGAGGAGTTTGCACCTGGGGGACGAGTAAAAACTGATGGTGCGTAAAGGGCAATGTACAATTAAAAAACAGGTTTTATTATAAAAGAAGCAGAAACAAATGACATACTACTTTCAGAAGGTGTAAAAAATGTAAGTGTACATAAAAAAATGTAAATTAAAGCTTTTGGTGAAAGGAAATTCCGCTACTTTCGTTATCCGCGGCAACTGCGCCAATTAACTCCACGGACAAGCGAAAGTTGACTGTATAATGTTTTACAGCGTCAGCCTCGTTCTTTAGTAGCCACACCTGATATACCCTAAAATACCGAACATTACATCCAATTATATCGAAGCCCAGAGATTATAATTGGTTTAAATTAGTTTAAATGGAAAAGCTGTTCATTATTACACTATAATAAATTTTACGAAGGTGTTTTCGAAATTTATGAGCTGGGGTATTACAAATATTAATTCAATACAAAATTGAATAGCAAATTCTATACGATAGTGTTTTCAAATTAATTTGTATACTGATACTTCGGCATATATTGTTTTAAATAGTTTAATATCCCATATAACCTTAAATAAGCTACTTTAAATGCTAAAACAAAACGAAACGATATATACAAAAACGCAAATGTTAAGATATAAAAAGATCACAACTGGATAAAGATAAAACATGTTATTAAAAAAAAAGATCATTAGAAATCCTAAAGTATTTTTTTAATTGGTTCAACTATGTTTTTTTAATTATTATAGACATAAAAATTATAATAATAAATGACCAAAACATGGCGGCAATGGACGAGAACGATGTGCACAATCAGCATATATCATATCATCAACACATGAAGGAGGAACTGGTAAATGAATAGAAAGTTTTTGGAAAGCACTAAACCCCTATGGCGCCAAAAAATATCCTCGTACTGCAATATAACGAATAGCATTACCACGGTATATCTTAGGAAGAGAACTAACAGCTACAGGAAAGCAGGTTGCTTTTCAGAAACAGTCTAGAGCAACCATTTCCCAATTCGCTAATCAGTCGCTCAGAATCAGAATGGCCCAACTGTTTTTTTTTGTATAATTCAGACAGATAGTACAATAGGTGGCATTTTATTATATGTTTCATTTCAAACTAACATTTCATGTATATCAAGAGATGGCGCGAGTTGTACGGTGAGGCTACGTAAACATTTCATATGATTTAGTTAAGAAATGTAGCCCAAGTGACAGTTGGGCCAGTGTGCAGTTGCATGGACAACAAACTGATGAAGTCAGCCAGGACTTTATCGATACGAACTATTGGCTATCACCAGGAAAATATCTCTCGAAACATAGGTTTTCCTTCTTACCTCCGGAACGGATGATTCCAACACAAAACCAGTCAGAAACATATCATATATCATTAAAGACCATTAGTTGCAAAAGGACGAATATCGACATGGATGTCCAGCACAAGAAATCATTCAAAATCTTACCAGGAACTGCCATGTATTTGCTGCAGCTATTCATAACTCGCTCAAGGACAAGGAGCTTGGTATTGGCGATTTTTATAAGAAAATGTAGAAAGCTTTGCCGCTCGCGACTTGCAGCTTTGCTAGGAGCTGTGTAAGAAATATTCGAGCATAAAAGTCAATTGGTCTCGATAACACGATAAGAATCCCGTTAGAACTCAATCCGTTTAATACTACAGATTTCTGGTGTGAGTGAATATTTTTTAAACATTTGCCTTTTTGCATACATTTATTCATGTATAAACTTACACTTTAGAGTGCTCAATACGTGTTATAGAATGCAAGATTTAAGAAAAATTTAATCTTTCAACAAATACTAAACTGTTCCAATAAATATAGCACGAAATGACAAAAAATAAAGTAACGAGTTTCATACAATTGCGTCTAATAAATGTAGAGGTGTACAACTTGACAGATTTGAACTTAGTGCTGATCATAACGTGGAATACAAGAACTGACAATGTGAAATTATGCTATCAATATCTTATAAAGATGATTCCAATCTAAATTAAAGTGATATAATGAATTATCTAACAAACAATGAAAAACCCGACAGAAATCTTGAAGGTAACCAAAACATTTGTCAAACGTCTAACGGTTTATGCCAGAACGATATCAGAGATGCATTTTTAAAAATTCTAGTTACACCATGTATGCTTCTACTGTAAGTTTGAAAACGTTTGACCTATTGAGAGCAAATTCAATAGGATTCTTCCTTGGACGTGTAAACAGAGATTAAAAAAGCCAAAATTAGTGCAATTGAGCAGGTAAAACTATTTTTTGACTTACATAAACTTAAAAGCAATAAAAGGACAGACTATATAGGAGATCATTTACTAAAATGAAATACTACAAAAATATTTGCATCTATATTCATAAAGACAGTTAAAGAAAATCTAAATGATGGTTAAAACTTCTGAAAAATCCAAATTGACAAAATAACTCATGGTTGTTGTAAATAGAAAACTGTAGAAGAAATCATTTCAACAAGGAAATAAACATTTTATCAAAGCAAAAATGATACATACTATAAAGACAGATATAAAAAGATTTTTTCATTAGTAAAAAAAAGTTTTAAAACAACACAAAACTGCACCTATAAGGCTTTTGTTGTGGTGTTTTGGGTATCAACAACATTACGGAATGATTGAATGGTATCGAAAATAAGTGTACACTCTTGGTAATGTGAGAATCTCTTCAGATAAAATCATAATCTCTATTTCTCTACAAAATAGTGTATTTCAACTTGTATTGTTGAAGCCAATGTATGCCGTTTTAACTTACCTCATTCCTCTTTATGGACCAAACATTCGATTATCAATATAAACATTTTTCACCTAAATATTTTCTGATTTAAAAACAAACTATTTTCTGGAATATAATAAAATGTATTATCACTTTTAAATCTAATAAAAATGGGTTTTTGTCAAGATGTCGCTCTTTAAATCATCAAATAACACGAATAGGGCACTCTTATAACAATATAGTTTCAAATTATTACACGAATAAATCGTCACGATTTTCATATACATAGTATCAATCTTACATAAAATCCGAGAACCTACAATATAACTTAAGCATTAACTCAAATTTTTTAAGTATTTTCCTCAGTGGTTTTGTTTTCAACGACTTTAAGACAGGCATCAGCGAATTCTACAAAAATTGGTTCCTGCATGGCTTTCTGCATAACTTCGTCTGCGCTTTCGGCCTGATCTATGGTTACTAGGAGATTTCTGAGGTGACTATTTGCTAATAGATTGTTCAATTCCTCATTAGTGGCTGAAAATATATTACACAAATTTATAATATACATAATGTAATATACATGGTTTATTATTATTTATTATTATATTGTATTATATTGTTATTATATTATATTAAATTTATACTATAAACAACGAGCAAAAGTACGTGTTAACAAACAACTGTCAGCAGAAATTTAAATTAGATGTGGAGTGAGACAGGGATGCGTATTGTCGCCAATTCTTTTTAATGCCTACTCCGAAGAGATCCTGAAAAACGCTCTTGAGGGTGAAACAGCTGGAATAAAGGTAAATGGAGTACCCATTAACAACATTAGATATGCGGACGACATTGTGATCTTCGCCAAAAACATTGAAGATCTTCAGAGACTGGTGACCAGAATAGCAGAGTATGGAAAAAGTATGGTCTAACAATGAACGTCAAGAAGACGAAATTATGAGAATATCGAAAACTCAAAGAAATAACGAGAATCTTTTAATAAACGGAACGAACGTCGAACAAGTGGTCAAATATACATATATGGGAACACTTATTAACTCCACAAATGATTACATTCAGGAAATCAAAATCAGAATAGAAAAGGCTAGAGCAAATTTCAACAAAATTAGAAGAGTGCTATGTACCAGGTATTTAAAACTGGAACTAAGAGTTAGGTTGGCGAGGTGCTATGTTTTTTCGACTCTATTTTATGGAATGGAATCTTGGACCTTGAATGCGATATCAATGAAAAAACTGGAATTATTCGAGCTGTGGGTGTATAGAAGAATTCTGAAACTATCGTGGACAGAACACGTCACAAACAAAGAGGTTCTGAGAAGGATGAATAAAGAAATGGAAATTTTAAATACAATTAAAACTAAGACGAAGATTTTATAAGTCTATTGATTTTTCCTAGGGTGACTGCTGTGGAATCTTTTTTTAAGTCTTTTATATACCGCAGGATCTAGAAGATTTTGTATTTTCGTTTTGTAGTCGGTTGTCTTCATTACGACGGTGGCGTATCCCTTGTCTGCTGTTAAAATTACAAGATCTTTGTCTGCGTTTAACGATTTTATGGCACGGATTTCTTAGTGACTCAGGTTATGTTTCGGTGTCTTAGCTTTATGCAGAATTCTCGCTGATTCTGTCCTTATTTCTTCAGCTCCATATAATCTGATAAAAGAAGGACTAAGAATTAACAAAACATGGATACCGATATTAAAATCCACAAACACCCTTCCCGCAAATCACATAAAAAAGAAAAGCTACAAACGACGACACGCCCCCTCACGCCGAAACCAGTGGAGGGGTGGTGAGTAGAAGAAATAAATATGACCTCCGTAGTACAACAGGGCATCAGTTTCAGCTTACAAGCGAAGCAGTAGCATCTCTAAAAGTTGCCAACCCCTAATGTTGGAGAAACGTCAAGAACTAACCTCAGAAGGCAACGGCCTAACAGCCCAAACAAACAGTTTAACAAGTTAGATGATGACTGTAAAAGCCTAACGCATTTTAACAATATTCTCCATTGCATTGATTGAAAATTATACACTTTGCTGTTTTTTGTCTAGTCTCTGTAGACTTCAGCGGTGACATCCAACCCTTGACATCTGTCAAAACTTTACTGTCATTCAATGATTACATACCTTCACTTAAAAAGAAAACTAAATATTTAAATATATTAATTTTTGTAAAAGAGTGTTTATATTACCTAATAGTTTCAATTTATCATCAGCTACTGTATCTTCTGTTACAGTTTCAATTTTTCTTCTCTTCACGATCAAGTTAGCTTCTTCAGTTTCCTCGTCTCGCTGAAGAACATTGCATTTGTTTTCTCTGTGTTTTTTACAGCAAGGAACTGAACAACTGTAAAACAAAAATCAATTATTTAAAAACAGCTTCACAGCTTCCAATGTGGAAGTTGAAACTTCATTAACAAAGAGTTTACTTTATAAATTGATCAACATTATTAGGTAATTATTATAACCACATTACTAATAAAATCCTAATATCTTTTAAATTATTTCAATTATTATAATATTTAAATTATTAATATCAAGCTGATTTTTATAATTTTTTAACTTTTCCCTAAAATATGGTTTTCTTTACACTGATAAATTTTTAAATTAATGTTTATATTAAATTTTTTACATTATATTGTAGTACTATTACTATAAACATGGAAAAATTTTCAATTTTAATGAGAATGTTTTACAGAATGCATTTTTAAGTGGAAATATGATATGAATATCTATGGACCTGGTAGTTTTCTAAAAGTTGTTAGTATATCTTGGATTTTTTACAAAATTCTATTCTTCCAGGAATATTATTTCCTAGATTAGTGCTGAACTTTTGTCTATTGGACAGTATTGGCCCAAACCCCTTTAGGAATAGTTTTGTTTTGAAAATAGACTGACTCAACAGACCCAGAAAAGATTGTTGATGGTACTGTGTGAAAAAAACTAAGTGGAATAATTTTTCTTAAATAACTTAAAAGTACGAATTTGTGTAAAATATTTCAAATTCCTTGCAGATATTCATTGACAATTATATTTTCAAACATATAAAATGATAAACTTAACTTGAAGCTTAAGACAATTATAATCTTAGAGAGTGATGACTGGGATATTTTTCTGGAAGTTTGAAGTTCATTTAACTTATCTATGTTCATATGGAATTTTAGGGGAAAAGCTTTAATTTGAATAGCCTGTAGCCAACCAATTTTTTCAAAATGTTATTTTAAGTTAAAATGAAAAAAAAAGAATTAATGAATAAATATGACAAGACTACAATTTAAACCTAGAGATGAGCAACTGATATTGAGATGATACTAAAGAAAGCAAACAAAGACTAAGAACCATAAGCAATTTATTAAAAATTATACATATTGTATATTTTTCTCTAGAATTCTTTTCTAGAGAAAAACTATAGAAGTTATTCTTAAATAACATTCAATAATATTGCTAATTCATAATCTTTTCCACAGCATACTAAAACACTATTCAAAATAATATAGAGACCTTTTGAAATAATCCCTGTTTACTTAGTCTTTCTATTTTGTTTTTGTTTCATTTTTTCATTCTATTATTATTTTCTTTGTAAATATTTTGATAATTGTTTATTGCATCTCCCTTTGTCAGAAGATATAATTTTGAATTGTATCAGCTCTTTGATGAGCCAGATGTCATAATGTTCATTAAAACACAGCGACTTACATGGGCTGGACACATAATACGAATGCCAGAAAATATAATTGCTAAAAAGCTAACCACAGGAACACCTGTAGGAAGAAGAAGCAAAGGCTGACCGCGAATTAGGTGGTTAGATGGAGTTGAAACCGACTTACGGATATTAAAAATCAGAAGATGGCAACATGTTGCCAGAAACCGAACAGAATGGCGACGAATCTTAGAGCAGGCCAAGATCCACAGAGGATTGTCGAGCCAAAGATGATGATGATCTCCCTTTGTCAATGAGACCAAAAATGGTCTTCCAAACCTTACCTATCTCCCTGCTGTTTCAATTAGTTTCTCTACTCATCTACTCTCCAGAATTTTAAACAAAATTATTCATACCTTTATTTTACTAAGAAAACAATGACTAGTGACTTGAATAAAAATAAATACAACTAAATATAAATTGGAATAGGCACTTTAAATCTAGCAGAATATTATAAATGTAACACAGTCAATTATCCAAAAACAAAATAGGAAAATTCCAAATAAACATAGAAGGTACTTTTTGCGTAAATAGTTTTTTGAGAAAAACGTGGTTTGCACAACTTTGCACAAATCGCAGTATCGGTGCTTTTTAAAATTAAATGGGTAAATAATATACTTACTAAAATATTAAACAAATTGGGCATTTATAACGTGCTTCTTTTTGGCAAATTTCACAAATTTTATTCATCTTTTTCTAATTACGTTTTAAAAAATGTGAAACTTTATTTAACCGTATCACAGCTTTTTCACTCTAATTTGTTATTGTTTCCGCTACTAATATGAAGTTAAAACAAAGATAAAGACGTTAAAAGTAACAATAACGGCGTGTTATTTAATATTTTTAAACATTTGAAGCCTATCATTTGCTTTCTGTCAAAATTCTTGTCAAATATAAATCAAATGTTATTGAACCTATGGAGTGTTGCGCTACCTAGAGCAGTTTTGCGGAAGTATCAGTGCCAGTTCCATCTGCCTGTATTTTTTAAAAGCAATACCAAGCTTAGTTCGTTAAGGTTCGTTAATCGGCAAATAGATGTCTTCAGAAAAATATAATACAAAACGTACATAAATTTTGAACATTGATAATAAAATGCAAGACATTATACAAATTCTGAAAATTAACAGAAAACCGTAATACTAAAATTATCAGAATATTATGTTAAAACTTAATAATCAGCTACTATCTTTCAGTAAAATGTGAATTTTTTCCACCCATTAGATCCAAAAACCTATAATTATAATACTTACACATTTTAGTACAACATCCAGCACAAGCAATTTCTGATTCTTCTTCTTTTAATAGCAATTGACTGTCCACTCCTCGATGTAAGTCTTATCCTGGCGTTACCATTTTAATTTGTCTTTAACAACCTGGTGCCATCGTCCAGCCATCTTTTTAGAGGCCGATCCACACTTCTCTTATGTAATCTAGGCATCCACTGTAGGATGCGTTTAGTCCACCTAGTATGAACTTGTCTGGTAACATGTCCTACAAAAGAACTGTTCGTTGCAGTAGTACGTTGAAGCAGTCTTTTAAAGTTATTCCTAGTATAAGTCGTTCCAATGCGCATGGTGTTCCTCAAAAGTAAGAATCTTGGTCTCTGTTAGAAAAAACTTGACGTAAGTGAAACATAGTCAACTTTAAAATAGTTATTTATATCATTGTTGTATTGTAGCATACCCCTGAAGATGGCTTTGTTAGCCGAAAGCGCTCAGATAGGAAATAAATGTTTACACACTTCAAAAATACTTTTCTTTTCCATTCTTTGATTTAGATAAAATTAAGGTAAAAGAGGTCTCAGACAGGATTGTGTTCTGTCGCCAGCGCATTCCTCAATGTCTATTTAAAAGAAATAAATAAGAAAGTCGTTCATGTAACTAACTGCAATAACGATTACCGTCATGCCATTTGTAATATTCGATAAACAGTTGATATCTTCTTCGTCTTCTTATTCCTTCTTGTATGTATGCTTTAAAGCCTGTTTCTTCTTCAATATTAGCCTCCTAAATTGTTTAAATTCGCACCATCTTTTTCTTGTTCTGTCGATACTTCTTCTTCCATTTGGTGACTTATCTTGTGTTATTCGTATTATCCGATCCTTTGCACCCAATTTGCCAGGACAACATATATAAGATAACATGGAGATCAAATGATGGAAGAACGAGGAACCAAATTGATCACGTATCACGTAAACAGATGAAGATCGAAAGATGGAATGTGTCTAAATTGGAAGAAGAAGAGGGAAAGAGACAATACCAACTAGAATTGAGAAACATATTCCAGGATTTGGAAACGAAAGAAAATGAAAGAGAAAATATAGACCAGAAATGGCACTCCATTAAAACGATCATTACAGAAACAGCAGAGAAGTGTATAGGCCGGAAGAGAAAAGCAAAAAGAAAAAATGGTTTGATAAAGAATGCGAGGATACCTTAAAAGAAGCAAACAAAAGAAGAATTGAATACCTAGCAAACCCGACGGATGAAAAGCGTGAACAATACAATAGAGAGAGAGCCTTAGCCAGAAGAACAGTAAGGAGAAAAAAGAGACAACATTTACAACAACAAATTGAAAAAGTAGAACGTGAACACAGAAGCAAGCAAAATAACAAATTCTACAAAGAAGTAAGACAACATAAGAAAGGTGCATATATAAGAACACCGAACTTTGTGAGAGATAAAAATGAGCAAATGATTACAGCTGAAAAAAATAATCGAAAGATGGGCTGAATACTTTGAAAGTCTTCTAAATGTCCAGGTAGACGCGGATCAAAAAAAAACCAAATTGTGAGTACCAAACGGCCGAGATAGAAGTACCCCCGCCAAGCCTGGAAGAAATTATCACGGCGATAGAAACCCTAAAAAATGACAAATCTCCGGACTAGACAATATTGATGCAGAACTGATTAAAAAAGGAGGGCATGAACTTAGAACTAAAATACACCAATTAATGAAAGAAGCCTGGGAACAAGAAATAATGCCAAAAGAATGGAGTGGCTGTATTATCGTGCCAATACATAAAAAAGGCAGAAAGGATACATGTGGCAACTACAGGGGAATCTCACTAATCGGTACTACATATAAGATATTAGCTTCAGTTGTACTAAAACGATTACTGCATTATACAGAGGAAATTATTGGCGATTACCAATGCGGCTTTAGGCCTGGAAGATCAACAATCGACCAAATATTTACTATCAGACAAATGCTAGAAAAGTATTGGGAATATAATAAAGAAGTACACCAGATCTTCATAGATTTCAAACAAGCATATGATTCCATAGATCGCTTAAAACTGTGGAGTGCAATGATGGAGTTAGGCGTACCAAAGAAGCTGACCATGATTGCGCGAATGTGTGTCAACAATTCCTTTGCACAAATTAGAATAGGAGGCAAAACTTCAAAGGCTTTCGGCATAAGCACCGGGCTCAGACAGGGAGACCCGCTGTCCCCATTACTATTTAACCTAGCATTGGAATACGCAATGCGAAAAATCTATACCAGAGTCAAACCAAACATAACTGCCAGAGAGCAAAGATTATTCTCGCATTTGCAGATGATGTAGATGCAGTAGCACAGACAACACTGGAAGTTAAGGATATAGTATCGAACTTTGAAGAAGCAACACTAAGCGTAGGCCTGAAAATAAACGAAGAAAAAACTAAATACATGGTCGTATCAAAAAAGGAACGACGACGAATACCTTTCTCCGCACTTGACAGTATGCCAACCTGCTTCCCGTTCTTTTGTTGCGAATATCTTTGCAGATCTGGAATGTACAGTAGAAAAGCCACTTTCACTCACATTCCAGATTTGGTTTGGAGACAGATTATTGTCGTCAATAAGCTTTGTCAACGTTTAAACAAATTCCATAATTTGCCAGTCTACGAAGTTCTACTATGTTGAAACCAGAAAAACGAACTTCAAGGTACTTTTAAAGGGGTGGCCAGTATTTTTTCAAACTCCTTGCTAAATGTAGGACTCTTACCACCCAAATATCCTTTACTGAAATCTGTACCAGAACGATTTTACTTATGAAATCTTCTACGTAATGTGCTTTGAGGTTTTTGAAAAGACAAAAATCGAAAAATGGATTTTTTGTATAAATAAAATGAATAAACTCAAAAAATTAACACAAAAACACCCAGATATTTTTATATTTATTTTAAAATTTAAATTTTGTTTTGCATAAAGTCGCATTGATTTAATGTATTGCATACGACAATAAGACTTATCTCATATTTCTTTTATGTTGAATCCTAAAATTTGTTTATTTTTTATTAGTAATTCGAAGAAGAAATCGACTAGATCATCGTCATCCCCGCTTGTGCCACCTCTGTCTGTTTACATGGAAAGGTACATTGAAAATTCCGGAACTATCATCACAACTTCCAAGTTCCAATGACTTATTTTATGCCTGCCAATACCTGATAAAGACAAGAAAAGTAAATTCATTTTTTTTTTCGAATGATTGTGCGTATATTTCAAAAGTTTTACTTTTATTTATTTTGAATAAGCATATCTAAATATTGTTGATTATTTTACCAACAACAAATACAGACATCAATAAACATGAAATGTAAAAATTGAGTAAACACAATATTACAGAAATATTCTGTATGAAAATATATCATTAATATTGGTCATTTCATTACAAGCATACGCTCTATACGACGAAGTTAAACAAAAGGGTGAATCATCTACCGAAGGTGAACCCCTTGTTGTAACATTATCGGTCCACAACCGGTGTAGAAATAGGACCGTGCCCTTACGAAACGTGAAATAGGTGTCTGGGTTGAATTGGGCACAAAATGCAAATGGATAGCTTGAATGACTGACTGCCTGTGTCTGGGGCCTGGGTCTGGCGCCTAAAAGGGAAGTTGCGTACGTGGGTGGGGAAACTTCCTGTGGTCATTGCACTTATCATTGATTTGGTTCTTGTGTTTGTGTTTATACAGGGTTCGCTACAATTTATTTATACACAATATGACTGTTTACTATAATAAACAATATGAATGTTTACTATAATCTGAAGTTTATAAAAGAAAAACAACAATGACATTTAGTAAATAGATCGTCAAAAAACTTTTGTTTTTGGATCGCTGGTCCATGGAAATCTTTGAGATTACCTATGTCCTATAGCATAATGAAGTAAGGGCCGGCTTACCCGGCCAGGTACTTGACAAATTTTTTCCTGTAGGATATGTGTCCAGGAAAAAAAAACGATCCTACATTCTTATACACTTTTCCTGCAGTAAATTATGTAGAGATTTTTAGTTATTAGTAATTATAGATTGACAAATAGGTATATTAGTTTAGTCGTCAGAGATTTGACCCCTAAAAATCGTACGAACAAGTTGAATTTTGCCAAGAATATCCATTTGGGAACTCCAAAAAAGATACAAAAAGTTTACCACTTTAAATCCCGGGTTTCCCCCTAAAACCCCCCATAGTAGGGGCGTAAAAACAGCAAAAAAATCGATTTACCTAGAATCTGAACGTCGTAGAAAAAATATTTCAATTTAAAAATGTAGCTGAGATAATTTTGAACAAAAATGTTTATTAGCCCAATTGTGAAGAACCGTTCTTTCAAAAACAACGCTTGAAGCAACCAGCGATTCTGTATGTCAGTTCGGCGCGCGAAATCAATGTTAAATAAAATTTGTATCAATACGACGGTAAAAAATCGATATATTTTGATCAGACTGTCCTATCTACAAAAATTAAAATGCGTTATAAAGTTGAAGAGTGCAGCTTTCGTACGGAATTTTTTGATTTTGCCGCAAATGAAATCAGTGTCTATAAAGCTGTTCAATAAATAAACTTTGCGCGATTTTCGCCATTTTTCCAATTTTCGTGAGATCAATAAAATTTATTACTTTCATTGACCGATCGTAGTGAAATTTCCATTGTTGGAGACCAGTCTTCAAAACCTATAACATGAAAGTTCGATTTTGATTTTTGGCAACCAATATGAGGCATTTGAAATATAACTAACAACGCAGATTTTAAACTTACATTACAAACGATCGCACGTCATAGGAAATACCTTCAAGAAGACGATTTTGGGTGTAATTTATAGTAGAAGTTAAGTACTTTTGAAAAACGTACTAGTCTAATAAGAGGTTCAAAGGAGTAGTGAGCGCAATACAAGGTGTTGCTTCCAGATAACACCTCTAGCCTCTCCTACTCATTCCTATCCTCACCTCCAAGAAGTGTGATCTTGATCACACGGGTGAACCCCGGTAAACCTGAGCAATCCAATTGGAGATTGGGTAACCAACCCCAATGTTCACCTTAAACTCAGCTATCACGAATGCTACGAACAATTAACAAACATTGCTACATAAAGAAACCTGGATGATACCTGGTTACTAATAAATTTAATCAAATTGATCACATATCTAAGCGTGTTCAACCTCCGTAACGGATATTAGAACTTATAGAGGCCCACATTGCGATTCGGACCATTTCTTGGTTATATCGAAGATAAAACAAAGAATATCAATGGTAAGAAAAGAGAAAGGCGTCAAACAAAGAAAATGGAACACATATATGTTTAAAAATCCTAAAAAGATGAATAAGTAGAAGCAGAAAATAAAAGTAATATTAAATGAAAGAGGAGAACAAAACAACATTGAAGAAAAATGGAATTCCGGTGAAACCTCAAGCAAAAGAAACAAGGAATGGTTTCAACATCAAAATATCAACAACTATCATAGACCACTTCAAACGAGTAAAAACGTCTCAATTTTAGTTTTTATATTATGTGAAGTAAAAAATAAAATATTGTACGTACCACTGGTGTTATCGGATGATTACGCCCACCGAGCAACATCCATCTCTCGGGCCAAAGACACTCTGGCTGGATTAATTTGCTCTCCTGGCGTAATCATCTTAATAACACCCGTGGTGCATAAATAACTATTGTGAACTTTGATAAATTTTGTTATGTGATAAAATTTGTTAATTAAAAACTCTCTAAAATAACTTCGCAATTAAAAATTATTAAATAACAAACAAACTTTGCACCAGTGAGTTAGGGCAAAGTTGTAAAAATTATTCATTAAAGAAATACATAAAAAAATGTCTGAGGAACACGAAGTTTTTTTCATATATACATCAATTTTAATCGTTTTAGAACAATAAAACATAAAAATCAAGCAACAAATCTGTTAAATGATCTATGTTTGCTTCAACAGCATTAGTTACAGCTTGACATCGCCTTTTCATGCTTAAAACTAAATTATCATTTCTATTCCTGTGTAAGAAAATCTTGAAGAGCTTGTCTAGTATGAATATTCTGCAGATAAGGAGCAATCTGTCTCTGAATCATGTTCCATACATGCTCTATGGGACTAAAATCTGGCCATTGAGCTGGCCACGGCAAAAATATAATGTCCTCATTATAAAACCAATTTCTTACTGTCGCTTCAGTATAGGACCTTGAATTATCCTGCATGTAACGCAAATCAGGACCTAGAGTAGTGCCAAATGGAAGGACAATAGGTTCTAAAATACGATCAATATATTAATAATGATTTAAAGTGCCTTTTACACAAATAGGAACAGTTCGATGATTTGTGAAAAATTATTACAGCTCACATCATAACTTGTAGACCACTATATGGTCGAACACCCTGCACATGCCTGAGTCTCTCTTGTCGACCAGATCCTCCCAAACTCTTACTTTTCTTGAATCAGGGTAGAGACAAAACCTAGCTTCATCTGTAAGTAAGAGAGAACTCCATTTTTGTAAGCCACAATGCACATGTTGTTTTGCCCACCTTAATCTTATCACAATATTTCCATGATGTACCATGGGAACCCTCAATGGACGTCTGGCGAGCAGGCCAGTTTCATGTAATCTATTCGTCAAAGTTTGGTCATATGCAGTAATGTTCTGGGTATTTTCTACGGCCCCACGGGAAAAACGTGTAGTTATATGTACATTTAGACGAAATAATCCTACCACATACCGATCCTGTCAAGGACTAGTTGCACGTTAATGACCTCCATGTCTTTCATCGACACTACCAAATTGTTTATATCGACGCCACAACGTCAGAGTCGTTTTGAATTTTTACTGTTGATAGTAACTTGGTTATTGTCACTTTTATCATGCATATGAGTTTTTTTTTAAATCCTAATTTATTTATAGCATTGTAAAGACTTGGTCTTATGACACTATCATATACCGCTTTAAAATCGATAAAAAGATATATCTAAATTAAACTCTTGAACTTTTTTGAGAATTTTTCGTAGTGTTAAGATCTGGTTTAAAAGAAATGAAGATTCTACGTTTTTTAGAACCGGAGATATTGCAAATTTTTCAGCGCGCTCCAATTTAAAGTTACAATGTCAAAATCTGACGGCTCCTTACTTCTTCCCCAACCATTCACCATTGGAATATTTCGAGCAAGGACCTTCCCTCTAAAGGGCTACTACTTATTTAAAATTACAAAAATGGCATAATTGTTAATTGCATCATAAAATATTGACAATCCGCAAAAATTTTAAGTCGTAATATTTATAAACAAAAGAGATGCCTCTGATTTAAACCACATTTTGTATTTGTCACAGATAAAAAACAGTCATTATTAAATAACTAGTTAATTAGATAAATTATATGTAATTTTTTTTAAGCGAGTTTATAATACATTCTTTACAAATTAAATTGACACTTTTACTCTATTTTATATCTAGTTGTATTAGGTGATATTTGACCGTGTTGCCTTCCTCTGAATCTCAAGGTATAGCTAATTTGTTCATTTACATGTTAACGTAATAATTTAATCATATAATCATCGGTTAACTTCCCAACTAGTTGCCATTGGCCAGTCATGTTCTGGTTAGTCCTTGTTAAAAGATAACTACGCACACGATTATCATATTCTGTAGAGACAAAGGAATTGTAGATTGAAAAATAGTGAAAACATGGAAACACGTAGGTGAATCTTCAATCAAATCGCTGTGAAGAGAAGGATAATTATAGTGTCGAGAAATTTACTAGATAATAATATAATTGTTTTAGTTGATAACATGACACGGGATGGAATACCTACTCGTATAACTGTATTAAATTATGGGGCGTAAGAAACCATTGTAAAATTAATCCTGATTCAATAAATAGAGTATTCCTATACTGTCAGTTCGGAAGCTATTTACATTGTTAGAGATACCAACAATGGCCACGACAGGGCTCTATCGTTATATATTTATTACTATATGTTAATACAAATATTTTGGATTAGTAATGAAAGCTTTGAGTTAAACAGTCCGCTGTGCTGAGAAAATTAATAGCAAATTCTCATAATATAAGAACTGCTGTCGAAGACAAGCAAAAATCAGTTTTAACTGAAAATGTATTTTACATTCAGTGAAATATACAATTATTAGTGCAAAAATTGAGAAACATTACGAATTCTGTTGTTTTTTAATTGTATATTTCATTGCTAAACAAAATTCGCTTATGGAAATCAGAATCAACGGAATCTCCTTTTGGGCCCATTCACAAAATCTACGCCTTGCTAAAATCGTGTAGGTTCAATTTTAGGTAATCGTGTAGCTTCAATTCTTGTACGAGTTGAATTTTGTTAGCAGGCAAACCAAGATCTTTTTCGCAGAATCTTTAAATATTAAATATTCGGAGATATCGGACGGTGAGCTACTCGGTAGTTCACGGTCTTTGCCAGGTTGCAGAAGGGCTATTACTTTTGATTTGCGCCACAGTTTGGAATCTGGTAGTGTAGAGCGACAGATGTTAAATAGATCGAGCACCCACCTGTCTCGCTTTTGCCCAGATGTTTATCTGCTCTGTTAGGATTTTGTCCACTCCAGGTGATTTTCCAATTTTCATACAGTCAATACCATTTTTGAGCTCTTCGATGGTAAATGGGTTTCGTAAGAGAGTTGTTTCCTGGTCTTGAGTTCTTATAATATTTGGCGTTTTGCAACGATTGTTTGTTTTGCCATTCAGAAGCAGTGGTGAGGTATCTGATTAGCGTTATTGCACTAGATCTTTCATCTCTGTGGATCACCATTAAGGTTTTTTATCATATTGTTATGGAATACTATGCGTTTATTTCTTCTCCGACTAACTCTTTTGTTTTGGAATTAAACAGAATATATTGACATGTATAAATTTATATATTAGAGGATGAAAATTACACTGCCTGTTATTTCTTAAAACTATGAATTTATAAGTTCTGTTATCTACAATTATTTAACGATGTTTCTGGATGGATTTGAGTACAAGAGATTGGACTCAAATATTAATATTAAAATAGCAAATACGGATAGCTTATCGAACAAAGAAATAAGAGAAATAAATTATTATTATTCCATAGATACGAAGTATTAGGCGAATAAACTAGCGAAAACTTATTTATTCTAAATAGGAAAATATTTATGAAGAGTATTGATTCTGATTTCTAACAGCAAATAATTATTAGTGATTATACATGTGAACTTTTCATAATGTAAATAACATATACCAGGTGACTAAAAACTATATAGAAATACATAGATACTTTAATTATCTTACATGTGAGTAGGTAGGTACATACACCTCCTTTTGTAAGAATGAAAATAATTGTAAAATGAATTTTCATTTAAATGGTATAAAACATTTGTATACATTATTATTTTATTTTAACACATTTAAATAGTTTCTTTTAGTCTCGATAGTCTTTCACTTCGTCTTATCGGTATAGTCTCTGTGATAACTAGTCTCTTCACACTTTTTGGATTCACTATAATTATTGTCTTTATATGTTTACAATCTATACTTAAATCTGTCTCATGTACATGTTTTCGTTTACTTTGACATATATTTAGTGTTAAACAATTTGTAATTTGTTGACAACTATGTGACGGATTTCTACGAAATCGTCGGTAAAATTATTTATTTATCCTGTATAAAATATAAAGTAACATACATTTTATCAAAAATAAGATTGCATAAGTGAAATAAGAACTATTTTTATTGTGTCTGAAAAATTAATATTTGTTTCTGAGGTCATTTTCTCTAAATTATCTAGTTTATGGCTTGCTAATTTAATGCATCTCGATCGAGATTATTTAATTGTAAGGGAACAAGTGTAATTTGGATTCATTATTTATCTTAATATCATCACAACAGACTTCTGGAAGGGATAAATATGGAATGATAGACTGAAAATTACTTTCTTTTGGATTTGAGACAGATATCAAAATAGTTGATCCGGTGTAAGTTTTGCAATTATTCGAAGTAGAAAAAATACCTTGTTTGAAAGAACAATAGATATTGGCGTACTAGTCTGACAGCTTAAAGTTAAATCTGTTGGTTTGGGTAAAACATATATCCAAGAATTTGGTTTGTTTAATTTATGCCAAATTTCATATTCTGTTTGAATTATACGAGTATCGCAAACTAGATGGTATGTTTGTTATTGAAGTTAACAATTCAGTTTCACAAATTGGTTAGTGTGTGTAAAATCGGAAGGTATCAGGATTTTTGCAAATAAGTTTTTCTTCATCTAATGAATAACAGTCTTCTAATGTATCAATTAGTAACATAAATGTTTCTATTTTCTGAAAGAACAAGATATTTGACTGATGGAAGAATAAAGGTAAGTCTCTTTAATGTTGGATGAATTATAGGAAGAGATATTAGTTTAAAAAGAGAATAAGGATATTACTAACCAAAGGTATACTAACCGTAATTAAAATCTTGTTATCAAATATATATATTTATAGTAAAATGATATCGAAATATTTATGAGCATAATCGATAGTCAATGGAAATGGATAAGTCATGTACTAGGTAAGATGCGTTACCGTTTTAGATAATTCTTGAATTAGTTGCTCAGTGTTTAACAGAAGGATGAGGTTATTATTTCTTGCAAATAGAATAACGTTTATTAAGTAAGAATATTCTTGTTGTAATTCTGTTATAAATGAAAGTTAGTAAAGTAAAATGTTCTTCAATTTTTGTTTTAAATCTAAATTAAAATATTTATTATTCATTTTATCTGTGTAATTGGTAATTGATTCAAAATTTTTATCAAAAATCACTTTGTTTCGGTCTAGATTTGTAATAGAGTTATTAAAATTTGCAATCGTGGCTTTTACTACATGAATTTGTTGTTTTAGTAAATCAGAAGATGATTTTCGTTACTTTCAGCTTTGTTAATAGCATTATTGAAATTTTTCAGCATCATTCACTGTCTAAGGTACCGAATAAGGTCCTGAAAACAGATCCAATTGCATTTAAATAGAGCGCGTTTTGGTCTAAAATGTTCATGCAGAATTATGTTTTTAAAGTTTGTTCATCTTGAAAGAGTCTAGGTATGATTTGTCCTAATGAGTTTTAGTGAAGATACACATAATCGTAATTCAATAAGAACTGGGTTTGTTTTGTGACACAGTCTTAATGTTTTTTGATAGGTGAGATCTACAAAATTTAATTTGTCTGTAAAAGTTGTAAAGGAATATGACTTTATATGTTCCAATGAGTTTCAATAAATTGAACATTTTTTATGTGTTCGTAATAATTCCAGGTGATTTGGTTGATAGGAGTATTGGTATATTTCTTGTGAATCTGTTCACTATTTGTCAGCCATATTATTGCATACCTGAAACAAAAGCATGTTTCAATCTATTCATGTGAACTTTTATTGGGTTTTTTATTTACTAAAATTGTGCAATTGACAGGAGAATTTTATCTCTAGAATTTTATAAGGTCCATTATAATTTTGTGGTAAGTTTTTTGGTTTGACCCTTCTTGTTTGCTCATTTTGGAGATATACTAATTGTCCTTCTAAGAAAACGGTGTCATTAATCCTTTGGTCATAATTATTTTTTACTGACTACTTTAGATTCTAATAGATTCGTTTTTGCTAACTCATGAGATTTTCTAAGTTTAAGTGTTAAATTATACTAAATAATCTTCATATGTATATTTGAGTTCTACTGGTCGTATTATACTGCTAGGTAGATTAGGTGTATATCCAAATATTAGTTCATATGGTGTGAATTTGGTTGAAGTATGATTAGTTGTATTATATGAAAACATAGCAAAATCTAGCCATTCGTCCCAATCGGATTGATCAGCTTTAATATAATGTTTAAGGTAGTCTGCTAAAGTAGCGTGACTCCTTTCTAATGCAGCATTTTGATTCTGGATGATAAGCAGTACAATTTATATGTCTGATTTTAAAAAAGCTTGGCGATTTGAGAAAATAATTTGGAAGTAAAATCTCGGCCTTGATCCCAGTAACTATTTATATCGGGTTTTCCAAACTTGCAAATAAATCCACGAACCAGATTTTCAGCGATAGTCTGGGTTTTCATGATTCGGAATTGCGTAAGCTTGAGAAAATTTTGTTAAGTCATCTTGTAATGTTATATGAACTTATTACCTGACTCGGTTAAAGGTAAAGGACCTACTATATCTAAAAATTTTTTTTCTAATGGATTTGAGCTTGTTGTTGTTATCTCCATGGGCCTTTACGAATTTTTTTCTAACGAGTTTATTTTTCTGACAAGATTCACAGGTTTTTATAAAGTTTTTAATATCATTTTTCATATTATTCCATTTGAAATGTTTTTTTTATACGATTGTATGTCCGATGAAAACCAGAGTGTCCAGCCGTAGGACTAGTGTGATTCTCTTGTAATATTGTAGTTATTTCCTCAGGTTCAGGATTTGTTAGTATATCATGATAAATGATAATAGATATATCAGTTTTTCTAAAAATAAATCTAATCATAGATCTAATTTTTCCCCAACTTAATTTATCGTAGCTAAAAGTTATTCTGGGTAGGCAAATTTTTAATATTTTATCGTTTTAATAACCAGTCTCTTAATTTTATTTAGGGAATTAAATTATATCTTCATAAGAGGTATTGTCCCAATAATTATTTTTTATAAATATGTAATAAAAGTTTTTATTTTGATCCAGAAATATATATAATGTCATTTAGTCTTGGATTTTTTGGCTTTCAAGTTTTCTATATGACTGAATTGTTTATTTATTTGTTTCTGATCGATCTCATAAAAATTTAAATCTTCGGAAACAAACAATGCTAAATTTTGTGAAAATGATGTAATCTTTTCATTTGTTTCTTTTATATTATCATTTGTTATTAATATAGTTTCAGGATTTAGATATAGAACTGTGAATAAGTGTCATTATTTTCTTTACTCATTTTGTTTATTTGTAAGGTGATTGTTGCCGGGTTTTTTGTTTTCTTCGCAAATATTTGTTTCAGATATGGTTAAATGGAGGACGACTTAAACAATCAGCATTTTGATTTAATTTTACCTGGTTTATAAATAATTTCATAGCTATATTCTTCTAATGCTAATCTCCACCTAACGAGTCTTGATCCGGGATCTTTTACATTTAAATAGCCCATGTGAGTGGTTTATGATCCGTATAAATGAAAAATTTATTTCCGTACAAATATGGTCTAAAGTGTTTAACTACTCCATACAATTGCAAGTAATTCTTTTTCTGTTGTGCTATAGTTTGATTCCGCTTTGTTCAAGGTACGACTAGCATAAGCAATAGGTAAATCATCTGGTACTTTACCTTGAGAAAGTATGGACCCTATTGCATAATTACTAGCATCCCGTTGTTAAGACAAAGGGGTTTGGTAAAATCTGGATACTGAAGTATTGGTTCTGAACAAAGTATTGATTTCAGGTCTCAAATGACTGTTGTTGAATGCTTGTCCAATTAAATTCAACATTTTTCCTCAGCAGTTTTGTTAATGGCTGTGTTAAAGCACTGAAATTTTTTATAAGCGTCTATAATAACCAGTGAGACCCAAAAAAGCTCTTAATATCTTTTTGTGTTTGGGTATAGGAAAATCTGTAACAGCACATACCTTTTTTCGTCCGGTTTGACACCAAATTCAGTTATTAAATGTCCTAAATACATTACTTCGCGACGAAAAAATTCGCACTTATCTGGTTGTATTTTTAAGTTGAATGTAGACAATTTTCGAATACTTCTTTTAATCTTTTATTATGATTTTCTAATGTATCGGCATGAATGACTATATCGTCGAGATAGACAAAACATCTGTAATTTTGTATTCTGAGCTGAGGACAGTATTCATTAGCCTTTGAAAAATACTGGGAGCATTTTTTAATCCAAATGGCATTCGATGAATATTGATAATGTCCAGACGGAGTTGAGAAAGCAGTCTTTGGAGAATCCTCAGGATCCATTTTGATCTGGTGAAATCCTGATGTTAAATCTATTGTTGAAAAATATTTTGAATGACCCAATTGGTCTAATATATCGACTATATTCGGAAGTGAAAATGAATCTCCTATAGTTAATATCATTAGTCGTCGATAGTCTATAACAATTCGCCATTCTTCTTTGCTGAAGCATCGGCCTTTTTTGGCACAACCCAAAGGGGCGAATTCCATGGCGAAGTTGATTCTTCGATAATACCTTGATCTAGCATACCTTTTATTGAGTTTCGACTTCATGTTTGTGTACTTCAGGATACTGTATGATTTAGTGCTAATAGGTACATTAGAATTTAAAGGAATTTTGCAAGTTATGCCATTTGTATGGTAAGTTGATCTCCTTCCAGATAAAAGATATGATTGTACTCCTTGCAAATAGAAATTAAAGATGATTTTTCTTCACTATTTAAGTGATCTGTTCTCAAGGCATTTTTTAATTTAGCAATTCTGTTAGAATTCGTATTATCTTTATAAGAAGACATTTTTCGTATATTTGCATTGTTTTGTAAATTTGGAATTTTTTCTATTGCTACTTGAATATCGTTTAATTCAACATCCGTTTCAGTAGTGTTTACGATTGAGGTTAAAAGAAATCATTTTTTACTTTAACAAACACTAGGACATAAAAATACACCTTTAAAGATTTCGCGTTCGGGACATAATCCTTCGCTTAATCATTATTTATTACTTTAATTTGAACAATTGTTTCAGTTCTTGCGGATAGAATAGTTTTATTACTTCTTGAGTTAGAATTAGAGTTTTGATTTAGTATAAGATCGTCTGAACAGGATTTTTCTTCTGAACAGGATTTTGATTTATGATTTCGTGAAGAGTTACAAGTTTTATTTGTGCATATCTCAGTGGATTTTACACATTTTGGACTTGAATTTTCTTTGGATTTAGAGTTAGATTTAGATTGAATTGGATTGGATAGTAGCTCTTCACTACTTAAGGTTATTTGGATATCATTGGTTTCTAAATAAGAATGATCCTCTATGGATTTAGCATCATAAGGAAATATTTCATCGATATTAGAACTTGTCTCGATATTTTGATCTCTCAGAAATTCGTCATTGTCATTGTTTAATGGAGATTTTATATATTCAATTGGAATAGAACAATTTTTAAAGTTTTAATTTATTTTCTTTATAATCAATTTGGCATTTATTTATTTCAAAAAAATCGCTACTAATATACCGTCGAAATGAAGAGGAAAATCGTCTTCTACGACATAGAAAACATGAGTTTGGACAAAATCTTTTATCTTGAAATTTACGTTACAACTACATATAGTTTTATTTGGATTTAAGACATTTTTATCAATGCCTCGTAGAGTAATAGACTTAGAATAAATTTTTGGAATGTTTAGTATTTTTGAATATTTAATTAAAGAAATATCTGCGCCTGTATCGATTAGAAACTTGCAAGAGGATGGATTAGAATTATTTACTAGGGTAAATCTACATAGGAAGTGACTGAGAAGTTGATGGTTGTGATACGGCCTGAACTGAACGAACTCCTCGAGAATCGACCGTTGGTTGTCGAGGATTCTGGAAGTTTAAAGAATTTGTTGGATTTTTGTTTTTATTGTTAAATTCGCGTTTTCTACATTCTTCTATAACGTGACCTGGTTTTTTGCAGTATCTGCAAAAACGTTGGGAAGTGTTGGTATTTTCTTTTCTTAAGTTTGGAGGAAAATCAGAATTGGAATTTGAATTTGAAGGTTTATAATTTTGATTTTGAGAATTTGACCTTTGAAGATTTGAATTAGGATATTTTGGGTTTTGAAAACTAGAATTTTGAAGATGTCTAACATTTCTATCTGAATTGTTTTTATATCGACAGTTATTTGAGGAATGGTTATTTCGTTTGCAAATATTACAGAATGGTCTGAAAATTTCTTGTCTTGATAACTGTTCTTGTTCTTCGGCAATTGCTATAGCAACAGCTCTTTCTAAGGAATCTGGATTTCGGGCTTTGATTAAAATAGAGAGGTCTTTGTTTAATCCTCTAATAAAGACATTTAGTGCTTGAGTTTTTAAGAGTTTAGTACATGCATTTCTTGCATCTGGAGATAAGTCTGGATCAAGTGTATTTATTAATTTTATATAGCAATTTTCAACTTTATTTGCAAATGACATTACATTTTCACTGGGCATCTGACGTAAGGAATGTAATTCCAATTGCCACTGACCTTCAGTTCGGCGTTCAGAATAAGCATCTAATAAGAAGTCTTTTAAATCTTTCCATTCGTCAAATGTTCTGTTTCTAGTTATGGCCCTAGCTTTATCGGTTAATTTAGTTTCTATAATGGCTAATAAGATGGGTTTGGATTGCGGATTTACTAAATTGTATGCTTTATCACAATTGTCTATGAATTCGTATAATTTTGATTTTGTACCATCAAATCTAATGAGAAGTTTTTCAGCTATTTCAATTGATACTGACATTTTATTTGAATTAGAAGTAGAAGAATTTGAAAGAGAATTTGAGTCGGGAGAAGGTATTTGTTCGTCAAATAAGTTACTTATATCAGGATATAAAGTAGACATACGTTTACAAGATTTTTAAAATATGAGACAGAATTTAAGATAGAATGTACTTACAAGTAGAATATTGTTGTTGGTCGCATAGTCTATTATTCCACGGGTTCACCTCTACTTCCGATGGAACTACAATTGGGTTATGACTGGAACTGGATTTCGAACTGGATGTACTGGACCCCAATGTAATTAGTTGTAGTGGCGATTTTTCCACACTGACAGTTTTTTTGAATGATTCCTCGAAGGAAACAAGTCAATTCAAAAATTCCTCAGCTCTCCTTCTATCAGCAATCAGAGGAACTCTGCTACTAATATCCCACGTTCTGACACCAAATTTTGTTATGGAATACTATGCGTTTATTTCTTCTCCGGACTAACTCTTTGTTTTGGAATTAAACAGAATATATTGACATGTATAAATTTATTATATTAGAGGATGAAAATTACACTGCCTGTTATTTCTTAAAACTATGAATTTATAAGTTCTGTTATCTACAATTATTTAACGATGTTTCTGGATGGATTTGAGTACAAGAGATTGGACTCAAATATTAATATTAAAATAGCAAATACGGATAGCTTATCGAACAAAGAAATAAGAGAAATAAATTATTATTATTCCATAGATACGAAGTATTAGGCGAATAAACTAGCGAAACTTATTTATTCTAAATAGGAAAATATTTATGAAGAGTATTGATTCTGATTTCTAACAGCAAATAATTATTAGTGATTATACATGAGAACTTTTCATAATTGTAAATAACATATACCAGGTGACTAAAAACTATATAGAAATACATAGATACTTTAATTATCTTACATGTGAGTAGGTAGGTACATTACCATTATTCCAAGCCTGCTTACTTCTGTGCGTCATATCCATTTTACTTAAAGTCTCGCTCCACCGTTGTTGTCTGGAGGCCACTTAGTATTTGCTGCAGTCTCTCCCCTATCTCTGCCGTAACTTCGCTAAATGGGTCTTTACTATATTCTTCGGTGTACTTTGTCATTAATGTCTTTTGCTTCATCGTTCAGACCAATTTGTAATGTTGTTGACATTCCTCTGGTATGTGTTTAACATGAGATTCGTTTTATAAGTTTGATGAACGCATCATAATTTTTGGGGATCGGGACTACGTTTTTCACCTGTGTTTCCAATTCATCAGTAAATTTTTCCCAGTTCCCTTTTTTGAAATTAAACCTTGGTTTGAAAGGGATTTTGGGAGCTTTTATAGCGCTGTATACGGTTATTCTCCTATAAAATTTGATGCAAACGACCACTTTGAGTTAATTAATTGGCAAGAGTGTAACCTTGCAGAACCGCCTATCTTCCTAGAGTTTCGAATGACGATCTGCGAGATTTTATTAAGAATCCGTACTTAGACCCTTTTAACATTGAGAATTATCACTGCCACACACAATGTGTAGAACGATGTGTCAAGCTTGTAACAGAAGCTTCTCAAACAGTTTGTGGAGCGGATTCGAGGGTTGGATTTATAAAAACGCGAATTGATTCCAGAAAAACTATGCGTCACTTTAACACTAAATCAGAATACATCTTCAAATAGAATAGATTTACCATATTTTTGTAATATTTCTATAATACACCGTTTTAAATTTATAGTTTTATTTAAAATACGTAAAGAAATAATAAATAAGACTTACTCACAATCAATTTAATTTAACTATCAGACGACCGGTTTCGCTTTCTACAATATGCAAAGCATCCTCAGGTCTCGATACAAAGTTAAACAAATGCTGAAATGATAAAAACCCATATTAGGGTGTTGTCTAATAAAGATAAACAAAGTTCTTCTTCTTTAAGTTCCATCTTCTATCGAAGGTTGGAAATCATCATGGCTATGCGGACTCTGTTGACTGCCGCTCTAAAAATAAACAAAGTAGATGTTGTAAATTACAATAATTATGCCAATATTACATGTCTGTGGTTTTATTTAAAAGAGTAAGTTGAATAAAAGGTATAAAGTTTTAAAAGTTTAAACAGACAAGGTAAGGCCCACAAATTGTTATAAAATAGTCTATTAGATTGTAATAAATTAATAAATGAGCAAATAAATAAAATAAACATTACTTACATGCCGCTACTCTATTATTGATGTAATAATTATTTATTTTTATTTTTATTAAAAAAAAACGTTGGTGACATCATGGAAACAAAAGGAAAAGTTGGGCTATTTTGTTACAAAAAATGCTGATGTATATTTTTCTTAACTGAGAATTTTAATTGCCCAGAAATCATTTTCCAGTCTAAACCGAATTTATTAATTCAAGTTTTATAAGGTATTATAATACATTTCTGTTACAAAGATAAATGCGGCGGTTAATGTATTTTTTCTTGATTTTGAGTGTTCTCAGGGGGGGGGGGGGTACAAAATATATTTTTGATTATATTTGCTCTGATTGACAATTATGTTGACCATACAATGGACGTAGTGAGCGATACGTATTTCTAACAGAATCATGATTTTCAAAATAAATTTGTACAATTTGGAAGCGTTGTCTGGCGTCAGTCTATTCATGCTGCAATGCCAAACCAAACTTAACATAAATCTTTTGACAGCTGTCAAAATGGCCGTTAGGTAAAAAATGATACCAACTTACATTTCTATACCTCTAAAAAACACCCGTACTAATATGAAAACAATAGCAATATACTTTCTATTATAATAGCATTAATGGTATTATTACAATAATCCCCATTTCAAATTCAAAACGCATAAATATCAATTTCACCACCTCTTGGCCTTCTTGTGTCTTTCGTCTTTGTGTTGTGTACCTTAAAAGGTCTTAATGTGTTAATAACAATAAGTTAACATATGCGGATATCAAAATAATGAAGCAATTACCGCATTTGCATATTTACCGGCGATATTAATAGTAAAATTATCATATCGATGGCATTTGCATAAGATGTAGTTGAAAAAAATGTTTTTTGTTGTTTAACAAAGGGTTTTTCAATTTAGTAGATTTTTATGTTTTTTTAAAATCAATATTAGTATACATCATTATATATATATATATATATATATATATATATATATATATATATATATAATACTTATTTCTTACTATTGGTCGTCAGTAAGATGCAGCCAAGTTAAAGAAAGAACAGTATACAGGAGAGAGGGTATCCCTGGGGCAGCCCGTTATTTGTTTTAAAAGGTTCAGACAGTTTCCCCTGAATTAGTATTCTAGATTCAACTTTTTTAAGGGTTAGTTTTGTTAAATTTACTAACTGATTTGGTATTTCTAACTCTTTAATTGCTTTGAACATGTCTCTTTTATTCACAAAGTCGTATTCTGCTTTGTAGTCTATAAATTATCGATTTACCACCTTTGAAACCAGCCTGGTATATTCCTACCATTCGTTCTGCATATGATGCCCTCTCCTGGAAATCATTAACAGAGAAAGCAAAAAGATGGGACTAACAATGAATATAAATAAAACCAAATACATGGTGATCTCAAAAAATCCTGTTGACAACATACAACTGACATTGGAGGGTAAACCCCTAGATAGAGTCGACAAATATAAATACCTCGGAGCAATTATAAACTCACAGTTAGATCAAGAGCAGGAGATAAAGGTCAGAATAGAAATAGCTCGAAAAGGCTTTATAAAATACAAGTCTTGTATTGTAATACAATGTTTACAAATAAGAAATTGACTATGGCCATCAGATTGAGGTTCGTCGAATGTTATGTTTGGTCGCAACTACTATATGGGGTAGAAACTTGGACTCTGAAAGCCCAATCTATAAAAAAATTGGAGGCATTCGAAATGTGGCTTTATAGGCGTATTTTGAAGATTCCTTGGACTGCAAAGGTCTCAAATGAGGAAGTGTTAGGACGAGTTGGACATGGCAGAAAGCTTGTGAACACAATTAAAATAAGAAAAACAGCGTATCTGGGCCACATACTCCGAAACGATAAATACTCTCTGCTACAAGTCATCATGCAAGGTAGAGTAGAGGGAAGAAAAGGCTTAGGAAGAAAGAAGAAATCTTGGCTGAGGAATATCAGAGATTGGACTAACCTCAGTGTTGAACAGATATTTCACGTTGCAAAAAATCGAGAAGCGTTTAAAGAAGTGATCGCCAACCTTCGTTAGAAGACGGCACAAGAAGAAGAAGAAGATGATGCCATACGGTGACACTGATATGTAGTAGTACGGTGGTAGTACTTTGGAAAATATTTTAAACGCTGCATTTAGAAGCGTAATTCCTCTGTGGTTAGAGCATTCAAAGATATTTCCTTTTTTGTGTATGATGCTTCTTCTTAGAGTGCCGTCTCCCCACGGAGGTTGGCACTCATATTAGCTATTTTTGTTTTAGAACTGGCTGCTCTGTGTATGGTACAAAGTATGGTGTACCCATTATGGTATCGTGGCCACTTTCTTTGTATAGTTCTGCTGGGAGATTATCTATTCCAGGTGATCTGTTTCTGGTTAGTTTTTAACTTCATATTTAACTTCAAGAATCGTTTATGGTTTCTCTTCCTTTTCGTCTGTTCCCCTTATCTCATCTCTTTCGTTTTCGAGGTTTCCTTCTTCTTCCTCTATATTAAGTGCCTGGTTATAGGTCGTCATTCTGACTTCTGCATTGTCCTATGGTTGCCTTGAATTCTTTTCTGTTGATGTTAATATTCTTATAGAATGCTCTGAATTCTTTCTATATGTTATTTTCTATATATTTAGGTTCATTATTTAAGTGGTTTTGTTTTTTTTTGTGTATCCTCTTTTTTTTGTTTGGTAATTCTCTACAGTTGTTCTAGTTTGTCGGGTAAGCATTTTTCTGTAGGCTTTTTTTCTTTTATTTTGTTCTGTATTCTGTATGCATTCATCGTCAAAACAATGATTTTTACGAGCACAAATTTCTATTTCTATTTCATTTTTCGCTGCTGCTTCAACGTCTTCCTTTATTCTGGCCCAGTAGGGGTCTATATCTGTCTGGTCTTCTTTATTTATATTTTAATTCCTTAGCATATTTGTGATGTTTTCCGAGTACCGTTCTGCAATTGTCACATCTCTCAGCTTTTGCACATTCCATTTTTTTCTATCCATTTTTTCTTTACTGGTGTTTGAAATTCTAGCTCTCAATGTTGGGTTCATTAGGCAATGATCTGAGTTTATGTTTGCGCCTCTATAATTTCTGCAGTTTATTACGCCTTGAATCTGTTAACATCTGATCAATCTAACTCGTTGTTCTTATACCAGGAGAGGTCCAGGTTACCTTGTGTACGTTCTTGTGTTCAAAATGGGTGCTATCGCTCATATTTAGTGCTGCTGCTGAGTTTATCAGTCGAAATCCATTATCCCTATTGATGTTGTGTAGGCCATGCTTTTCTATCGTGAGCATGATAACTTGCTCTCTCCTATTCTTGCATTATTATAATCTAGGACAATCTTAATGTGATTTCTGGAACATCTTCTGTAGGTTTGCTCTAGGTCTTCAAAGAACTGTTATTTTATTTCCGCTGTATTTTCATCCATTACCCATTACTGTGTCAGAAGTAAGAGCAGCTTTAAAGTAAATGAAGAACCACCTTTCGTCTGGTTATGATGGACTCGTTATTGAGGCAATAAAAGCAGGAGGAGAAAGTCTATTAAAATCAGTAAGCTAGCTGTTTAATAAATGCTTACATACGATTCCATATACGTACGATAAGACTGGAACAATGTAGCGATAGTCTTGTTACACAAAAAAGGCGATATTACTAAATTAGAAAATTATAGACCCATCAGCCTCTTGACACATATGTACAAACTCTTTATGAAAATCTTAACAAAGAGACCTAAACTTGATTTCTATCAGCCCAAAGAACAGGCAGGCTTCAGGGCAGGATATGGTACAAATTAATGACCATTTGCGTACCATAAAGATCTTAATAGAAAAGTGCATCGAGTACAAAATACCACTGGTTCTTGCATGTGTCGATTACGAGAAAGCTTTTAATTCTGTAGAGTTTGAAAACGTACTGGAAGCTCTACTAAAGAGTATTTTGTATGACGGATTGTTCGGTTCGGCGCCGGGACTGTGACGAGACGTGACTGATGTGTTTGAATTGACCTTTAAGGACAATATGGGCAAGATATGGGCATCAATATAGATGGAGAAAGATTAAATCATCTAAGGTTTGCAGATGGTGTTGTAATTAATCGCAGATAACTTACAGGATACCGTTTCCATTTGCTTAAAAGTCTGTTTGAAAGAGCAGAATTAAAGATAAATTTTGAGAAAACTAAACTTATGACATGAGAATTAATGCGTAATGAGTGGAAATATAACTATTGACAATAATACCATACAATAAACAGACACTTACAAATATATGGGACACGAGATCAAAATAAGCAGAGACAATCAAACACATGAAATACACAGGCGAATAGGCCTGACATGGGCAGCATTTGGCAAATTAGCCATATTCTAAAAAGTACAATTTCCATGTGTCTCAAGTGAAAGGTTTATAACCAATGTGTTTTGCCTGTACAAACTTATGGAGCAGAGACTTTAACACTCACGCAAAAATCTGCGAATAAACTCAGAGTTACACAACGAGCCATGGAACGTGTAATGCTGAACGTGAGCCTTCGAGACCACATAACAAACCAACAAATGAGGCAAAGATCAGGAGTTCAAGACGTCATCGAAAGAACCACGACGCTTAAGTGGAACTGGGCAGGGCACTTAGCCAGAACACAAGATGAACGGTGGACAAGACGTATGATGGAATGGAGTCCCAGAAACTATAAAAGAAGCCGAGGACGACCACCGACTAGATGGACCGATAATATAAAACGTGTAGCGGGAAACTGGCTACAAGCGGCCCAGTGTAGAGAACACTGGAAAGAACTGAGGAAGCCTATGTCCAGCAGTGGACGCAATTGGCTGATTGATGATGATGATGATGTATTGTCATCAGTTGGGGCATGTGCATTGATCAAACTGTAATTATAAAGAGAACTTCCCTTTTAAGCGTAAATAGCACATTCTTTGACTAGCATTGCTGTCTATAATATATGGATTGGGTTCTCTTGGTTTCAATAGTGCCAGTTTCATGTCCATCGCATTTCCTGCAGTGCTAAAACATCTACTTATGCCTATAAGATTAGAGCGAAGTCAATCCACTGTCAAACTGATATTAACTCCTATCACATAATATCCAATCATAAAAATTTATAGGTTAAAGAGTTTCCGTCATATTTTGCTTCAGAATTTTTTGGAAGCAATTTCCGGAGATTAAAACTTCAAAACCTAATAAAAAATGAAATTAATATCAAAATTCATTGTGAAATAATCCCATCTAAAACAATATCTATAGCTATTTAGTAGGTCTTGATGTATATGGAATAATTAGCAAGTTTTTTCATATATCAATACTACGGACAGTTATTTTAAGTTTTTCTTTTAACGAAGAGTTGAAACTTTTCCATTCAAAAGATACAACTGACTGAAAAATCTAAAGTGCACATGAAGAGAAATACTTCTTGGTTTTAAATAATATATTGTGGCTCTGATGGCCACTTCTTAAATATTCTCCCCTATATAAAATGTTGTTAAAATTAATAAAAGAAATTTTAGAAACTCTATTTAATTCCTATTGTTCTTGACTTTTTGTCAATTATATTCATATTTAATTTTCAATTTTATGATAGGTATCTAAACTTATCGATGAACATTATGTTGAGATTTTATATCACACTGTACAAGAGATAAACGTACAAAAAACTATCGCCAAAAACAAAACAAAAGTTTATCGATAAAGTTCTATTGACAAGTTTACCTTCACTTGTAAATTCCAGAATTTTATCATCTAAACAGCGGTTTAAAAATAAAATATCTCAAACTTGTTATTTTTATGTCGATTAGTATGTTACCAGTTTAGTTTTTTATCAGTTGGTGCAATGTCCGCGTTTTATAAAGTTTTCTGGTGAACTGTAGTAAAAGCAATAACAAATGGTACATATGTTTTATTGACAATCAAATAAGAAAGTTTTACTCAAAAATAGTTTTTACAGTTTTATTTCTTCTTCAAATGGGAGTTAGATTGTTGTTCCTGCTATTATTTCTCGTATATTCGAAGAGCCAACTTTTATACCAGCTTTAAGTCAGTTTTCTGTAATAAAAATATTCTACGCTGCAATCTGCACGTCTCTACTGAGCAGAACAGCAATACCTCTGCTGACACTTACTAGAACAACATTCAACTGTATACTGCAACAGAAACTAAATGGGTATTATACCCATTTAGAAGAACTTAAATTATTCATAGCTAAATTTAAACCATCTATAATATATTAAAAAAAACTGTAAGACTTGTACACACTTCTAAATAGGTCTAACTGGTAAGCAGGTTTTGTATGTTTTCAATAAAATTGATAGTGTGTAAAATAATTTATTAATTAAGCTGAGTATACTTTCGACATAAAAAATGTCATCATCAGAGCTATCGTCAATTAGGCAATAAATACTTCATAGAAGGAAAATTGTGGACAAACAACATATTAAAAAACAAAGATCGGGCTCTCTAGGCCACAGATCTTGGGTCTAACCCTTATACATATGTATAATTTACATCAAATACTTAAAATCGAAAACATGGTTACCACATACAGCGACGACAATATCAGTTGTCTGATGTTGTCTGACGCAATTATCTTCAGTAATACTCCAAAGAAGCACAATATAGCACCGAAACTCTGCCTACATAATTCACCAATAAATTATTTAGAATTGATTAAGTTTTTAGGAGTAAAACTGTCTTGGCCAGACCACATCCTGTCGACGCTAATCGGCCTCAACTTAATGAAAAGTATCTCTCATAAACAATGGAGTGCCGACTTCCAAACTCTTATACTTGTTATTGTTCTGAAGCTATTTTCTTGTGGCATTGTAAATTAATTATGATTTATAACTGGGAATAAGCCACAATTAAAGATAAAAATACGTTTATTGACGTTTCAATTTCCAATTCGGAAATCGTTCTCAAAATACAAATAGTAAATTAAACAAATTTTGTTTTTTTTTTTTTTTGGTTACATAGTAAAAAAATTCTTCTAATAATTTAATTTTATCTGACTCATTTATATTGACAATTCAGACATACATTATGCATTTTAAAGTAGACGACTTTAAAATGATATTGCCAATATTGTTGAGTTGCGCTCCTGGGACGACTTTACTTATAAGATAGTTCATTCGATTACATGAAATCAACTTTAACTTGAGAATATCCGTCAGAAAAAAATCATAGCATGTAATTCGTCTTTAAAAAGACAAACACATGACATGATGACAGTAAAATTCTCCTGTTAGTGATTCCATAGTAAATTATGAGGGAAAAACCAGGAAAAAAACCTCATAATACTATCCCGACATTGTAAGTATTTGTTCGTGAATTTAGTTTACCTTCAACAAACATCAAAATTCTGATTTTATATGTTACGTTATTTAAAAAACATAAATGATGTATCCTCTATATGTTACTGACTGGACAAAGAATTGCATTTATAAAATACCTTGTGAATGCGATCGTTTTATTTAGGTGAATCATCAAGGCCATTAAATGTTAGAATAACTGAACATCAATCTTATATTAAAAATAGAGAATTTGATAGATCTCAAATATGTAAACACGCATGGGATTAATGAACATAGGGTTCAATGGAATAATTCAAATATAGTCCTAAAAGAAACGGATGGTAAAAAAAGAAAAATCAAAGAAGCGGCTCTAATTATGTTAAATGAGGCCAATTGTGTCGCAAATTCCTCGGCAGAATGTAGTAGGATCTGGTTACCAATATTGAAAGAGGAAGTTATTAATAAGAAAATACCAGTATTAGTAAGTCAGTAACATATAGAGGATACATCATTTATGTTTTTTAAATAACGTAACATATAAAATCAGAATTTTGATGTTTGTTGAAGGTAAACTAAATTCACGAACAAATACTTACAATGTCGGGATAGTATTATGAGGTTTTTTTCCTGGTTTTTCCCTCATAATTTACTATGGAATCACTAACAGGAGAATTTTACTGTCATCATGTCATGTGTTTGTCTTTTTAAAGACGAATTACATGCTATGATTTTTTCTGACGGATATTCTCAAGTTAAAGTTGATTTCATGTAATCGAATGAACTATCTTATAAGTAAAGTCGTCCCAGGAGCGCAACTCAACAATATTGGCAATATCATTTTAAAGTCGTCTACTTTAAAATGCATAATGTATGTCTGAATTGTCAATATAAATGAGTCAGATAAAATTAAATTATTAGAAGAATTTTTTTACTATGTAACAAAAAAAACAAAATTTGTTTAATTTACTATTTGTATTTTGAGAACGATTTCCGAATTGGAAATTGAAACGTCAATAAACGTATTTTTATCTTTAATTGTGTCTTATACTTGTGTACAAAATCATAATTCGTTCAAAATTAGATTATGGTGCTGTAGCCTACAACTCAGCCAAAGGTTCATTTTTAAAAGTGCTAGATCCAGTACATAATTCACCAATTAGAATTACACTGGAACCACATTACATAAGCTCAGTTGAAAGTACGTATGTTGAATCAGGCAAACCATCCCTTCAAGTCAGAAGAGGATACGTTAGCCTCATTTATGCCTCAAGAGTATCAAGTAACGCAGAGGTACCTGTTTATAAAAACACACTTACAGATAGATTTCTATCGATGTTTCTGAAAAAAGATTGGATTCCCCGTTTTATCAGCGAGTTACGTGAACTCAGTGCTTCTGTATGAAGTAGAAACGTGGAGATTGAAGGCGGAAACTCTATCAAAACTTCAGGCGTTTGAATTATGGTTATACAGAAGAATCCTGAAGATACCATGGACAGATAAAGTCACCAATGAAGAAGTACTGAGGAGGATGAACATAACCGCGGATTTGGTCAACATTGTGAAGAGCCGTAAGCTGGAGTACTTGGGACATATAATGAGAAATCAACCAGAGCAGATACGAGCTACTCCAATGCATTTTGCAGGGTAAAATTGAAGGAAAAAGAGCCCCAGATCGAAGAAGAATATCCTGGCTTGCTAACCTGAGATCATGGTATAGAAAGACCTCAACACAGCTATTTCGTATAGCAACCAACAAAATCATCATAGCCAGAATGATCGCCAACGTTCGGAACGGACAGGCACACTAAGAAGAAGAAAAGAAGAAAGCAATGTACAAAGCTTAGACATAATAATTCCACCACCCACTTACAATATTTCAGAAGTCAGTTGTTTTTGATACCTTTCTGTTGCATCATTGTTTTTGTTTAATATTTTGATTGTTTAAAAATTCTATTGTTGAGTTTTTTATCTTCTTTATCTCTTTATCTTCTGTGGAGCTTTTTTTTAACAATTCTTTTTATATTTAATTCTTTTAATCTGAAATTTATTCATTTTCATCCTTTTTTCAATAATCTCCCTTTCAATCCAAATACAATGTTTCGTTTTCGTTATCGGTAGCAATTTAAGAATACTTACGGTTCATGGAAAACATTATAAAAATGCATGTTTGTTTATAAGATGCGAAAATAAAAACACCGATTATCTTTATACTTGAAGTATTTACTACACAGTATTTTTGTAAATTACTATAATTATAACTGTCGATAAACGTATAATTTTAGTATTGTCTAAAGGTTACGTCAAGTAAAGTTGTAAGTGAATAGATAATCGAGGCACTTTATTAATAATTTGCAAAATTTGCTTTCATTAAGCTTTAAAGTTGAAATATAACCAAAACAATTATAAATTAATTTTTTTCTGAAAGATAGAAAACGTTTTCAAATCTGCTCCAACAAAGATGAGTTTTGAATGTTTGATGCCACGATAAACACGATTGATACGATTTCAATAATGTCCTTCTTAACATCGTATTATTATCTGTTCGACTATGTGTTTTCGCGATAATTCTTGAAAAATAAAGTCCCAGAGTCTTAACGTTTGGTACAATCGTTCCCCTTAAGGTCAAAGCTCAACAAAGTTACACGTAACTCTGGATAGGATTTTAAAACTTGGTACATATTATAATTATCTGAAATTATGATTAAATCAAATTAATAGCATTAGAGGTTCGATCAAGTATTTCGTAGCATTTAAGAATTATGTCGACTCTTGCAATACTCTGTTTATCGCTTGTATTGGTTTATTAACTCTAATATAGAAAGATTCGTGTAAGTCGGGGATAAATGGATCACTGGTATACACGGACCGGTCGAATATTTCGCTGATCTGCCACAAAAATGCTGCAGTCATGTTTGGAGTTATTGCTCTTGAGTAGACGGAAAACTGCTTAGTCTTTCTCGTGATTTCTACGTGTATTTTAGAGTTTTTAAATTTGTTTCTTTTGGCGAGTTAAAAAATTTGTTAAACTAGACTTCTTGGTTATATGGTTAAGTTAGTTTAAATGATTTCGATGTGAGATCAGTGCTATAACTTCATTGTACACCTAGCTATAATCTTAACCTAAGCTGGCGTGCCGGTAGCGTTGTTTGTTTGAACGGAGAGATGATCTATCTATACCTAATAATTAGAATAGATGTACTAATGGAATTTGGGATAGTTAGATTACTCAAAAAACCTTGGATAGTTGGACCATATCTCCTGGTAGGGCTTAACTATATTTTTAAATTAAATACTACGTATAAAAAAACCTATTTTAAATTCAAAGTCATATCCTGATAAGATGTTTTTTTGTTGTAGAACAATGCCTACTTTTTATAAAAAAAGGCACGTCTGGGAGAGAAAAACGGTCTAAAGATAGCCTTTGTTAATGTTGCTAAAAAGGCTAAGGCGTTTATCAAACCAAAAACCACTTTAAAAAGGCGTCTAATGTTACAGAGCTTTGTAAAAGGTCCAATGGGAAATAGCTCGTTGTTAAGAGGTGAAAATGAAAAAAAAAAAACAAAAAACGGTTGAGCATGTTAAAATACTACAATCGATGAGATTTACTCCAACCAGAGATTCAGTACTCTCTATGGCTTATTATTTAGCAAAAAACTTTCAATTAAAACATAATTTTAACCAACAAACCAAACAATCTGGCTACGACTAACTTTCTTATTTTCTTGGAAGCAATCTTGAACTTTTCATCCGGCAATCTATAGGAGAATCTATGGCAAGAGCGAGACTTCAAAAAAATAGCTGTCAAAGGGTACTTTTACATTTTAAAAAATGTTTTGGAAGCAAACGATCTCATAGATGAACCTAGAAACATTTTTAACATAGACGAAATATGTTTAGATAAAACAAACCTAGAAAAGTAGTTGCTTTAAAAGGTTCTAAGAATGTAACTTCTGTTACTTCGGCGGAAAAAGGTGAAAGAATTTCACAATACTAACACGTGTAAATGGAGAGGGCACATTTTTACCACCTTTTTGCATAAAGAAAAGAAAGAATCTAAAGCAGGAATTTGGTGACGGTTTGCCACCTGGTGCTAAAGTAAAAATGTCTCCAAAATCTGGCTAAGTAAATACTGATTAATTTTTTGATTGGATAAAAATCCATTTAACTCCAAGAAAACCAGCAGAAAAAAATACTACTTCTTCGAAATAGATACACATCGTATACTAGTTGCCTTAAAATTCTGGAGTTGTAATTATTTCTGGGGTTCAGGCTACTCCGGGTTTCCACATCTGCTACAATGAGCACGGGCTTATAATTCTAAACCGTTTCTGCCGTTCTTCTAAATGTGCCTATCTTCTAGAGATGTTGGCGACCACATTGACCCATCTTATTCTATTCACAGCAGCTCAAAATAGATCAGTTGAAGTTAAACCAGTCCACTTCCTAAGATTGGTCAGTCAGGATATACGTCTACGTCCAGAGCCTCTCTTACCCTCAATCTTGCCTTATAGAATCAACTGTAGAAGTTGGTATTTATCATTACGCTTGATGTGGCCGAAGTAAGCCATATTCCTGCCGTTACGAACGCCTAATCCTTTAGTAAACTTGTGGCCTCACAGAAAGCCTCTTTAATGGTAACTCCCTCATTTGGCTCAGTTGCATAAAAAACCGAACCTCTGATAAGTGCCAGTGCCGAGTACTTCCAGAGGACATATGAGGAGGTTTTCCTCCTCCTTATTACAAAGACGGCACCGCCAATTCAAGCAAATAAAGGTGCCGCCTGAGTCTACAATGGTCGGTAAGTATACTGACCACCAGAGAGCATCTTGTACAGTCTAGAAAGAAAAGTTGGGCTATAAGACTTTTGGATGGCCCACTATGCGGAGCCTAGTCTGTGTCATACTACCACATCTGGCCCAAGAGTCCTGGAACATCCGCAGAAGCTTGAGACTACCTCGACTAGTACTGAAGAGCACTAAAATTACACGTTTTAACTAAAATTAACTATTTGATTGCCAATTAATCAGTTCTTACTAACAATTAATATCTCTTTGTTATTTATAGATATAAGTAATAAGAAATTTGCTATTCATAAATATGGACACTATTGTCAAGACATTTTTACTTAACGTATTTCTAGAAAACTAGTGAGTCACGCAAATACGCAACATTGAAATCAAGTGAAACTGTCTGAAGTATACTGAATACTATTCTTGGGAATCCGTCCCAGGATAGAATGAATAAAATAAAATTAGACCTATATTAGACTGACATAGTTATTTCCGCCGCTGTTCCAGATTCTGTGCAATAATTAATCTATCACATAATTAATTTATGTGATAATTTTTCGACTGTTCAAACAACCATTCAAATTTCGTCAATTTGTGTCATGTGGAACAATTTCACCCAATCATGTCAACATTAGACTGATAATTGCATTCAGTGCAATTTTCAATCCCTATGACAACACGATCGAGTTTGACAACTTCATCCAAATAAATTTCAAAATGTCACGTTTCGGCAATGAGAATGTTAATGATAAAAATTACTGGTCATGGCAATCAGAATTCTATAAAACCATACTTGAATCTCGATCAAGAACACCACAACAAGATTAGAAATATTATGCGTGGTGTAATAGATCTTCTATAGTAGAGAACAGCAACGAATCTAGTGTTAACTTACATTTTAATAATTGTACTTTCACTAACTGCACTTTTAATAAATAAATGTTTCGTTTGTTGAGTTAAGATTTTTTTTTTTCGAAAAATTATCCGCCGAATATCCCTCGGACATTAATGAATGCCTCATAATTTCATGACAAATTTCTCAAGCTCGTTGATTGGTAACAGCACTCAGCCTTCGGCTTCGTGCTATTACCAAGGAACGAGCTTTCGATTGTCATGAAATTATCTCGTCTGTTATCAATGTCCTAGGGATATTACTACTGATAATTTGCCACATATCATTTATGTGCCCCGTGCAGACAACTGAATCCAAATTGTTCTTTCGTGGATAAAGGATTACCCCAAATACTCTTTAATATTGGCATATACGAGAAAGTGATGGCTATCCCTTATTAAGGGCGCCGACCTAGAATACGTTATGTCGTGCGTGGCAAGACACTTGATAACCGTTTGGGTATGTAACGTATTTTGTTTATTTTAAAGAAACGCTCACTTCCTCATTCCAAATTACCAATAACCACGAACTCAATGCCATCACCGCCACAGAGCGTAGAATACTACGTTTCTGTATGAGAAAAGACTGGCTGTATCCATCGGCCCACATATATGCAATAGCTAACATCACACCTATCAAGGACAGAATCCTAACCCTCAGTAGGAAGTATGTCTTAAGAACCATAGCTGGCTCGAACAACCGAGCAAAACAAACATTGAAGACACCTTGTTCACATAGAGGGCAAATACTCACCAGGCATCCCGCTAAAAAAGTTCCATTCCCTCCAGCTAAACTTCTACATAACGCTGGACCTGAACTTCCTGAGGAGCATTTTGATATTTTAGAATCCTTCCCCATCTACTATCGCAGATAAACTGCGCACCAAAAACGCTGATAAAGAGCCGTTCCTACTGTATGGCTGGTAACCCTGAAGTACCTCACTGCATGCTAGGCAATCCCACTTCTTCTTGTGCGTTCACGATTCTTATCGATCACAAAATAAGCCACCTTCTTTTCCCCTTCTTTCCTTAGCAGTTCTCTGCTTCTTAGGCCGCGTCACGATCAGTTGACGTTTTTTCTCGTAACCCCTACAACTCCGACAAAAAAAAAGGAGTTCCCGTTCCTTGAAGAGGCGTAAGCCTAAACAAGGTTTAAAACTCGAGGTTAGTTAATCCATGGTTGTTTTATTTGTGTTTCCTGTTTGATGTTGTTTATTGTTGTTGTTAATAATACTTCATTTCACATTGTATCAATATCTTCCCTATTATGTGTTGCAATTTTGTTTAAATTTTGTGTTTATTTCTTCTTGAATTTGTTG
Source organism: Diabrotica balteata (assembly GCA_918026665.1). Lineage (NCBI taxonomy): Eukaryota > Metazoa > Arthropoda > Insecta > Coleoptera > Chrysomelidae > Diabrotica > Diabrotica balteata. The sequence continues at coordinate 19,818,930 of OU898277.1, forward strand.
TTTTCCGTTGCTTTGTTTCAGTTTTTGTATGTCCACCGTTCTTATAACGCCCGATTTTCGAGTTTTTTTCATCCTTACTCTCAGTTCAGCAAGCAATAAGTTATGGTCAGTGTTGATATCTGCTCCAGGATAGGTTTTTATTGAAGTAACTGCATTACGAAACCTTTTATTTATTAGAAAATTAATCTATTTGATTTCTAATTGTTCCAATTTATGAATATTTCTAATTATTCTAGCTGGTAGGTTGAATTGGCTGTTCATGATTACATTATCTGTTTCTTGACAAAATTATATCAGTCGTTGACCTATTTCATTCCGTTATACCCAATCCATACTCTCGTATTATGCCTTCCACTGTACCCATTCCAATTTTGGAATTAAAGTCTCTCATGATTACACATTTACATTGCTTTTATTGGCCAAATTTAATATAATGACCCCAAAAAAATGCAATGAAGTGAACTTGGTTCAAATGTATTCTAAAGAATTTTAGGAAGATAATGAACCAACTCCAAGTATTGTTAATAGACATTATTTTTACATCTATTTGGAGATCATAGAAATAATAAACAAAATATCACTTCTTAGGTGACAGGAAAAGTTAATCGACATAAGAAAACGAATCGTCACCGTTCGTATCATCTCCTTCAGTGGCTTCGTTGTCCTTCAGTGGGTTTGACGAGCTAGTTGATTCCCTGGAAGGTTTCTGAAGTATCCATGATGAATAGGGGAATGAATAGATAGAAGAGTTGCACATAAGATAGCAGAAACAACATGTCCTCAACTTTTTAATTCACTTGTCTTCTGCTTGGGTAAAGCTGATACTGCTGTACAGTCAACAAGGTTTGCACTTCCACGGGTCTTCCAGACCGTGTTTTACTTGTCTTTTTCGAGATGTCCAAGGTTCGGAAACTCAAAATTTCTTTGAACGATATATTTATTTTTATTTGAAAAGTTTTTTAAACCTCAACCACCTTATCTTAAGCCAGTTGATTTGCTTATCTTCAGTGTCCTTTTTTCTGTTTTGTGTTTGATTCTTCGATAGATTTTGTGCTCAAAAACTCTTCTCGTTGTAGTTTTACAACTTCAATTATACCAGTCATCAGACACATTGATGGTCCTATGTTTCTCATTAACGTTAAATCTGAATTTATTGTAGCTACATTGTATTTCCGATTAAAAATCCCCATGGACATATTATTATGTTTTCTTCTTCTTAGGGTGCCTGTCCGTTCCAAACGTTGGCGATCATTCTGGCTATGATGATTTTGTTGGTTGCTATACGAAATAGCTGTGTTGAGGTCTTTCTATACCATGCTCTCAAGTTAGCAAGCCAGGATATTCTTCTTCGTCCTGTGGCTCTTTTTCCTTCAATTTTACCCTGCAAAATGCATTGGAGTTGCTCGTATCTGCCTTGATTTCTCATTATATGTCCCAAGTACTCCAGCTTACGGATCTTCACAATGTTGACCAAATCCGCAGTTGCCATTATTATGTCTTCTTCTTCTTCTTCTTCTTTTTTATAAGCAAAATGCTTGTTTAATGTCGATTAATGCCTCTATTGGAGGTTATCACTCCATCTTTTGCGTGGTCGCCCGATACTTCTTCTACCTTTTGGTGATTTGTCCCTCGCTATTCTGACTAATCGGGTCTCTTCCATTCTGTTTATGTGTTCGTTCCATTCCTTTTTTTCTGTTCAGTGTCCACTCATTTATTTCTGGTATATTGCATTTTCTTCTGATCTCTTCACTCCTCATTCGATCCCTCAGTGTGTTTCCTGTAATTCTCCTCAGTAAACGCATCTCCGCTGTTTCTAGTAGTTGCTGAGTTTTGGAGGTATCCGGTCTTGTCTCTGAAGTGTATGTCATTATTGGTCTTATTGTTGCTTTGTAGATTCTTGATTTCACGTCGGTATTAATGTGGGGATTGCGCCATATCGTGTTATTAAGACAACCTGCTATTTTATTAGTCTTTTGTACTTGATTTTTCACTTCCTTCTCCACATCTCTGTAGCTAGACAGTGTAATTCCTAGGTAATTTGTCTCCATTACTTGCTCAATGCTGATACCGTCGATTTCCAGTTTACATCTAATTGGTTCTTTACTGATTACAATTGTTTTAGTTTTCTGTGTAGAGATCACCATATTAAAGTCCTTTGCCCTAGTGTTGAATCTATGGGTTAGTCTTTGTAGATCGTCTTCATTGGATGCAAATGGGGCCGCATCATCTGCATAGCAGAGTATTCTGATTTCTTTGTTCCCCATTTTGTATCCTCTTCCTTTATTAATAGTATTGATGATTTCATCCATGATTAGATTGAATAGCGTTGGACTAATTGAGTCTCCTTGTCTTATTCCATTGCCCATATCTATTGGATCTGTAAGCTGGTCATCTATTCTGACTTCTATATTGTTGTTCTGGTAAATGTTCTCTATTGTTTTTATAACATTTAGTGGAATTTCTCTATCGTAAAGAAGGTGAATTACATCTTTAAGCTTTACTTTATCGAACGCTTTCTTCAGGTCTATTAGACATATGAATGCTGGTCTGTTATACTCTAGTGCTTTCTCGGTAATCTGTTTTATGATGAATACTGCATCTGTGCACGATCTTCCTGTGCGAAAACCCTGCTGTTCATCCGCTAAGGTAATTTTCTGATTTATTTGGCCTTGCAATATTTTGGTTGTAAGCTTCAAAGTGGTGTTTAATAAGTTGATACCTCTGTAGTTTTCAGGTTGTTTTTTATCTCCTTTTTTGTATAGTAGGATAAGCTCGCTTTTCTTCCACTCTTCAGGTATTTTATTATGTTTGATGATTTTGTTAATTAGTGCTGTTAGCTGTTCTGTTAATGCTTCTCCACCATATTTCAATAATTCATTTGGAATTCCATCTTTACCTGCAGCTTTTCTGTTCTTCGATTTTTCTAAAGTTCGTTTTACTTCTTGTACGGTTATCTCGACTTTTTATGAAGTTGACATTATTATGTCAACTTCATAAAATAAGCAAGAGGAAAATTCGACATACTTTATAGGCATAGGTACTGTAGTATACAGATAGTTGTTTATAAATTTCTAGAACGCCACTGAATCCCAACGGTATGTTCTTTGTGCATTTATCTCGCAAACGAACATTATTTTATGCAATTCTCCCTTATAAGGCTGATATAAAGGTCACTTTCATTTTCAACATCTACTTTTAGCTACAAAACAACATGTAGCTGCACTCGCAGGCTCTTATCATGTTATTATTATAGCATATTAATAAATACATTTGCAACAAATTAATCTACTTTAATTATTTATGTAATCAGTTACTGAAAGCAGTCAAGGATAGTTACTTATTTATGATTCCAAAACTATTAGATTCTTATTAAAGTTTTCACACTATAAAAACTTTTATTATACTTATCTATATTTTGTTAAAAAGTTATCCAAACTTTCCGATTCTGTATTTGAGGGGTCTAGAAGCAAAATCAGCAACCTCCACTTTGACAAATTTTTCAGGAAATAGCATTATTTAATAAAATTTTAGCATTTTTTTTTGTCATTTGTACATTAGCTTTAGTTATTCACAAAATTAACCAAATTAGTTTATTAAATTTTAAGTAATTAACAATTTAAGTTTAGAGATTTCTGGTTTTGCTTTAGACACTTGGAGATTGCAGATTTTGCAACAGAAAAAACGATATATGAATGCAAAAAACACATTTTCCTGGAAACTAAATTTTTATTGAAAAAAACTTAAAACAAACTTTTTGGTTTTTCAATATCGCTTCGATAGTGCGGCTCTCCCCGTACCAAAACGTTTAATCCATTTTATTAGTCTTGGTTAAAGTAATACCAAGAGGCAGTGCCTTTTAACACCCTATAGGCTTCTTCTTTCCAATTAGCAACTTCAAAATCTTTTCCCATACGAATTACTTTGCCAAATTGACTGAATACCTCATTGTATTGTTCTAACCTGGTAATAACTTCTATTTTCTTCAACACTTGTTCGATTCTGCTAAAAACACAATCGCTAGGAAGAAATAAGTGACCTCTGACTGGGTGTATAGATCAAGTTTATTGTGGGGCATCCAAAAACCATCTAGAGGATGTGGTGACTATAATACAATTTTTATTTTGACCACTGCATGCATTGGAGACCAATCTTGGATACAATTTGAAAGTATTAGTGGTATTATGTTCACCAGCAGTATCAGTGGTATTATGTTAACAGTTAAGTTATAATATATAAGCATTCTTTGTTTGACAATAAGTACCAAATATAATACGTATGGAAGTCTTTAGTTTATCAAAAGCTTTTAATTTGGAAATAAATACTAATAAAGACTTACTAGAAATAAACACTTTTCGAACGACCTTCTTCTTCGTCTGCTTTGTCTTTAACCTTATATTGGCAGTTACCTGTACATTTCAAAATGTAAGTAGAGAGCAGTTTTCAGTTCTTCGAAGTACAGTGAATACGTAATTGTTGTTACACTTCAATTATCATTAAGTTGGTGCTATAATGTCTGTGGATCCTGGTCTGCTCTAAGATTAGTCGCCATTCTGTTTATTTTCTGGCAGCATGTTGCCATCTTCTGATCTTTGGTATCCCTAAGTCGGTCCCTCGGTCCCAACTCCATCTAACCACCTGAGCCGCGGTAGGCCTTTTCTGCTTCTTCTAGCTATAGGTATTCCTTTCGTTAGTTATAATACATAAATAATAAGTCGCTGTGTTATAATTTTAGTTTTTTTTTGGATATTTCTTAAGCGGAATCGTTTTTGAAGTCCATAGTATGCCCAATTTGTAAGGTTTATTTATCTTTAAATTTCTGTTCTTGTTTTATTGCTGTATTCATTCCTCATGTGCTATAGGATCCTTAGTAACCAACATATACTTGGTTTTGCCTTCGTTGACAACTAGACCGATTTGTTTTGCCGCCGTTTTCAATTTTAGAAAATATTGCTCAACATCTCACTTGCTAAGTGAGTGTTAGGATGCTAAGATTTGTATCGATCTATTATATAAAAAACCGTCTCTAATTCGTGTATCTCGGACTGTCTTTTCCAAGACAATGTTAAATAGGAGGTAAGCCAGGGCATCCCCTTGATCCATCCTTAATCTCAAAGGATTGAGAATTTACTCCCTGTATCCTAACGCTGGTTTTTAAGTTAGACAGTGTCATTCTCGTTAATCGGATAAGTTTTTGTAGTATACTAAACTCACACATTGAGTGGTGCTGTAGTGGTTTCTTGCCAGTGTCGTATGCGGCCTTGAAGTCGACGAATGGGTGATGTGTTTCCATGTTCAATTCTAATGTTTTCTCAAGGATGTGTCTTATTGATTAAAACTTGGTCAATTGTTGATTTTTTTTGGAGTAAATCCGGCTTGGTATTTTCCAACTGTGCCAATTGTGTAAACTTGTAGCCTTTCGTAGAGAATATTTGCTAGTATTTTGTAAACAGTTGTTAACAGGGTTATACTTCTGTAGTTGTCACACTGGAGCTGATATTATTTATTATGTAACGGACATATCACGCCTTGAGATCATTCACAGGGCATGGTTTCATTTTGCCAGATAAGAAGTAAAAGGTTATGCAGTGCTTGTAGTGAGCTATACTATTCTTGTAGAGCTTACTACAAATTTGATTAGTTCCTTGTGCTTTATTATTATTAAGCTTTTTAATGGCTTAGGCAACCTCTTCAGGGGTAGGTGGTATTTCATTAGGGTTGAATAGATTCCAATTATTTCGATCTGCTAAGGCGTTATCTGCTTCTCCATATAATGGCCGTTTTGCATCAAAAAATTAAACCCATGGGTTCAAAATTGAGGCCGTATCACTTGGGATATTTCCTTCTTCATCCTTACAGTTCCCTATTTTTGGTTTAAACTCTTTATTCATTTTGTTTACATTTCCGTAGAATTTGCCTTTTTTTTCTTCTATGTAATCTTTTTTCTTCCCTTCTTAGGTTCCGGTATTCCTCCTTTGCTCTTTGCCCTTTGCTGTTTTGTCTAACTGGTTTGGTTTTCCCAAATATTTTTGATACTTTCTTTCTTATTATGTTTCTACATTTTGTCCACAATTCCTCCACATTTTCCCTAACTTCGAGGCTCCCCATTTCCTAATAATTTGTCTCCCATACTCTCTCGCAATGGCTTTAATGCGCAGATTATCAACAATAATCCTGTCTTGTTTCATATGCTTATCCTTCTTTAGGTTTGATATTCTTAGAAGAATGCCTGCATGTATGTCTTATATTGTCTATATGAAATTCGTTATTTTAATTTCCTGTACTTTCTCTTTCCAGAACTATGAAATCTATGTCCAAACAAGATGTGATAAAGAAGAATTTTAGGACAATATTCTGGGGAAATAAGTGTCTTCATCATCATCAGCCATTTTGAGTCCACTACTGGACTTAAGCCTCCCGTCAATAATTCCAATGCGTTCTATCTTGAGCACTCTGAACCCAGTTGTGTTGAATGCGCTTGATATCATCTAACCTCCTTGTTGGAGGACGTCCTTGAATACGATAAGCATCGTGTCTAGGTCTCCATTCCAGAATTTTCTTCGTCCACCTTCCATTTTTTAATTTGGCAACATGCGCAGCCCAGTTCCATTTCAATCTTGTAATCCTTTCAACTGCGTCAGTTACACCAGTTTTTCTCCTAACTATTGCATTTGATTCTCTGTCTCTGAGGGATATATTCAGCATTAACCTCTCCATCGCTCTCTGTGCCATTTGTATTTTATTGATTACTTTTCTAGTAAGGGTCAATGTTTCTGCTTCATACGTTAGAACTGGGAGTACACATTGATCAAAGACCTCCCTTTTCAAGCATATGTGAATATCTGATCTAAAGAATTCTCTCAGTTTTCCGTAAGCCGCCCAGACCAGTCCTATTCTCCTGTTTAGGTCCGTTGTTTGATTATCTCTTCCTAATTTAATTTCGTGGCCCAGATATTTATAGCTATACACCTGTTCAATTTGCGTGCCGTGAGTTGAGATGTTTTTGGCCAGAACAAGGTTGGTCATAATATATTATAATTTATGCACCCTCAACATAAATTTTTATGTAATGACGCTAATAAACAGTCTTTTAATTATCTTCTTCCTCTTTGTGCTGGACCAGGATCTTGCCTCCTATTTTTTATTCTAGTTTCAGCCGCGCTAGAAGCAGTTACAAATGTTCGTTGCAACTTTGATTTCTTTTCCTCTCTATAAGATTTTGCAACATCTTTAGAAAGTTCAGCTATTCGAATCATTAATTTCTGAGGATACATGCAACCCATAAACTCAATGTTGTTAAAAGCCTTTCCCAAAGCAACTAAATAGTCTTCACTGAAATTGCCTTTATGGGCTTCGAAAAACATCTACCTTAATTCCCAGTGATGCTCTGGTTCTGTATCATCCTTATATTTGGTTTATATCCCAGTCGGTTGGATACGTCTTGGTCATTCTGATTTTACAAAAATATTAATAAACTTAATAATTTTATTGAATAACCAAAGAATATAGACTCTATATTCTTTGAAATATATTGTGTTTTGGAAAAATTAATTTTAAGTCCAACTCGTGTACATGAGATCTGAAGGTCTTGAAGAAGCTGGCAGGCATGATCTATCTGGTCTGCAATAAGGACTCAGAAACTCTCCATTTATGTTGACTCCAATTTTTTTCTATGGTATTAGTTGTTTCTTTAGTGTTAAAATCCCTTATGTCTTTCCTAACAGCTTTTGAAATAGTTTTATTTAAATTCCTTAGCTCTGCGATGTTCAGTATGTGCTTATCTTTCATTTTCCTTCTTTTTTGCATTAGGTTCCTTGTGCCTTCTGTAAGTTTTTCATTTTTCCTTGTTTGCATAACTTGATAGTTCTTCTATGCCTTCCTTAGAGCGTCCACCAACCTTAAGTGTCTTAGATTCCCCTTTTTTATGATTCGCAGTTCAAGGACCACTCCATTGATTCAGTTTGGTTCTCTGCTTCTCAATACTTTACCACTTCAAAAGCAACTTTTTCACATTAAAGTTTGATTGTAATATAACTGCTACCCTGTACTAGGTTTAAGCTATGTTTATTTTGTTCTCCTCTATTTGTCCCCATGGTGACAATTTAAGGGCGGCAATACCCTTGGTTTCTATAGCATTTTTTAAGGTATGCTTTACTTAAGCATACCCATTACACCCTTCAGTATCCACGTTGTTTAGTCGAGGACTGCTTATTCTATATATTTGCAGCTAACCTTATACCTGAAGGCCATCCACTGACCGCCATTTGTGACGCCGCTGATAGCTTACTACTAAAGTTACAAGGTAAAAACTATTCAATTAACTGGCTTAAAATTTTAACAAATATATTTCACTGCAAAAGCTTCCTTTTGATTCAAAATTGAAAGTTGTAACATGATTTTTATAGTGTAACAGTGTAGTGTTTTTGTAACATGAAAATTTATTATATTTTAAACTTTTTACCTATTTTAAAGTTTATTAATAAATAAATACTCCAAAAAACTTTTATCAGAGCTTATTTTAAAGATTTTTTAGTAAACTAACCGATTCTTTTTACAGTTTTTTGATAAAAGATAATGATTCACCTTACTTCTAGGGAAAAACATCCTTCCCTGGTCTATCTGATTCAGAGATTTGTTGCAGTTAATTCTCTAAAATATCACGTATTAGTTCGGTCCATAGTTTAAGCGTCGTTCAGTGTCTAAATGTTTAAATGTAGGTTGGCGTCAGACCTTAAATGGAATGTAAGTGACAACTTGGAAGTGAATTAAAATTTATACATACACAAATAGTTTTGTCTATGATATAAATGAAAAATAAGACCAATCGTTATAACGGTTGATGTCGTAAGTGTCACTGACAAAATATACTTTATTTAAAAAAAAAAATAAGTAAGATTTAAATGTAAAGTAGCACAAATATGATATTATAATGTTGAATGGACACAAATCTGGATACATAAAATATGAAGACAAAGCAATGTACTATGAACACCAATTTCTAATTATTTTTTACATACATCAAAGGAACTGCACCGAAGGTGGTAATGTGTAACGAATGGGTGCATTATAGCTCAGATATCACTTTCAGTAATCACAATAAAGAATACATCAGTTCAATAGTTCACTTCAAATCAAGGAACATTTAGTTGAGCAGCTATTACCCTTATACTTGTTCCAGGGGCTTTTTCAATGATTTCTAAAATGTCTTCATCAGTTGCATCCATTATTGGACGACCACTATTGCCAGCAACTTTCCCGTAAACGACGATCAATGGTCAGAAATAATCGTCTATCGGGTGTATTTCGATTGGGGTATTTAACTGCATAAATCCTTGCGGCTGCTGCACTATTTCTTTGACATTCACCTCCGATATTTCCGATAGTTTATTGAAATCATAATTTAATCTGATCCACTTATCAAAGTTAAATGCATATCTGGTATTTCCTGAAATGTGTGGGCCATTGTAATATCAAAATTTTTAATATTAATTTTACTCACGCAATAAATGATAGCTTCCAATTATTGACTATTATTGATGGAACTAGTTGTAATTATTGTATCAGTAGAAACTAACTGTAATTTTATGGTCAACTAGGAAAAAACTAGTTTTTCGAAAAAGTGATAGGAGGCAAAAACTATTTTTTTTATAAAAAGTATTTTAAAAATACGTGTTAAACTAATGATGCTACACAATTCATTTGATTTGAACGTATTCAAAAGTTTGGAGCGATTTAGGGCTGCACACCCCTCTTAAAATTGTTCTGTGCGCTTAGATTTTGTTGTTTCTTTTGTATGAAAAATGTTTTCAGAACAAGAAAGTAACGTGTCCATTTTTATTACAAAATATCAAGTAGTTTAGGAGATAATGCAAAAAAAACATATTTTTATTTTGTAACTTCAACTTTTGTTTGTAACTTCAGGGCTCTAACCTTTTTTGTGTACACTTTTGTACTAAGGTAGGTTGGATTCAATCAATTTATTTTTATCCCCGAAATGCGTGATTTAATTTATGGCATACCTTTTTGACACATCCTGTATTACTGAAAAAGAACTAACTTACTACTCTATGCAAAGAACTGTTGCAAAAAACAGACTGTACCCTTACAGTATTCAACTGTATCAACAATTCAAGAAGATTTTAAAAAAATCTTATTTTGAGAATGGGCATTAGATAAAATCAATCAACAGAGAAATTTCTTCGATCATGTACTATTTGGAGAAGGAGGTAAGTTTTATAAAAATGATTTTGTTAATAGGCATAACTTTCATTATTATACCACAAATAATCCATACCACATAGTTACACACAGTTAAATTAAACGGTCGCTGAACGTGTGGAGGGGTATTGTTGGTAACCATGTCGTGGGATCATATTTTTTTTTTTGAAGAAAATCTTGATGTTGAGATGTATTTGGATTTTTAGTAAATCAATTGCCCATATTATTGAAAGACGTCTCACTTCGTATACGTGAATAAATGTGGTTTTAGTTTGACGGTAGTCTTGGTCACCAAGGGGCATTGATTCAAGATGAACTTAATGATCACTTTCCTGATAGATGGTTCCAAGGCGATTACTTCATTTAAAACTTTCGGTCTTGCTAATTGTAAAGCTTTCTGTAGTTCACTGTCTCCCAACCCATTTATGAAGGTATCTACAGCAATTTGTTCCAATATGTTGTCTGGTGCCTCCGGATAAGCTAACAGCGTTATATTAGCAACATCTTCTTCAAATTCTTGCAAATTCTTACTTGCTCGTTGAATTCTATTTCTTATTTGTACTTTGTAGACTTGATGTAGATGGGCATCTCGGTATCGTTTATCTAGTCGAGGAACAAGGTCTGGTAAAATTTTTTTACCCTTAGGAATGGATCTTAGGATATCCGCAGTATCACCTCGTAAAGCAGCAGTTAAGGAAATAGTCTTTTCTTGTTCTGTCCAATGATTGACTGTCGCAATAGCTTCAAATTATCTAAGTTATATGCATTAAGAAGACTTTCCATCATATGGTGTCAATTTTAATCTAATATGATGTGACGTTCCGTCTCTAGGTACTTCTTCTTTCACTACAGGATCTAAAACTACTGCACTAACTGGTGGTAGCACCTTTGTATTGGTTATCATGGTATCTAATTGTTTGATCTTCTCTTCTACGTCATTTACATGTTTCTGTATCTTATCGAATGCTCTAGAAACTTCTTTAAATTTCGCATTGTTCTGACTACATACTTCTTTAATTATTTAAAAAGTCTCGTCGAATCCTCTAGGAACATTTTCGAATTTCTCGTAATTTTTTTAGCTGCTTCTTTAATAATTTGAGACGTTTCATCGAATCTTTAAGAATCATTTCCAAATTTATTATCAATTATTAGAGAAACATTTTCAAATTTCTTATTTACTTTCGTTAAACTACTTCTTCTGCTGAATGGAAATGGAATATATTTGGGTCATCTCCATTCTTGTTGAGGACATCTTTCAGTCGTTCTTGAAGAATCTTTTTGGACCCGCTGCAGTCTTCATCCCTTTTTTGTAGTTGTTCATGTAACTCTTTTACTGATAGTTCTGCAAGCCACATCTTTGGTCAGGCACACATGTACTTTTTTTTAACTAGCCTTTCTTACGAAGATCACTACCGAGCTACACGGATGTTCCCGACGAACAATACTTTTCAAAAGTTCAAAAGTTTTTTTCAAAAGTTATTGCTGAATTTATTTATATACATAATTATTCCACACCATAACACCAATTATAGCGTGTTTAAATACAACGAGCAGTTCTAATTTAATATTGTCAGATAGAAAAATATTTATCTGGAGGTGAAAAATACCGGACCTTTCATTCAAAAAGTTTATTATTTTAAAAATGTAATTTTTAATTCTTTTGAAAGTTTGTCGATCCTAAAATATTGGCAGCGAATTTGGTGATCGGTAAAAAATATAATACAAAACTCGAGATTTTCGAACAATTAAATTGCCAAACTAAAATTACGTTGGTTTTGTACGTAAATCCGATTCATAAGACGACTTGACGCAAAAGTTCAGCGATTCTCCAAAAGTTAATTATTTGTTATGAAAGTGTGACTGTAGATGGCAATTGATTGGATCCCCGTAGTATGGTGACGGACAAAATCACTAGTTATTTATAAATGTGTCATTATTTGCAAATGGTTGTATAATATATAAAACAATTGACATTTCACTACAAGGATAAATTTCCGAAGTGGAAATCAAAACGTTAAAATAAATTTATTTTAAAGTACAATTGTATTCGAAATCTACCATATCCCCTCAGATAACTGCCAGCAAAGACCGTTCTACCGCCTCATCCAAGACCACAACCTCATCTCTTATCTGGACTCAATAAAAGTCCTCCCATCCCAAAAGGCAGCCTCCATGTGAACTACTAAGCTCCTACACATCTACGACATCACGGCAAAACTCCGTAAAATCACTCCAGATGACACCATCTCCTTATTAACTCTCAGATTAAGCAAGCCCCACAATCCGCACCCCGCTTCAAATAATCCACAAACCTTCCATGTCATAGCCGGAGTCGGAAAACACCTCTCCCTGAAAACAATCGGAGATAACTTATCTGAAATCAGATTTCTGTACAAGAAAATAGTTCGCATAATTGTCCGCTCTACTAACCAACCTACCTCATACATCCGAGTATTCACGAATTCTGAATCCAAATTCGCCGATGCACTTTCGAACGGTATCAAGATCGAAGGAGAATGGCTGAATTGCGAGATCCCAAGATCTAGCAATTTCGTTTCGGTTCAACTGAAATACTGTTCGAAATGTTGCAAAAGCGGACATCTCAGCAACGAATACTCCTGGTCAACTGCATGCCCCTCGATATCTGTCCCCAAATGCCGAACTGTAATGGTCCCCATCCCGCCTTCTCGCCAAGGTGTCCACACCGCACCACACAACCCAAAAGATACAAACAAACCCAACAAGCTATATAGATATGCCATAACGACCTCCTGCTTCAATAACCTTATAAACCAAACCTTCACCCAACTCCGCACATAAACACACAACACTACACCAACATGCATACCGAATACACCAAAACCCACAAAAATCATTTAAACGCACACTATCATTCATCCTTATATACACTTTACCTCCATCAAGCTCACAATCATAAACATATAGAAAAGCCAACAGCACACAACCAATTCCACATTCCATAATCATAAACACCTAATCACAACACCAGTTGTGAGCACCACTCACACTCATTAAGAGTCGAATAAATATCACAAGAACATGGGGAGATTGATTTTCTGTGGTTTCCCAATCTCATTGCACAACGATACCTGATCCTAGGTAAGGACATAGCCACAGCTATCCTCCACGCGTTTTTCAAACAAACAAAAAGACCAACAATCTGAAAGGAACCATTTTCCCATGGAACTTGTACTTAGTAGCGAGCTTGGCCACACGAGTCCAGTAAGGGGAAAATAACTCTTCTAAAACTCCTGCTTTACAGCGATCACGCCCTGTCTTCGAGGACGGCAGCTGCCATCCACACCAAGCTTAAAAATACCACCCTTGAAGAAGCAGAAAGCTCAAACAAGGTAAACACGGCTAGGCTGAAGTACAATTTGTGGCTTATTCCTACTAAAAATAATATATAAAATAATACAAAGGTATAATTTAAATTTTTTATCTTATAAAAACAGGAGATTCACCAAAAGATTAGTAAACTGATGATGAATAAATAAATACACACCCAATAACTGGAGAAAATTATTACGCATTTTGTCTCACTGTTCTTTGTAGTATTGCTCAATTTCCTATATATATATATATATATATATATATATATATATATATATATATATATATATATATATATATATATCAATCTACCTATCTGATATCATTCCTCAGTTAAAGACAGGTATACATCAATGACACAAATTCATTTTTAATAATTTATTACTTCTTGCGAAATCCGCAATAAAAGACTGATTCATAAATAATTCCTCTTGAAATAAATAAGGGGTAATTAAAAACCTGTTGTTTTCTAAAGAAGGAATTTTACCTAATTGATTTATCAAAAATTAGCATCAAAATAAATCGAAAATGCCGGTTTTAAAGACAATTTAAAGCAATGTCAATGTTTAATATAAATTACTTTTAAAATTAAATTCATTTACATAAGAAATAATTAATTAATCAAATAATTCACAAGTGAAAATATACTTATAGGTTTAATAAACGGTTGTAGTATTTTTTTTTCACCACTTTTTGAGATCCTTTTCGTGAACTGGTATAGTATTATTTACGTTTCTGATACATATAGGGCAGATTGTTTGAACTCTAATAAAAACTTGATTGTAATCAAATATTTTATTACAATCAAGTTTTGATTAGCGTTCGAACAATCGGGCCATAATCTAATTAATAGCTATTTTTATAACAAGGGAGCAAATTGCTACTTTTCCTCCCGAGAAGTTTACTTCATTCGAGGGAGGAAAAGGCACTTTGCTCCCATGTTATACATATGATTTTTCCACCTCTGTAGTTGTCGAAGAAAGTAGAGATTTGCATGGAATTCCTTATTTAACGTTACTCCCGCGCTCTCCAGACCTCAGTACATTGAACATGCTTGGTAAATGCTACAAAGAAAACTTTGCAGAAGGGTCTGCGGAGAGGCTACAGATCATGTAGCCCCTGTACAGACACTTTTACAATTTCGAGAACTGTTACCTCGGTTATAGTGAGAAATTGCTCAAGAATATTTTGAATATCTTGTATGCCATATAGAAGTCAAGCAATATTTGATGCCAATGGTGGACTTACTAGGGTACAATATCTATTAATGAAAAATTGAATTTTTATTTCGATTTTACAGATTTATTTCGAAGGGAAGAAAATTTTGTGTAAATAATTATAAGATATGTTTAATAAAAAAAAATAAATAATGGAGAAAATGGTCCGAATATGGGCCCTTAATTTTGTTTTATGGGATAACACTTTCAATTTTTTATCAATTTTTTTCTTTATGTTTCTGTGCAGATCTTCTACAAACCTTATTTCATTACGTAGTGCATTCTGTTTTCCAAAAAAATAAGTTCAAAAATGATATCAAAAAAATATATAAAACGTTGTGCTTTTGAGTACTCTAAACTAACATAAAATCTAACTAGAGTAACTACACAAAATAAGTATTTTAGATATATCATTTATTGGCAAAAATACACATTTTAAAACATTTGTTTCTGCCCTGATCTGCGCCAGAATATTGTTTATGTCCCCATAATTGGCACATGAGACAATAAATCCACAGCCCTCCTCCTTTGTCTTTTAAAAATACTCCATTACAAAACATGCACTCTGTGTCATTATTTCCTGGAATGTAACTTTTTTCTTCTAAATCATCGTCTTCGTCAGCTAGTACAGAATCTTCACCTCCTTCTGAATCGCTTTCAGGTTTCTTCTGGTTTTTTTTTCCTGACTTTTTGTTATCTAATTCAGAAGTAACAAAGACCTTACTTTTTGCTTTTGCTTTTTCTGCAGCTTTTGCATTTGATTTTTCCAATGATATCCCCAACTCTTGTTTGTACAGCGACGAAATTATAATTTTTGATTTAGCAGGCTTTCTGCTTCGGGTGGCTGTTTTCTTTTTAATAGCTGGTAAAGGTGATATGTGAAATGGAGAAACAAACTTATCAGTTTTTGCTACATATTTTCTTGAACAACTAGGAGGATCAATGATTTTGCTGTATACCGGTATATCTTCATGACTGTTGTCGATTTTGGTGGAACCATGTCTGTTGTCGATTTTGATAATACAACAATCTTGGCTACAGAATTACTTGAATATTAAAAAATATATTTTTCTTTGTGAACTTCCCGGTTGAGACTTGATGTCTTTTGAAAAATCTGTTGCCGATTTTTGTGGTGCATCATTGGGTTCACTATGGTTCTCTAAAGAAGTAGAACTGCAGTTTTTTGCTGTTTTTATCTGCAATGAAATCTGCTTTAGAAAATGTGTTATAAAAACAATAATATTGTATAAATATACAGAGAAAAACACCGTGCAATTATTCGCCTAAACCGGAACTAGGTGTTTTAAAATTAACTTGGTATTACTAAAGTTAAAGTCTCTTACGAAAGCTATTGCTATTTTACGATACTCAAACCATATTTTATTATGCATGAGGGGGTTAACAAACATAATAAGAAGGACAGCAACAAAGTAAAATATTCACGCTGTAGTTAAATCAAGTATTTCTTACGAAAATATAAATATTTAAGTTGAAAATATACAACCTCTTTTATACACACATAAAAGTGAATGAGAGTAAAAATTGATTATCTAGACATTTCAGCCCCTAAAGAAACAATGTTTCCCTTACAGCAAATCATCCGACAACCCTGAAAGTGCACGACCGCGACCTAGACGTAGACGTCCCGTCGTCAGACGTCTCAAGCCAATGCTGTAGACAGTGTCGACACTTTTCTTATTTTAACCTTTTGGGTATAAAACAAACGTCGAGGCATGTTTTATTTTAAATTCACAAAATACATATTCACTCGAAGATTATCGGTATTAGTCTCAAATTATTTATTTAGTATTGTTCTGAAGCTATTTTCTTGTGGCATCTTAATACAATTTACTATCTTTTTTTGGATTTTTGAAGTGCAAATCGAAACGTCAAAATATCCATATTTACAAGTAAAATTGTAGCTTATTCCCAGTAAAAATAGTAAATTATAATTAAGTTTTTGTTTACCAACACATTTTTAAAGGTATCTAAAAACTACAAAGCACACTTGATTTGTTCAAAATTTTGTTTTCCTGCTAAATTAGTTCAAGTTTCGATTTGCAATCTTAGGGAGTAGTAGCAGAAAAAACCAAATGTATGACAACATCTAAATAGCCACTACGGTGTAAAATCGAAATTGATGGGAAAGTAATACTGATGTTGAAGAAGAAGTTCACAATCTGGAAGAACCAACACCTAAGACAAGACACAAAAACAAGAATCTATAAAGCAGCAATTAGACCTATATTAACATACACGGCGGAGACACATACACATACACATCCAAAACGAGACGACTGCTAGAAACAACAGAGATGAAAATACTGCGACGAATATCAGGGAGAAGCCTGTTTGATAGGGAGAGAAGAGAAAACATAAGAAGAGCATGCAATATAGAAGACATAAATGGATGGGTGACAAAACGAAAACATGAGTGGAACGAACATATCAGTCGAATGGCAGAGGATAGAATTATATGAATAGCACGAGAAAAGTCACCAAATGAACGAAGAAGTATTGGCAGACCAAGAAGACATAGGAGGCTAATATTGAAGAAGAAACAGGCTTTAAAGCCTACATACTAGAAGGAAGAAGAAGAAGGGAGTAATAGACCGAAAGTAAATTTGAAAATAGAAAATCTGGCAATCTCTTCATGTGTCTATCTACTGAATGAACTAAATTTTGTCTTGCGTTGTCTATTCTGTATGGCTTAATATTGAAATTAAACACGTTTTGACTCTCAAAATGCAAAAGTTGACCAATAAGCTAAAACGAAGAGTGTTTAAGATATAAGTGTACAAACATTGAAATTGCTTGCCCAGAATGTGGAGAAATGTATAGGGACAGTCCTATACAGTCCTATATAAATGTATGGTATAAAAGGATTTATACCAAAATAATAAAAAAATAAAATATAACATATTGTCCTATTCGTTTACAAACTCTGTTAACAAGTGAGAGATGCTACAAAACTTCTTAACCTTAAAAAAAAACAAAGCAAACTAATGTCAAATATGATTAGATGGTACAATATAAATTATTACTAATTCCACAAGGAATCTACGTTCCTGTAGTTGGCTGTATACCATATATTAAAACAATTTATTAAAAATCCTTTATAAAAGGTATATCTTGAAAAAACCAATCGGGCTATGTTACACAAAACGTTTTCGGAATCCATATTCCATCATTAGTGTCTAGGTATACATGAATTTAGCCACTAAATATGTGGTAAGAACCCGTTAAAAATTATTTGTTTACAATTAGTTTACATTATTTCTTATTAATTATTAAGATATTAAAGTTACCGTTAGATTTGGTAACATGGCGACATATGGCAATACTAATATATGAAACTCTTATTAAACCTGTCCTGACATATGCGTCAGAGACAGGGACTATGGTAAAAAGCGACAAAAAACTGTTAGGCCGCTTTGAAAGACGAATACTTAGACACCTATACGGAGGAGTACAAGAAAGCGGGATATGGCGGAGGTGCTACAATTTTGAGTTGTATTAATGTTATAAAAAATACAACATCGTCCGGTCTATTAAAATTAGCAGACTAAGGTGGCTAGGACACCTTGAAAGAATGGACACTGAACACCCCAAAGCAGATATTCTATCAAGAGCCAGTAGAAACCAGGAAGAGAGGCAGGCCAAGATCTAGATTCAAAACTCAAGTCAAAGATGACTTGAGGAATCTAGGGGTCAGAAATTGGAAAGCCAGGGCAAAAGATAGGGGTGAATGGAGACTAATTCTTGAACAGGTTAAGACCCACCCAGGGTTGTAGAGCCAAAGATGATGATGATGATGATGGCTTCCTTGTATTTGTAATAACATCATTCCATCCGAAAAGGGAACAAAATTTACAACGGCGTTTGGATTCACCTGAAGATAATTATTTCGTATAGATGACCGATGTCTTACTGGAATCAGTCCATTCATTTCCTGAATCGTGTTATGCGTCTTTCCTTGTTCGAACGAGCTTCTCACACTCCATGTCCCAAAATTTAAAAAGGATTTGTTCTCTATATAGTTATTTGCCATATTCGGGAGATTCTTAGCATCCGTGGACCATTAAGGTCCGCCGCAGACTAGTAGGGACCATGTGATTAACCATAAGTTGCATGGTTATTGTTCTAGGGAAATCTGACTATCTTTAATGTAGTAGTTTCCCCTTGCCTTCTACATCCTTATGCCGTTGACCAAATATAGGTTCGTCCACCTTGGGGCCTAATTTCTCAATTTCCAGCACAAAAAAGTGCCCTACCACCTACTAACTCCTCCGCCCGAAGCTGTTGGTCAGTTAGTTGGCGATTGCTTATTCCGGCTGGCAATTACTTGATGAATTAGTACGTAGTAGAAAGAAATATAATGACCCTCTGCCCTCGGAAGCCTAATAGTCATTCGAGATCGAAAGAAACAAGAGTTAACCAAGAGAGGCCGATAGGAAAGACTGAAAATATTTCTCTCAGCACAAGTCGAAAAAGAGAAAAATGTGAACGTGCGTTCCATAAGCGTGTAAGTATTAATACACTTTGTGTTTCCCGCTCATACCTCGGGGTGCTGACTACAGACTATATGGCTCGTCCAGCATGCCGTAGTATGGAGGGTAGAGTGCATGTCATTCATTTTTTTGAATGTGGACACCCCAACTCCATGACCTGACTATCATTATATTTCATGCGGATGAAAACATCATGTTATTCATGGAGCGGATCTAATTTTTTTTGGCCCAACATTGCCTTCTTTATATCTTTTGTCACTTATTTCTTGACTGGTCATGTTAATTCTTCTTTTCTTCATATCTTTCACTTCTAGTTTTTTTTTACTTCCTCCTTTATTTATGAGTAATGGTATTTTAGTAGAAATATTTCTCTTCTCCTTTCGTTTGTAAATCGTTTCAGTCCTATTTCTTAACAGATGAAAATTGGACAAATCACAAAATCAAACGATATCTTGTCCACACTGCTGTAGTGTTTAGACACTTGAATATTAAAACATTGTGAAATCAAAAACTTTACTAGGTCTAATCAATGGAGCAGTGATAGGTTGTCGTATTAAATTCCTTAGACTTTTCTATAACTTGTCGTTATATTTGCCTTATTAATTTATTAAGACTTAATGCTCTCTAATATTACGTGCATGAATACTGTGCTGTAGTGTGTAATGCCCCATGCACGTCTTCCATCTCTCTGACAGATTTTGGTGTATCATATCCATTCCAATGTAATATTTCTCTCTTTCTCAAAAAATGAGTCTTATTGATTTGATAGGGTGTGTAAACTTTCCTAAGTCATCAATTTTTTAGTGTGTTATTTCCAAATTTTTAATGTTATATTCCTCAGTGAGTAGTCTTCGGTTTTCATCTTTGATAGTGACGTAATTTGGCACAAAGGAGGGTATTACCAATTATTTCTTATTTTCTTTTACTTCTTATGTGGGACTTTCTGTTTTCTTGATAAGGTCACCTTGTCCCATTTGACAGTGCTTTTAAAGGTCTTTTTTATCATTTTTAGGAGCGTGTAAATTTATGCCAGTTTGTATAATGATCCTGCTTTATATACAAAACTTTTTAGTGACTAACGTTTGTCGTTTTCAATTCAATAATTTAGTAAGAATGACCAGCGTTTTTACCGGAAACAGTCACTTTTGATTAGCAAAAGCGTTTGACCCCTTGAATCGTCTCAATCGTACGTCCTTGCAACGCATCCCGAGATGCCAAAATTTCTTCCAAGTGATTCCCGAAAGAGAGATGCTATGACGGGATAAACGCACTCTTTCTCTTTCTTCGCCACTACGCATTCTGAAACCCAAGTGAACCGCTTCTCCCAAGTACAAAACAAAACTTTTCAGAGATCATCAACGTTGGCTAGTCGCTCGCAAAGCGTCAAGTAGGTTGCGAGGACGGGCTGCTACAATACACCGACCAAACACGTTTTTCGTTACGTTGCGCTCGTGAATATATCTCAAAATCTTAGAATTTCCGCTGGAAAAAAATGGGTAATAAAGAGGACGGACTTTCTGAAAATCGTCGTTAGATTAATTTGCGGTTTTGTCAACTTCCTACCTCTATAAAAATGAGCACGATAAGCTGTTTTTAATCAAACCGCGAGCGCTTCTTTACTGTACTGATCTCTTTTTCGGTGGACCAAATATTTCGGTGATTTATGGATACTTTTCTTTTTATTTTCGAAAAATGTGTCTGTGTACCGGCGGTTTTTGTGTTTGTACCAAAATGTGTGGGAGGTGGTTAAGAAGTGTTTTTGTTTTAGTAGTGTTTTGTTTTTGTTTGAGCCATGGCCACACCAGTTTTAGCAATATTACTAGGATTAAACGAGAAGCTCTGACTGAAAGTTTGGTGAGTAATTTTAATAACTACTGATCGATTTAATTCACTATTGAAATCGCCGTGTTAGATTAGCATTTATATTTTTTACTTTTTCAAATACAAATTGTTTTATATATTATGACATATGACAATATGAATTTTGGATTGGCAGATTTGAATAGTTGATCTATGATGATGCACGGATGAAGCTGTAAAATTTGGGTTTCTCGTTCTTAGTCTTCTTTTAAACTTATCTTGTTTTCTTATTTTCATCAATGCTATTTATAGCAATATATATTCAATTTTCATAATATAAATTATGCGCTCTAGATTTTGTGCGTTCCACTCATTCTTATTTTGACTTTCTTTCTCTTTCAACTTCTTTTTTAAGATGTGTTTACTTATGACATAACAATATTTATATTTTTGCCCTTTTATCATGATTTCAAGATGTGTTTACATAAGAAACGTTGTCTTTAATTTTTAATTAGACACAACTTAGGTAAGTATGTAATTTTACAAATAGAGAAAAAAAGAAAATATTTACTAAAAATAAAACAAAAATTGGAAATACGAAGACACTAAAAGACAAAGACAAATCGTCATATAAGTATATGCAACAGGGTTGTGGAATAATTTTTTCTCACACTTTGCTACCTCTCGCTCTATTTTTTTGTTTGTAATTCTAAAATCTTTTATTTCTTTCTGGCATCCTTTTATCATATGGATTGAAGTCTTTATTTTTCTTTTTTACTTAAATTCCTTCGTTAGAATTCATTTAGATAGTTTTGACCCTTGACCCAATTAGTCTTTGTTATTTTATAATTCTACGATTCACTATGTGCTCCATATATATTCTACGATTGTCTATTTGGTTTTTTTACCCATTCTCCATAATTTCTCCCAAATATTTTCCCAACTATGTTTCTTTTTCTTACGTGAAATTGGACTCGTTTTGATTTATCTATTGTCCATGATATTACCATATAAAATTATGGGCCTTCTTACTATCTTCTGTGTTTTTCAGAGTGGTTCAGAGCAAATGTGACTTCTTTGTAATCAAATCTGTCTATCTCTTTAAACTTGTATGTTTTTTCTTAGTGTTTTTATTATCATTGTTATGCCGCGCAGTGGCGCACCTAGGGTGGATTATGGGGTTAACCACCCCCCCCCCTCCCAGTGCACTATTCCTACGCTGTTACTCACAAATTTTAAGGACTGAAAATGGAGGTAGCATAAAAAAAAAATTCGGTGTGCCCAACCAAAACCCCACCACAAAAAAAATCTAGGTGCGCCACTGATTCCAGGTGTGCCAAAAGAAGCAGCGAAATTTCAAAAATTTACATCAGATAAAAAAATTAAAAAACACGGGTTCAATATTTTTGAACAACATTAAACAAGATTGTCACTATTCCCTGTGATCAGGGAACAACTTTGAAATATTAAATGGCAACTTTCATGTTTTATTACAGATTTGGATTCCTTATCCAAAAATAAGTAACTTTTATTCGGAACATTTTTTCGAATTGTTGATACCCTAAGCAAATTATTAACATGGTATAAATCTCGAGAAATACACTGCTAAATGCAAAAACCACACAACACGTGTTTAATATTTATAGAAAATCTATAGAATGACATTAAACATGTGTCCTCACGTTTGCTTCTGGGGGGGGGGGGGGGTTACATTGAAATTCTTATTTCAGATTCAGATTTTTGAACTGCAAAAAATCGTGAAAACTGTATTCATTACTACAACAATTAGTTCGCACACTTCTGATGTGTATTTGTTTTTCTGCGATCTATAGCGAATCGAAAAAAAAATTAGAAAAAAGTTGTGTATTTTATAATCTGTCAGAGGCATTTTTCAGGTAAAATGTTCCTTATATTTACCTTAATATCTATAGAATATTTATAGATATATGTCGTATACGTTCAATAATAACGAAGACGATATGTAGTGTCCTTTTGATAGTTTCTTTGCTTGTTTTTTCTATCATATATTCCTTATATCTTCACCTTTTATTTGCTATGTCGCATGTTAGAATTCGATCAGTTGTTTATTTTGTACTCAGACTGACGCCTTTTGTAAGTTAAAAGTCAAACTTTGTCTTTTAGTTAAACTATTTTTATCTATAGTGCCCTATAATATCTCGTATGTAGCTATACGATCATTATTAATAAAGATACTGTGTAGTGCCCTTTTAGAAGTTACCTTGTTTGTTTTTTCTATCTGAATATATTCGTTATATCCTACCCTTTCATTTGTCGCATGTTAGGGCTCCATCAATTGTTTATTTTGTATACAGTCAGAGGCCTTCTTTAAGTCAATAAATCAAAATTTGTCTTATAGTAAATCTATTTTACTATATTATAGTAATCTACAGTGATATATAGATACTTCATATGCTACTTTACGTTCATTAATAATGAAGATACTGTATAGTGACTTTTTGGTAGTCGTCCTGTTTGTTCTTTTATATCTGTATATATTCTTATATCCTCCCCTTTTATTTGCTATGTCGCATGTTAGGATTCGATCAGTTGTTTAGTTTTTATTCAGCCAAAGACCTTCTTTATGTAAATTAATCAAAATTTGTTTTATAGTAAATCTATTTGTATTCATAGTACACTATATGTCGCTGTACGTAAATTATTAATAAAGATACTGTTTAAAACCCTTATGATAGTTACCTTGTATGTTTTTTTATATCTTGCTTTTTTTTGTGTGTTTTGCTTGGCCATTGTCATTCAGCCGTCTCAATCAAGTTAAGTTTATTAATGTAGTGTGTGTGTGTTTGTGTGTGTCGAGTAATTGTCTTGATACTTAGTAAAGTCGACGTCATTGTCTTTGCTAAGAGACGCTAATTGTATCCGAAGTCTGCGGTCCCTCCGGTGTGTACCGATCACACAAGGATAGAAATTATTTCATTTATTAATTTTTCTAATAAACGAAAATTTCACCAGGTGGGATTCGAACTCACGACCTTTAGGTTTAAAGGCAGGCGCTCTTACCCTGGCCACAGAGGGGGTTGTTTATCTTACGTCATGATTCGACGAACTATTCTACCCCCACACAAAACGCTCAAAAACTGAGCAGAATGAACCTTAGCATTTTCTAATGGGATTATACATTGGAAATGAAGCAGAAACAGTATAGCAGCGTTTTTACAGGTATAACTTTTACTTAATTTTATTTAATTGTTATTTAATTTTCTGTGATGTTTCACTTGGTTTAATTTTATTTAATTCTATTTACCTTTATGTAATTTTATTTAAATTGATTTTATTTTGGTAAAGCGTTGACGTTTGTTAAAAGTCATTTTATTTTTATAATAAGTGTATGTTTATCTTACCCAATGACAATTTGTAGAATGAATTAGCAATAAATCAATCGTATCATTTCAAGAACAAAATATGATTGAAATGTCAAATGTTGGTAGTTCAGATTTCTTTCCTAGGTGGCGTCGTTACCTTACTGGACAGACTGTCATCATAGCCTTTTATATAGATAGAAAAATCGTTACAGACTAGATTTAAAGAAAAGGTGGTTTGAATTCAAATACCCTGGCATACACACTACACACATGATACTAAACCATGTCAAACCATAAATGTTACCTCATTCAACGTGCTACTACCAACCCATAGACATAAGCGATTCTGCTTAATTTATAATTTTATATGAAGGATCTATCTGAAAATGTTCTATAAAGATTTTTCCTTCTTATGCCTTTGTTTGATATTATCTGGGTTTGTATATACGATCAAAGGGCCATTGTGTCAACAACTGAGTAATTGTGAAATACTGTGAAAGTGTAAAAAGTTTTTACACCTTTTGTGCATAACTATAAAAATTGTTTTTGCTGTTTATTGAAGATATTGTAGATACTGTAGAATTGCGATATTTATGCATGCTTCATTGGTTACCATAAAGCGTTTGATACACGACAAACTGTAGAGGAGAGAGTAGAGGATGTTGAAACCGGAATTCGAATTAACGAATGTATCAATAACATCAGATACGTGCATGAGACGGTGATATTCGCTAACAGTTATGGAGTCCTCCAGGAATTAATGAATAGAATCACACAAGTGAGTCACAGATATGGATTTTCACTCAACATTAAGAAATCAAAATGTATGACGATCTCTAAGAAGGGACAGCAAATTAAAGAATCGGTGTGAATGATCAACCAATAGAAAGAGTAAAAACATACATCTACCTTGGTACGAACGTCAAAGGAAATTGGGACAATTCCCTAGAAATAAAATATAGGATAGAGAAAGCAAGATCTGCATTGCAAAAAAAGGGTAAGCTATTCAAATGCCATGATTTATAGTACTCATAAAAATCAGGTTACTACGATGTTATATCTCTCCTATACTGTTGTACGGAGTTGACTCGTGGACTCTCACAAACGCTACCTGCAAGAAAATTGAGGCTTTCTAAATGTGGCTTTATCGTCGAATCCTGAAGACATCCTATACCGACCATGTTACTTACCAGGACGTTTTAATGAGGAGGAATTATGAGGAATAGCTAAAGATATGGGATGCTGCAATTAATTCTATAAGGAAAAGTAGAAGGAAAACGATGACCAGGAAGGCAAAGGATTTCCTGGCTGAAATATTTATGTACGTGGTTCAACACAACAACCACACATCTTTTCAGAGCAGCAGGTTTCAAAATACAGATTGCCATGATGGTCGCCAACATCCAAAACGAATAGGAACTACAAGAGGAAGAAGAAATATAGATAATAAAGAGCAAGACCATAGTACTGAAGTTTATGCACACCACCAACCTGAATATTTTATTATCTAATAAGAAACCTAATTAAATCCTATAAATCAACCAACACGCCACAGTATATTAACAAATCAAACATTTTTACAATGTTTATTATATTATATAAATGAACATTAACAACTCTGATTTATAGCAGCCATTTTCAGACTATCCTGTTACAGGAACTGTAAAATGATTTTCCGATTGCCACTTGTTTACCAAGTCCTATTTTTAGCGACATTTCCTTGTCCGACATTAAAAAGTGGTTCGATCTTCTCATCAGATGTAGATCGATAAATCGTGATGTGTAATAAAACCAATACAATGGGTTCGTTCAACTTTTTATTTATTTACTTATTCAATTAAAGCTAACAGACAAAATTAATTACAGGGTGGACTGATCTTACAAGGCAATTAGAGTATTGAACTTAGCTATAGAGATTCTTTGAATTGTATCAAAACAAATGAGTTTAATTAAGAGTAATTTAAGACATAGTTTGCAAGTGGCATTTATTTTATATATCTCATGAAATATATACGGTGAAAGATTGTCCAAAATTAACGGTTTATTTGATCAAAACTAAATAGGTTTTGTGAATTATTTCTAATATTTCTGTGGTTTTTAGTTGGATGCATTTAGTCTTACTCTTCCAATGGAGGTACAGACCAAATTGGACCTTGGTCTGTTGTAATTTCTGCCTCTCACTGTCAATCACGTATCTTCATGTTCTGGTGCCTATTAGGTTTTGCGCGTCCCCTGCCAGTTGTCTCTCATCTTTTCCGTTGCCTTTTTTGTGTCTTCTGTAGTATATTTTATAGCCTAGGGTTGTCTATTTAGGGCATGGCGATAGTTTGTCATTCAGTCTCACGATTGTGACCAGTCAGTCGAAATTTCTGGAGCCTCGCAATTTTCTTTGAACAGTTGGTAAAGTTAATGTCTGTATTAATTGACTGTATCTCTTTTTCGTTTGTTCAAAGATCTGCTGTCCAAACTTTCTTTTTGGGTTTAATCTGCAAAACAAACAAAACGTTATATTTGGATCTTCCATCATTTTTAAGATATAGATATTCAGATGACTATTCTACGAATTTTTTTTATTTATTTAAATTAACGTGTAAGAATATGACATCTATGTCAATCAGCACGAGTTACTGTTTACAGTTAACATGTTATATAATAATTGAAATTAAAAATAACTCAGTTAACATTTAAGATAAAAAACAGTTTGTTTAACAGTTGAATCTTCTGGAAAAATTTGATCTCCTTGTTAATTTGGTCTATGCTATTTAGGACCTTTTTGAAGATAGAACTGATACCAAGCTGTTGACATATACCAGAATATTTTGACATATTCGATAAGTACGTATATGTCTAATGGCGAGAGTCGTATGACAAAGCTGACATTATGCTTGAGAAGGTACAATAAACATTACAAGAAACGTTAAAATTGACTCGATATAAAAATACTTAAAAATCGTCGGACTTATTATTAATTATACTTTTATGCAACTTTTATGTTTTCCGTTTAATACTGATTTGAGTGTGTGATAAAGGCACAACATGATATACTAAAATTTAAATAACCAAGGAGCATTTTCGGGAAGTCTTGAGACAGTGGCGGTAAACTCAAACAACCATCACCAACGGAGAGAGCGGTAGAAGATTCCAGGATAAAATTCTGGTGAATGATCCTAGCAGCGCGAGTTGGCTAAATACCTTCTTCTTCTTCATAGAGTGCTGTTTCCGTATGGAGGTTGACAATCGATAATGCCCATTTTTATTATTGAACTTGCTGCTCAAAAACAAATCAATCGATCTGCATTAGATTTTTCAACCAAGAATTCTACCTTCGGCCAATAGATCTTCTTCCTTGAAACTTTCCTGTATTATGTCTCAAAATTTCTTGTTTTAGTCCCCTCATCACGTGGCTTAGATATTCTAGTTCTCTTGTTTGTATAGTGATGTATGGTGTACCAAACATTTCTCAACTTCATCAAGAACAGAAATTATTAATGTTAGTTGAAATAAAATTAAAAGTTCACGATAGTTCTTGTTTAGATGGGTAGATATATTGTGGAATACAATTTTTAGATTTCTCATGCCTTTCTTTCCATCTTTTTATGGTCTGTTTTGCTTGCAATTTATGGAAGGCACAGATTTAAGCAAAAATCTGAAGTTTGATTTCGTCAACCAAGAAATCTTCTGATTTTTACTTTCTGGTGTGATTATTGTTTATTGTTTTTATACTCAAGTAAAACCTATAGT
Source organism: Diabrotica balteata (assembly GCA_918026665.1). Taxonomy (NCBI): domain Eukaryota; kingdom Metazoa; phylum Arthropoda; class Insecta; order Coleoptera; family Chrysomelidae; genus Diabrotica; species Diabrotica balteata. The sequence goes on from OU898277.1 coordinate 19,847,109, forward strand.
TTGCGATAACATTATGTAATACACAAATAATGTTTTACTTTTAAAATAAGAATAAAAAAAGGAATTATTTTTGAACTGGGGCATTGTAAGATAACCTCAAAACAGTAAAGCATTCGAATGTTGACACGAGCTGTAAAGATAAAATAATACAAACAGTTTCTAGCCATTTAAATCATAGATAAAATATCCCAGTGACATTTTAATCGTTTTAAGTGGAAAGTAACTTCGATGATTACATTCTAACAAGGTACCTTATCTTCAGGGAAATGCGGGATGAGTTATTTTTGTCAGGTGGTATCACAATTTTTAAATATCTTTTCCGGAAAATGTACATTTTATATAAATTACTTTAAAATAACATTATTTATTAACACTTCAACTGCTGTCGATTTTCCGAAATATAATTTTAAAATTCTTAAATAGGTCACCTCCATATAGTTCTTTTCATTCAATGCACTTTTAAAGCGTATGCGTATTATTTTCTATACTTAAATTCTTTCCACCTTCCTCTCATCCATTTTTTCCTCCAATTTTATCTCCTTTTAATTCTTCTCTGTAGATAATCTATATGCCGTTTCATTTGATTTTATTTATGATTACACTTATGACATACGACAACAGTTAAAGAAGAAGTACGACAGCAAAGCTTAAAAGCAAGTAAAATGGCGGGATTTTTAATGACACAATCTGGAAGAACAAACACCTAAGACAAGAAACAAAAACAAGAATCTATAAAGCAGCAATTAGACCTATATTAATATACACGGCGGAGACAAGACCTTACACATCTACACTACTCCAAGAATTAACGCACACATTTACAAAAACAAAAAAAGCGATTCATTCGTATTTTAAATTAAATTGTATTCATTTTGTATGGAATATACCATGTATTTGGAATATTTTTATCACGTTACTTGTATTGTTTTTTTGTTTCAACGGTTTCTAAGGAACACAAAACAAAAGGTGCGAACTTGTCAATGTCGATAAGAGGTTAGTGTCATTTTCAGTCGTTGTGTGAACTATTGCTGTTTGCTGTGTAACATTTTGCTATTGTTTTAATCAAAATGCAACGCAAATCAAAAAATTTGACTAATGAAGAGTGTGCTCAAATAGTGGTTTTGCACGAAGAAGGTTGAAGTTACAGACATTTAGGCATTTAGGGAACGGTTCGGCGTACACCATACATCGGTCTCACGAATAATGGAACAGTACAGAGAGACAGGTAATCACTCTAGGCGTCCAGAACAAGATCGACATCGTGTAACAACGTCCGTTCAAGACCGTTTTTTTACACTTTGCACCCTAAGACAACGATTTGTAACTACCAGAAGCTTACAATCCCAACTTAAAGATGTTCATAATGTTCGAATCAGCTGTGAAACTATTCGCCAACGTCTCAAGGAAGGTAATTTGGTAAATCGTATACCTGCCAGCGGGCCAGCCTTGACCGTAGCTCATCGCAGAGCGCGTTTAGAATTTGCACGACATCGTATCCATTGGTTGGAGGCTGATTGGAATAGAGTTCTGTTTACAGATGAGAGCAGATTCTGTCTTTACAATTGTAGTAGGCGTATTGCTGTACCGACATCAGAATGAACGGTATGTGCAGTGTAACATGCGAAGAACGACGTTATTCGGTGAGAGGGTAGGTTATGGTCTGAGGTGGCATTTCTTTAACGGGTCGTACAGACTTGGTGGTGTTGAATAACGGTACCATCAACGCTCACCGATATATCGTTGACGTTCTTCAAGACCACGTTATGCCATTTGCTCCTTATATTGGCGAACATTTTGTTCTAATGTACGATAATGCACGACCGCACGTTGCAAATATAGTGCAAAATTATATAGAGGAAGTTGGAATCGACGTTATGGAATGGCCAGTAAATAGTGCCGATCTCAATCCTATAGAGAATGTTTGGGACTTGCTTGGTAGACGTCTACGAATTTTACTAATCAACCAAATACTCTGCAGGAACTTAAACAACGTCTTGTCCAAATGTGGAATGAACTGGATCATAATATTTTAAGACCGTTTATTTAAAGTATGAATCGTCGATGCCAAGCTGTCATTCGTAGCAGGGGTGGAAATACGTCTTATTAAGCAAAAAAACTTGAACAATTTCCATTTTTCGGATTAGAGATTTTGTTAATCATTGTTTTAAGATTGTGTTAAGTTTATGAATATTGAAGATGGTTAGCGACAACATCACTAAATATGTTTGTTTTACAAAGTAAAGTAATACGAAATAAAATGCTTTTCATTTCAGTTAATATTTTCGTGTTATATGGTAAGTTTTAAAGTTGTGCGTTAATTTTTGGAGCAGTGTAAAACGAGATGACTACTAGAAACAACAGAGATGAAAATACTTCGACGAATATCAAGAAAAAGTCTGTTGGTTAGGGAGAGAAGCGAAAACATAAAAAGAGCATGCAATATAGAAGACATAAATGGATGAGTGACAAAACGGAAACAGGAGTGGAACGAACACATTAGCAGAATAACAGAGGATAGAATAGTACGAATAACACGAGATAAGTCACCAAATTGACGAAGAAGTACTGGCAGACCAAGAAAAAGATGGTGCCATAATTTAAACAATTTATTAGACTAATATTGAAGAAGAAACTGGCTTTAAAGCCTACATACAAGAAGGAAAAAGAAAAAGAAGACTTATGACATATACTTATGACTAATGAACGAATTTAAAAGAACAGTATGTTTAATGTGTGTAAAATATTTAATTTGATTTTGGCGCTTTCGGCTTACAAAGCTGTCCTCATTGCTATGGTCAAATCTATAAAGTAGCGCTACTGAAGAGGGATCCCATTGGTAAAAAATACAAAATTTGTTCTTTAAAAATTAATTAAACTTCAAAAGTACTAAAAAAACATCTAAATCTCCTCATTATTAGACTATATTAGACTCCACAAAATAACACATTCAACTTTGTTCATAGTGTGGCTTCACGGACATCGTGATTATAGTGAGCATATTCGAAGAATTACAAATCATGATGAAGACATTTGCAGACAACTCTCAATGGCAGTGAGACAGAACAAGTCCAGGAATATAGCCACCTAGGCCAAATTCTGAAACTTGACAAAGAGGACCAAAGTGCGGAAGTCACTAGAAGGGCGAGACGTATGAGCAGGATTTGAAAAGCTTAGTTGAATACTTAAGAATTGCAAAATATCTTAATACTTCAGGAGCAATGTGAATTCTTCCGATCATAATATATATGGATGTCAAACCAAGACCCTAACCAAGGCAAATATGAATAAACTAGCCACAACAGAAAGGGCAATAAAAAAGGCAATGTTAGGTATACGACTCTCAGTTAAGAAGAGGAACGACTGGGTAAGATCAAAAACAAAAGTTGAGGATTTCACAACAAAAAATGTCATACTCAAATGGAGCTTCGCAGGTCATACTGCTAGATAAAAAGACCGACATTGAAACGTTGCACGTTTACATACAATATGTTTATCCGAAATCCAGAATCAGTGATCACTACGCAGCGGCTTTTTCGCACTCACTTTAATATTGGTAGGCGTGGAGCGGTTCCATCTCATAACACAATCTTAAGATGGATAAAGAATTTTAGAACAACAGGCAGTGTCATGAAAAGACAAAACAACAAAGTCCGAATAAAACAGTTAGAACTCCTGTAAACATATAGATCAAAATCAAAGTTGAGGATTTCACAACAAAAATGTCATACTCAAATGGAGCTTCGCAGGTCATACTGTTAGATAAAAAGACCGACATTGGAACGCTACAATACTGGGTAACAATCGAGATCCGATATTTCGAGAACGCATAGTACGAAACTTGAGGGGGTGAGAGTGGGACAAGTGCAGCGTTACTACGTCTATAGTAGTACTAGTGTGCCATTTCAGTAAACATGGAGCAGTAGACGATAGAACATTGCACGTTTACATACAATATGTTTATCCGAAATCCAGAATCAGTGATCACTACGCAGTGTTTTTCATCACTACGCAGAATTTTTAGAACAACAGGCAGTGTCATGAAAAAAACAAAACAACAAAGTCCAAATAGAACAGTTAGAACTTCTGTAAACATACAGTGAGTGAGAGATGCCGTCATCAGAAACCCTACATGGCCCGCTCGAAATCATGCAATTGAGCTAAACATTAATCGGGAATCGTTTAGAAAAATATTGCATAAGGACCTAAAAGTTTACCCCTATAAATTGCAGATTGTCCAGAAATGAATGGAAAGAGATGTTGAACAAAGTGAGGATTTCGCTACGAGAATGCAAGTTCTTTTGGAGGATAACTTAGGTCAGCATCTTCTAATTAGGTCAGCATCTTCTAATGAGCAACGAAGCTCATTTTCATTTGGACGGAACCATTAATAAACAGAATTATAGGTACCGTGTTCCGTGAAAACTCACGAAATCTCCATGAGCGTCCTTTTCTCAAAAAGTCAATGTGGTGTGCCATTGGTCCGACTGGCATTATTCCATAGAGGCTTCCATATCGTCACCATTAATTATATTCGCTACGTTGACATGATCCATTTTTTTTTGTTCCAAAAATATGCACAAAAGTGATAAACCCAAGGAATGTGTGGTTCTACGGATGGTACCACGGCACATACTGCTCATGCTTCAATGAATATTCTCCGCAACCTATTCCCATGACAACTCATTTCACGTTTCGGAGATTTGCTGTGGCCTAATTTCAAGTTAATTGTCACGGTAATACGAAACTTTACACTTGTGTGTATACTTCTGACCCAAAATACAAAAAAAGCCAAATTCTCCATACTTAAAACATAATAAATGAGATAGCCAGTCTAACAATTTTACGAAATAACAGGAAGCAATATATTTTAACAAAGTCGTTAGAATACAACATTGAATTAGATCACATTAAAGTACACTAAAAGAAAAATATTAAATGTAAAAATATGAACAGAAATAGTACATACTTTCCCAAACACGTGGGAGTATTTAAAAAGTCGTGTATATGCTAACAAGCCTCGTAATTTGATCGATTTGAAAAACGCAATTCGCCAGAAAATCCTGACTATTGATCGAACGATGTTAGAGCGTGTTATGGAGGATTTCATAAAGAGGATTGAAAACTGCATCCAGATTGTAAATGGCATAATATAAGCCTCATTTTTGATGGTAATAAAATAGCATTTTCTTGCAAATTTCTTGTGTACCATTTGGTTCAAAATCATTCTATTTCCAATTGTCACCCATTACAACATTGGAGAACTTACCAAGGTAGAAGACCAAGAGGAAGACTACATATGAGATGGATAGACGACATAAAAAGAATAGTCGGAATAAATTGGAAGTATATTGCTCAGGATACAGATCGCTGCAAGGAGCTATGAGAGACCGATGTCCAAAAATGGACGATATAAGGCCAAGAAGAAGAAGGAGACGAGTATAAATACCCGACCATCTGGACGGAGTTAAAACGGAAGCAGTGGTGGTGGAACAGGAATTTGCCAGGTTAACTGTAGAGAACTGGAATAAACTGTGTGAAAATGTTGTCAAGGTCGAAAGTAAGTACTGGAAAATAAATGTCGCATAGATGTAACTACTGAAGAGTTAAAGATTGATTTCAATGATTCCAACGACGCGACGACGACAATGAATCTGCTTTTGAAAGTAAATACCATAATATAACATTATCATACAATGCATTCACAAATTTTTCCTTTGTCTACTATTCATAAGTTGTTTTAATATTAATACTATAAATAATAACGGTTTTAGTAAAAACAATCTTTAGCAATGAGTAAATCATATTGTAATACGTATTGTTTTAAGTATAATGGTGCCAAATATAATCTTTTATTAGCCGAATATAATCTTTTATGATAACATATATTTTAATACAGTGTGCCTACATTGTACCTGTATTTAACAATTTCAGTTATTTTTGAAAAGCCGCTGTCTCATTAGGTGAGGCATTTCTGTTCCTAAAAATTCTCGCCATTGCAATTGGAAGCAGCAATATTTTCTAATAATTCTCTAATAATCTCTTTATTTATTTAGAAATTTATTTTATTTATCGTATGGCATACAATAAGAACACACAATTAAAAAAATCAATATAAAAATGTTACATGAAGTATTACAAACGAACATCTAATGTATTATTAACATAATGTAAAACATTTTCGGTCGCATTCAGGAACTCATCGAAAACTCCACGGAATCGCCTTCGGGGACATTCTTCAACAATGTAACGGACGGTCTGTCGTTGCGCACCACAGTCACACTCAGGAGTAAGGGCTTTTCCTTTTCCCCATCTATATAAGCTGTCAGCACATCTACCGCTGCTTGTTCTTATTCTGTTTAGCGTTGTCCATGTATTGCGGGTCAGTTCAAAGCCTGGCGGTTTCTGATCGATACAGGCCATTTGATGTGCTTCCTGTGGTGAGTCGCTCTCCCATTGTGTTCTCCAAGCTTTGGCAAGGTTGAAATGTTCCTGATGTAAGGAGTTGGCTCTTAGCAATGGAGGATATCTGGAGCGCAGTCTGTTTATTTCGATATCAAGCTTATCTTGGTGTATAGGTAGTTGATGGTTAGCCTCAATTTTTCGATATTCTCTGAGAAGAAAATGACTTCTTCGCAGTTTCGGCGGTGGAATGTGACTCAGAATGGGAAGCCAATAGTTCGGTGTGGGTCTAATTGTACCTGAGATCATTCGCATTGTCTGGTTTAATTGAGTGTCAATAATCTTTGTGTGTTTGCTATTGAGCCATACCGGGGAAGCATATTCAGCCACCGAGTATACAAGTCCGAGAGCGGATGATCTGAGTACGGAGGCTGAAGACCCCCATGTAGTGCCACATAGCTTTTGGACTATATTATTTCTCGTTTTCAGCTTTGCTGCCGTTCTTTGAAGATGTTCTTTAAAACTCAATGTTCTGTCCAGAGTCACTCCAAGATATTTTGGTGTCGAGTTATGAGTGAGCAGTCTGTTTTCGAAATGGATGGAGAGTTTTTTGTTGGCTTGGGCATTATTCAGATGGAAACAGCACACTTCGGTTTTCGTTGCATTAGGCCGTAGCCTCCATTTGCGAAAGTATTCTCCCATAATGGCAAGGTCATGCGCTAATATTGTTTCTGTGATATCCATGTTATTATGTCTTGCTGCAATGGTCCAATCGTCAGCGTAGCCAAATTTCTGCGAAGTTGTCCTAGGTAGGTCCGCGATATATAAATTGAACAGTAAGTTCAAAATACCACATAACACACAAAAACAACATAAGTAAATGAAGTTAACTTATTATCAAATTATTAAAATTCATAATTAAGATATCTAAGAAAAATCAAATGTGGTTTACAACATTCACTCTAAAGGTAACACCCAGAAATAATTCTGCAAATAATATACCTACCCTTAAGTTTCCAACCACGTCCGAAAAGACTGATATCAAGTGGATGAAAAATTCTACTCATCCTATAATACATAACGTCCGAATAGACCTTGATAATATCCAATAACTTTATACGAACACCATTCTGATTCGCTAATCCTAGCTATATTAATTTGAAAATTACTTTGATTCAATAACTGGCTTACAATTATTTTTTCTTGAAGGTTGTGAATACAATGAAATGACGGTAAAAAGCCAAGATTTTGCAAATTTTACCAGCGCGCTTCAATTTGAAGTGGCAATTTAAAAAAAAAGGAGCTCGACAGTTCTCTCCCACTTTTTCGTGGCGGTATTTTACAAGTACCACCATTTTAAGGGTTATAACTTTCTACTCATTACTTTTGAATGCCATCTATCTAAGTTGTATCACAAAATTTAGATACTCATTTGGAATCCTTTCAGTTTTCAGCTCTGAATGTTAATAAACAATAGAAGAATGATTTTAAGAAAAAAATAAAAAAAAAAGAAAAAAAATCTTGGTCATCTATTGGTCATAGAAGGTTCTGTTTTTTTTAAGTGAGTTTTTTCACCAGCTTTTAATTTGGCCTATACATTAGCGTGTGGCATAAACAATATCAAAGGTATTATAAATGTTTATAAGCTAAAACGTCATTTTTTTTCACTCTTCACTTTTCACTTTTTCACTCAACTTTTTTTATTAAATGTTTAAGTTTTTTTAATACTCCCTAAAACTACAGCTTTAAAGAATCGATTTCAATTTACAAAATGGCTGTAGAGTTACTGTTTGGGCTAGCACAGTTGTTTAAATAATCGCTCTCTGGAATAAAGAAATTGAATATTTTAAAAACTATTTGGTGGGTCTGTTTGCAATTTGGGATACTTTAATAATTCACCAACTGTCACAATTTTAAGTAGTTATATAACATGTTTTTATACAAAAAACAAAGTTATTACCATTTATAAATTACTACAAAAATTATAGTAAAAAAAGTTTTGTTTTTTTTTATAATCTCACTCAATTGTTTATGCATTTTATTTTGAAAAATATCTCATACGAAAGAACTTTTAATGATCTACAATTTTTATTTGAAACATTTTTCTCTAGAATGTATAATAAACTTTTTATAGGCAAAAACTGATTTTTACTTTTTCAGATTTATAAAAAAAGAAACAAAACAAAATCCATTATACTTCTTTACGAATTTTTCATCAGCTACCCCTCATATACTTTTAAGAACCTTCAAACATCTGAACAAGATTTTTTATATTTTTTTTCTTCATTCACTGGCGTATAATAATACAGTCCTATGACTAACCTTTCACTTTCAAAGTTTCCAGCTGTTTTTCATTCCCTACTCACGTTACGCTAGGGCCCCTAGGTCAGATCAATAAACTTCACGTTTTATACCAAAGTGTCTGATAAGGATACTATGTTTGTCGGCAGATATTTTGTTGGCAGATATTCATTATTTGCTCAGTGATACACTAATGGGGATTGCCGATAAGTTTTAAAAAATATTGAAAAATACAAATGCCAAGGTTGGAATGCGGGGTTCAATGTTTAGCGACAAGTTGACTTTTCAGTTAGCCAAGAAAGGTATTAATCAGAATGTAGATATTTTTATACTGCAGATAGTATTATTTACAACAGATCAATTCGGAACATTACAAAGAATAAAAAGAGGAATGAAATATAAATACCAAAAATCTTTGAATACTTTGATCGATAAGTTTATAAATTATGTACACATAGCAGATTCAGAAGTTTTTATTAAAAATCCTTTATAGCCTATAGAAAAAACAACAAAAGTTATGCAAAATTAATTCAAATTTTTTTTCGCACATTTTTATTTATTAACAATTTAAGTGAAAAATACCTGATTCTTAGAATTTTCGTCTATAAGTTAAAACCATCAAGTTTTATCAAAAAACTGAAAAAAGAATCGGTTGGTTTATTGAAAACCCTTTGAAATGAGTTGTAGTATGGAATAGCTGATTCGCCAGATCAATTTTAAAGCTTGATGCTCCATGGATTTGGTTTTCCTCTCATATATTGCTTGATAACTAATTTACCAATGAAAGGAATCATGGTTTCATCTACGCAACATAACTGCAGTATTACTGAAAACAGAACTGCAGCATAACTGCGTATTTCCAGTATAACGATGTTAATTTTTTGCTTTACTCACTATATATTCCATGTTCTTATATTCATTAAGGATGTCTTTGATATCGACATTTATAAAACATTCTCACGAATACGTCTTTCTTTATAAAAATTTCTTAAACCTCTTTCATTGCTGTTGCAAAGTTTTCTCCTCCAAATTCCATTAAATGTTTGTGAAATGGTTACTACTTATATAGATTAAATAAAAGAATCATTTTCAATCCCACCTACTATCGAATGTTCTAGTTTCCAATATTTTTGTTTCAGAACAATTTTTTTTGGAACTGGTTAGATAACTGTAAATATTTGTTAAAAATGCATTTTATTATTTTAAATACAGTAATTAATATTTTTAAATATATTTAAACAAAAAAAAAACAAAAAAGTTGCCTCACCGTGACAATGTTAGCACATTGCCGTGACCAGGATTCGAACCTGGGTTACCACGGCCACAACGTGGGGTCCTAACCACTAGACGATCACGGCTACTGAGGCGATGTGTGTTACGATTCTACTTCGAATATTTTAAAACTCCAACCTAACATTCCATGAAAAGAAATTTAGGTCAGCTATTTACAAAAGAAACAATGTACTTAATATTAATTCAATTAATAAACCGTTTTATATAAATGAGAACGCTAATAATTAAAAATAAAGTAATTAATCAGTGGAAATAATAACAAATAAATGTTTCCGATTGTAAAAATGCTAAGATATTAAATATTCATCAGTCTGTAAAATAGTTGTTTATTGCTTATTGTAAAATCTATAAATTTCTCAAATAAATTATGACCTGTCAAGATTTGACAGTTGTCCATCTGTTTTGCTAATTTCAGAGATATTAAACCTAGTTTAATTTCTTTCGCTAATTTGAACAGTTTTGGTTTAGTTTTATTATGGTTTTGAAATGTTGAAGTACCTAAATGTTAAAACGTGTGCTCCTTTTGTGCATCCTCAGTGGGTGTGGATCCTCAGTATTCTGTTAATATTGTGGTATGTAAATAAGTAAGTTTTTAAGCTAACAATGTGTATTACTTAATTATTTGACTTTCACTTACCTATTTGGTTGTTAACTAGTTTTTGTAATTAACGATAATTGACAGTAATAATATATTCACATATTACATTACATCAGCCAATTAACTTTTGTGCTTTTCTTCTTTGGGTCTCTAACCTGGTCGAGTGTCGTGATAACTATTTTGAGTACCAGTATCAGTTTTTTTCCGATGATCATTCATATTTCTCTAGCTTCAGTCGTTTTCATACATTTGGCACATCTACTTTTTGAAATCTGTTACTGACATGTAACTGTTCCTCCCTTAGAAACGATAAGGAATTAGATAACTAGGGATAAAAGGTTGGTCAATTAAGTTCGAGAATGTTAATAGAAGAAATCACCATATGGATAGACACGGAAAGTCTGCTAAAGCTCTTCCACCTTATAGGTATAGAAGATTATTTGACAATAATGGAGAATCTGGAGAATATATGGACACTTGCAGACACACGCCCTCTACAAGAAAACTTGATATAACAAAACTGGTCTACGTGGAGAGAGAGTCGAAGATGCAATATCCGCCAGAGGTTTAAAAACTGAAGATTGCTTTGACAGAAAACGCTGATAATTAGGATGTGATAAACGGCACCAGCTGTAGAAGACTCGCCTATTATAGATAATAATATAATTTTGACCCATTTGGAAATGAGAACAGTTTCATAGATGTGCGAATTGACGATACCAATACTCCTTTATTGTAAGATTTGTGAAAAGTCAAAGACTGTTATGGTTGGGACTTGTGCAGAGACAAAACGATGCAAAAACAACAAAGAAAACGTTACAATGGAAGCCCACAGGAAGGCGAAAAAAAGGAAGGCCCAGAACGAGATGGTTGGATGACGTGGAAGACGACCTGAAAACAATGAACATAAGACAATGGAGAAGAAGGGCACAAGAGAGATTTGAATGGAAGGACATAGCCAGACAGGCAAAGACCCATCCAGGGTTATGATGCCAAAAGAAGAAGAAGAATACTCTTTTATTGTTTGATATAGTTTTGAAATATATGACAATCTATGATGTAATTCGTAGAGCAAAATAATTATGCAATATTCATTCTGCCACTTTTTATTGAATGAAAATACATTCGGTAAGCGAAACACCGCACATGGCGATTTTTAAAGTAATCGTAGTATATTATAGCATTAATGTTTCTAATTTTACACGATCCCTCTTCAGGTGATAGTCATAACTTAAATGGGAAAGTACATCGTGTGAAGCCTCATTTACAAGATTTTGAATTGGCGTCGTTGGTCAATTGTATCTGGTTGTGTCTGTTATACTTTGGATTTTAAGTAACCCTATAGAAAAAATCTAATGGCTTTAGGTCAGGAGATCTTGGTGGCCACTCTTATATGCCCCGTCGGCCAGTCCATCTTGCCGGAAAAACATTATCTTGATAATAATAACACCGTGGCGGCATAGTGGCGCGTTGCTCCGTCTTGCTGAAATATGACGTTTTGAGGATGATTGAAACTCTTGCGGATGATTTGTAATTATATTATTGATTGCCAGCGTTATCTCAGTTTCCAACAGGAGGTGGAAGTATTTAGGTAAGTTTCACCATTGAAATTACCGTCAATAAATATTGGGCCTACAATATGCCTGTCCCAAAGATTCAATTTTTGTGGAAATTGGTTTGACATTCTCGAAATAATCTGGGATTTTTCATCAGACCAGTATCTAACATTTTGACGATGAACGTGATTCTAAAAAAAATGTTGCTTCGTTACTGAAACAAATGTGTTGAAGATAAAATTAGGGATCTGTGCAATATTATTTGCCATGGTTTCGCAATATTCCATCCATCTATCTGGGTCATCCTTTGTTTTTTCTTGAACTATTTTTATTTTGTAAGGATTAAATTTATTTCTCTTTAGAATTTTTAAGATTGTTTATCTGAACTACTTCACAAACGTGAGCACCATGTTAGTAAAAGTAAATGGATTAATGACAAACTCACTTAACACAGAAAGCTGTTTATCTTCGGATAGACGTTTTCTTACTGTCCTTTTCTAATTTTGAACACTTTCAGTTTCAGCTTAAAAAAAATCGCTTAAAACTAACTACATTAAAAGTGTCTGTATATTGGTTGGTCAGGATAGCGTTCATTAAAAATTCTTACCGACTCACGGTAATTCCGGCAAGTTTTACTTAAATTGATCATTTCCCATTTTTCTTACGTAAATTACGAGGTTTTACCATTTTAAAATTCACAATAAACAAATTTCTCTTAAAATAGCAAAAAAACTTAAGTTATTAATACTATTTATTGATGATAGCTGTCAAAAAACAATTTAGTTGCGAAAACGAAAGAAGATCATTAAGTTTTTGACCAGGTCTAGAGGTACGTAGGTACATTGAAGCTCTTTCTCGCATAATGTAGATTTTGTAAATTTTAGAACCAAAGTATTAAAAATTTTTGAAATCAGTATTTCAAAAGCTTTTAAATGAGGTGTGTCATGATATACTTTCCCATTTAAAAAAATCAAAGTTATGACTGTCACCTGAAGAGGTATCGCTAAAGTTCGAAACATTGATGCTATAATACACTATGATTATTTTAAAAGTCGAGCTGTCCGAGCCTTTTGCTTACGTGCTAAAATAAATACGGTAATAGGGAGGGGGGATAACACTTATTCCAGCGCATGGTATAAAGCAATGTGTTTGAGAATAAATATTTAACCCAAAGAGTCAGAATTTTTACATTCTATTCTCAAAAATTATTTTTGAGCTTTCTAGTTGTTTCAGTTAACATTTAGTTCTATTGGTAAAATGATCGGATTGAATTAAGAAACCAAATATTTTGTAGTCCAGCGAACAAAATTATTATCATTTCAATGAATAAATAATTTTCTTTCAAAATACAAAATAATATTATATACAAATACTAACCATAGGAATTATTCAGGCTGTTGGCCTGATTTCTAACCTTTTTTTCTTCTTGTCGCTGTCGCGTTAGGTTACAACAGTATCCATTGCACCAAAAAGTGTCTCCAAATCGAGTAGCGAGAACAATAAACCAGAACTACATTTCCGCCGTCGGCAATTTAGTCATTAATTTAATTAGACTAAAGTTGGCGTGGATGTTTTAAAAGTGACCTCCAGCTTAAGTTTGCATTGTCGGTGGCAAAGCCACGGCTATTTTTGCACCATATTAAGTTGTTTTCGACGCCCAATCGAGACGGTTTTGGCCATCCGGTCGATAAAATTTTAAAGCGATACCGGGTTAATTTAAATGAAGTGTTGAATCAGTGATTTGCCTTCACGGAATGCAGGTCAAGAATCTAAGGTTGGTCATTGGTCAATGGAATGAAGAATTTTGTGCCATATGTGCAATCTCTGCAAATAAAGAAAATGTTCTAAAAAATATAATTAATATTCAATGTTTCCTCGATATTTAAACAGTAAATTTTTCCGATTTTTCTTACCAGTATTGTAAATCTCAATTTTTCGGAGAATTTGATTCCTTATTTTCTTTTTGTTCAATTTGTTCTGTCTTTAGAAAATTTTCTGTGTGTGTCTACTAATTATTTCACTATTTTCAAAAAAAATTTGAAAGATCTATTCCATTGCACAAAGTTTTTACAGCAGTTTCCAAACTGAATCATGGGGATTAAAGCATATGACTTGCTAGAATCAAAAGCAGCACTTGTGAACGCAAGCAAGTAAACAATACTTTAATCCAACCTGTGAGACTTGCACACACCTTAATTGACAGTATGACATTAGGGTTATAAGATTCATTGGAGCGAGCTAAGTGATTCTTGTTTACTGGTGAATCCTCCAGAACATCCACCCCCCCCCCCCAATAGCGCTAGCTGTAAAGTGCTTATCATGTGAGAGTTCTAGGTACAAGGAGTCCCACAGGAAATAGTACCACGAACAATGCAGGCCAGCGTAAAACGCTCTAGTCCCGCTCTCTCTAGTGGCTTTTCATCGATCTGTATTGCTTGCTCAGTCCTCGACGGCGCTTGAGGATATGGCCCCTCTTGTCCGTTTTTGGTTTTTTGTGATTTTTTGAAAGTTGTCTAAACATAATAAACATCATTAGTAAATAATGCAATGCCAAAATGCAGAAATTTTTCTTTTGATAAAGCTACGAGTATCCAGACTATATTATATATTTACTAATATTTGCTGTTTGGGTCTTCCTTCTGCGCTTCCATCGACGGTATACATAATACCTTAATATCTCTCGCGAGGATTGGGCTTGTATAGTTTTCTAGCTCAGACTATTTTACTCTGGCTTTCTACTAGCTTTTCTGGACTGTCGCGAGAACATGCGGTGCATTACCTTCGTGCATTGTGACTCCTACGTATTTTGCTTCATTTTTCCATTCGATGGGTCTGTTTGCACGATCAGCTGTTCTTCTTTGTTATCTCTTCTGTTTTTGAAGATAACAGCTTGTGTCTTCTCTGGATTTATAACTATTTTCAATTGGATAGGTACTTTTTCCATTTTTCTATAGTATCTAATGCCATCTGTAGATTTCTTACAGCTATATCAGATTTCTGTGTTTTGCCGCAATTGCTGTGCCGTCTGCATAAAGGCTTAATAAAGTTTCTGGTATTCTTGTGACGTCGACAGTGTAGATTGTGTACAGAACGGGTAACAGGATCACCCCCTCTAACACTTCGGCTTCCGGAGCTTTGTGCTCAGACCGGACTTGTCCTTTCTGGCATATATAATACGTCTAGCATAATAATAGTTGAACAAGTACGCAGAGATCTCGTCAGATCTCGGGGACAGAATCAGCATGATTCTGTCTCCGGCTTCTATAGACAATATATCTTCGCCTATTTTAAAAATTTTAAAGTGTTTGTTCGTCCTTGTGTAGTGTATTGTAATGTTCCATTTTATGTTTATGACATTTTACCGTTATCGGATAGGCCGCAATTGACGAAATGCCCCTGAAGATGATCTAGGTATCAAAAGTAGTTGAGCAAGATTAAATTAATACTGTGCTTGATATTTGCTTTTTATATTATCAATATAAAAAGGTTAAAAACAGTTTTAAAGTATTTATAAGTTTTATTTCAAATGTTTTTTTAAAGCATTTCCGATTTGGCAGTCGAAACGTCAAAATGTAGTTCTCATTATAATTAATTGTGGTTTAGTCCCATATAAATACCATCTAAGTTAAAATATGCTATAGGAAAATAATAACTCTGAATACTTTTGATGTATAAATATAACCAAACATTTTCTCTAATAATTATTTTCAACAGTGTATTTGGTCAAAACAAAAACGACCGGGGTCAAAATATCAAACGAGGAAATGGACATGTTCACTATCCACATTCACATCCGTTTTGATTTCGATTTGCTCATCATCTTCTCGTGATACTAACAAAAGATTGCATGTTGACGACACACTTTTTAAATATTTGGTAATCGAATTGTGGATCCCTCTTAGGCTAGATGGTTGTATTAATATTTTATTTCGAGATGATTAAAATTATACGGGGAAATGTATGAATATTCTGTTTATTTTTACCGCAATTCATCCAATGAGTCAATCAAGTATTTTCATATTTTTACAACGCCCCCATGATTGATCGCTTGCGTTCATCATAGTTACCTTGGCAATGCTTTTACAGAATTATGTTGTACAGAATGCTTAGAAAGGCTCTTCACAAAAGAAAGCTGCAAACGTTGTAATTCATGTTATATCGATTTGATAGTATGAATTAGATGATCATTTTCGGTAGTTAAATTATTATTAAATATATTTAATGGGATTAAGCTACAATTTTTATTTAAAATACGTTATATTTGATATGTCCACTTTTGGTTTTTTTTGATATTTTGGAAATTGTTCTCAAAATAATTAGTATCTTCCAAGCTTTGCTGAGCCAATATTTTTATGTGGTACGCGCATATAAAATTCGCCTTTTCGTTTTTTAGACATCTTTATTTCTCAAAATTTCCCGATCAACGTAAGACGATTTTTTATTCTCCTCAAATGTATTTATGTCTAATGTACCCATATTCACCCTACCGAATCGACTTTGATCTCACACGCAGAGTTTTATTTTATTGTATTTGGTATATTGTTTATTGAACGTTCTCTATGGTATTTTGGATACTCAATTAACAAATGGACTACGGTAAGAGGTTCCAGAAGTCGCACAGGTCATGATCTTAGTGTGCCCTACACGTAGGCGCGTTAGAACCGTTTGAATAAACCGTGTACTAGCACTAGTTTTTCACTGTCGTGTATCTGAATTTAGATTCACGATAGAAACCATTCGCGCTGCCACTGACCAATCACTTTTTGTTTAAAAAACGTTTTGAGATCTTTACATATACTCATCATCAATGGCGCTACAACTCTTCGTGAGTCTTTGCCGCGTTTACTATTGCCCTTGTTTGTCGGTCCTGTGCCAGTACTTTCCATTGTCGCACTCCCATTTTCTCTAGATCTTCTTTGACTGCATCTTTCCACCTTTTTCTAGGCCGCCCTACAGACCTTCTTCCATCTGGCCTTTTCCAGAACACATTGTTTATAAGGCGATTGTCGTTACTGCGTATCACATGTCCTGCCCATCTGAGTCTATTGGCCTTTATATATCTGACTAGATTTTCTTTTCCGAATAGAGACTCTAGCTCGTTATTGTATCTGCCTCTCCATTCGTTTGTCACGCTGTCTCTGCAAGGGCCATATATCATTCGAATTTTACGTTCCCACACCAGCAATGTATTTCTCTTTTTGTTAGCGTCCATGTTTCGCTTCCATACGCGACTGCTGGTCGTATTATGGTCTTATATATCCGGATTTTTGTACCTTGTGAAAGAAGTTTTGACTTCATTAGATGTTGCATTGCAAAGAAAGATATATTTCCTGCCATTATTCTCGTTTCAACTTCTCGCTCTAAGCGTTTTTAAGCGTTTTTATGGCATGCGTAATTTCTTCCATGCTTGATTGTTGTTTTCTCACCACTTTCATTGTTTTCATCAGTGAAATTTTGGATATTCAGGAGCTCTTCAAAATATTCAGCCCATCTTTCTATTATTTTGTTTTCGACAGCCAGCATTTCTCCATTTTTATCTCTTACGAAGTTGGGTGTGCTTATATACAAGCCTCTCTTATGTTGTCTTACCTCTCTGTCGAAATTTTTACTTTGATTTCGTCTGTGTTCTTCAATGTCGATAATTCCTATATGCGATGGGATCCACATAAATTTAGGAGTTATGTGGTTCTCTTGGGCGATTTGTAGTTCCGTTTTTATTAGTTGCTCCAAGGGCTGGTTAGGATACAGATGCTGTATTGCAAGAAGAGAGCTGAACGAGTCGGTGAGAAACAGAGGTTTTAAAATTCTTGAGAGGTTTGCCTGTTTTAGGGCACGGTACAAAGCAAACAGTTCAGCGGTGAAAACACTTGAGCTAGGCGGTAGTTTAAATTTGAAAGTAGACGTTGGAGTAACAAATGCACAACCAATGTCTTCATTAGATTTAGAGGCATTGGTAAAGATGTTTGTGCAGTTAAGGTAGTCTCGTTCAAGAATCTCTTTTAGTTGTTTTTGATTAGTTATGTTGTTATTGCATTTTTTGGAGAACTCTATTAGAGAGGTGTTGCAATTTGGGATGCTTATTAACCATGGAGTCGGATGTTGGATATTACAGTGAAATACATCTGGGATTTTTGTGCAAAATTATTCAGAATTGATCTTACTCGTGTGTAATAAGGTTTTCCAGTACGAGGTTTATTAAAGAGAAAGTCAAGATTATTTTTAGAAAAAGTATTTTCGAGGAGTAGATGATCCTTATTAGCAGCTTCAGAAGAAGCGTGTGAAAGTGTTGAAAGTGCCCTCCTATACTGCAATGATGTGTGATGAGTAAAGTGTGAAAAGCTCCGAGAACGATCCGAAGTGCGCATTATGGATTATATCTAATGGTTTTAGGGTACTCTTGGTTGCGGAGACATAAACATTTGAACCGTAATCGAGTTTGAATCTAATTAGTGTTTTATACAGAAGAGTAGTGTAGAGAAGTCAGAACCCCAGAAACGATTTGATAAGGTTTTAAGCAAATTAAGTTTTGTTTATCCTTTAATTGCATATTAGCGTCTAGTTTTGTATGTACTTTTTCCAGGAAAGTTTTTGATCCAGCCACATACCAAGGAATTTCACGGAGTTCTGGAAGGGAATGATGCTGTTGTGAAGATAAAGGACTGGTGTAATGGATGATTTTTTAGTAAACACCATACCAGTTGTCTTTATAACGGAGAATTCGAAGCCTGTACTAGCTGTCCATTCATCTAGTTGGGTTAAAAGTGTCTGTACTATCCTGCACATAGATTCTTTTTGTGCTCCTTTAATGTAGAGATAGTGCAAACAGTCCTGACCATGGAGCTGCGTGAAGGCAGAGTCAAAATTCACGTAAAGGCAGAAAGATTCTATTGTAAGTGGAATTATGCTAACAAACTGAAACGATCTACCATTCACGTTGCATAGTACAGTGCGTTTCGCATGGAAGTGGGGACTAAACCAAATTTCGTCTACTGCGCCGTGGTCAGGAGTGTTTGAACTATCTCTACACTAAGTCGTCGGCATAGAGGCGAGCTTTGAAAGGTTTATGTAATATATTGTTTATGGCAACTAGGAATAGGGTAGGACTAAGTACCGAGCTTTGTGGGGTGCCGTTTTCTGCAGTATAAAAATCGGAATAAACTTTATCAACTATTTTCGATATAGGCTCAGCAGTGTCCTCTAATATTGGAAGCGTGCAATTTTTTAATAATCTTGAATCTCCAACACGTATAAAGTTTCTTCTATATGATGTTTTTAGGAAAGAGATAATTTTAAATAAAAAACGATTGTTTATGTCCCTGCATGTCAAACATTGTGATTAATGATTCGTCAACAGTAAACATGCTAGTAGCCGTTTTTCCAAAACACTTTAATAAAACAAACAAAGCGATCTTTATATTTATAAATCATCGATTATCATTAGACTGAAACTTAAATTATATTTGCAAAAAAATGATTGATAATCCCGGGGACATAAACCTTTTAATGCACTCCAGAATATTGACCCATATTTTATTTATGCATGATCAAATTGTATTAATGAAGTCGTCGTTTTGTTTAATATGTTTAATGTACCACAGACTTGTGTTCGCTACTGAAAGTTGTTAGTGAGACACCAGATGTTTACAGCCGTAGATGTTCATTACTCTATTATATAGTGTCTAAATTTCCGTTACCGAACTGTTATTATCTATTTTAGCGATATTTCTTCTTACGGTGCCTTATCCTTAAGGACGTTGGCCATTACATTTGCCCATTTAATCTTATTTGTAGCAGCCCTGAATAGTTCTATGGAGGTCATGTTCGTCCATTGCCGTAGGTTTTTAAGCCAAGAGTTGCGTCTTCTTCCTGGTCCTCTTTTGCTATTGACTTTGCCTTCGATTATAAGTTGGAGCAGTTCATACTTTTGATTTCTTATGATGTGACCAAAATATTGTGTTTTCCGTTCTTTTATTATAAGCATAAGCTCTCTTTCCTTATTCATCCTCCGCAAGACTTCCGCATTTGTCGTATGGCTCATGTAGGATATTCTGAGCATTTTACGGTAACACCAGAGTTCGAATGCTTGGATTCTTTTTTGTGTTGCTTCTGTCATTGTCCAGGCTTCAACACCATAGAGCAAGGTGGAGAAAACATAGCACTTAAGTATTCTAGTTCTCAATGAGATGCCCAGCTGGCGGTTGCATAGAACTTTTTGCATTTTGTAAAACATTGTACGTGCCTTTTCCAGGCGTATTCTTATCTCTAGTGAGTGGTCCCAAGTTTCATCAAGATTACTTCCAAGGTACGTTGTTCTTGTTACTCTTTCCAGATCTGTTCCGTCGACATTGACCTTCACCCTTCTGTTTTGGTGCTTGCTGATGACCATCGTTTTTGTCTTCTTTGTATTCAATTTCATTCCAAATTCTCTACAGGCTGTCGTTACTCGGTCCATTAAGCGTTGCAGGGCTTCAGCATTATCTGCCAGTATGACAGTGTCATCAGCATATCGCAGGTTATTTATACATTGCCCGTTTATAATTATACCATCCGAGGTGCCTTCCAAAGCTTTCTGAAATATCTTCTCAGAGTAAACATTGAACAGCAAAGGTGATAGGACACATCCCTGTCTTACTCCCTTCTCGATATTGATTTTTCCAGATGTTTCGCTTTTTATTCTGATTTTAGCCTTTTGTTCTTGGTAGAGGTTTGAAATGATCCTTAAGTCTTTATCGTCGATATTACATGACCTTAAAATATCTATTAGTTTATCATGTTTCACCAGGTCAAACGCCTTCTGAAAGTCTATAAAACACAAGTATACATCAGAATCGACATCTCTACATCTTTCAACTAGCACACGTATTGAAAAAAGTGCTTCTCTTGTTCCGAACCCATTCTTAAAACCAAACTGAGTTTGACCAGTGTGTTCGTCTAGTTTATTGTATACTCTATTGTGTATTACTCGTAGGAAAAGCTTCAACATATGATTCATCAGGCTAATAATCCTATGGTCTTCACATTTCTTGGAGTTTCTCTTCTTTGGTAGTGGTATAAACACCGATGTCAGCCAATCATTTGGTATTATGCCTGTTTCGTATATTTTGTTAAATATATCTTCCATTACTTCGATGTGTTCGTCTAGTAATATCTTTATTATTTCAATTGGGATATTATCTTCCCCAACAGCTTTTCCGTTCTTTATCTGATTTGCCGCTTTGATAATTTCTTGCTTTGTGATATAAGGTCCAGTCGATGCCTCCTGCATGTAAATGTTCGTCCTCTCTCGGTCTTGAAACATCTCTTCCACGTATTCTCTCCATCTACCTATTTGATCTTCTATGTTCAGTAGCGGGTTCCCATGTTTATCTTCGATGAAAGACGTAGGAGTTTGTTTAAATATTCCAGCGGCTTCTTTTACTTTTTTATGTAGATTGAAAGTATCATGTCTTTGTTCCAACTCTTCAATTTCTTGGCATCTTTCACTTAGCCAGGTTTCTTTGGCTTGTTGGATCTTTATTCTGATATTCTTGTGTATTTGCTTGTATGTTGTTTCATTTTTACCTCTGTATTTTCTTCTTTCGTCCATCATGTTTAGAATTTCTTCTGTCATCCATGGTTTGTTCTTTTTTCGTGTATCTTGTTTGAGGTAGTCTTCTGTTACTCTTGTAAGTGTTTTCTCAATATAGTGCCATTCTTCCTCGGGAGTTTGTGTCGATTGTACTGTTCTGTTACTCAAGTGTCTATGTATTTCTTCCCGTATTTTATTACTAGTGGATTCTTCTTTAAGCTTATCTGGGTTAATAGCTATTATTTGCTTATTTCTTTTTGTTCTTTTAAATTCTATCCTAATTGTTGCAAGAAGAAGATTGTGGTCGGTGGGGATGTCAGCTCCGGGGTATGTCTTGCATGCTTTTACTGCGTTTTTGTATCTTTTGTTGACCATTATGTAATCGATTTGATTTCTTGTGATGCGTCCTTCTATTCCATCTGCTGGAGATTTCCACGTGTAGAGACGTCTGGGTGGTAACTTGAAAAAGCTGTTCATTATACTGTACTGATTTTCTTTACAGAACTGAAGCAGTCTATCTCCCCTCTCATTTCTTATTCCGAGGCCAAACTCCCCCACCGTGTCATCTTCTCTTCCTTTTCCAATCTTGGCGTTAAAGTCTCCTAATATTATGTTGGTTTCATGCTTCTTTGTCTGCAGTAGAGTTTTGTTTAGGTCTTCGTAGAATTGTTCTATTTCTTCTTCTGTGCTTTGACTAGTTGGGGCATATACCTGGATAATATTCATATTGACTGGTTTGCTGTCTATTTTTATTAGCATTATTCTATTTGATGTTGGTAGTGATCCAGAAACTAATTTTACAAATTTCATTAGATGTAATTATTGCTACACCGTTTTTATTTTGAGTGCCTTCATCTCCAGAATAGAATACTGTATAGTTGCCCATCACACAGGTATCTGTATTTGGCCATCTTACCTCACTGCATCCCAGTATATCGATATCAAGTCTTTCCATTTCTTGAATTAAATTTGCGGCCTTTCCCGCTTCATATAGACTTCTCACATTCCATGTGCCTATTCTTTTTGTTTTCCTCCGGGGGATTCTTAGCACCCTCTCCTCATTTAAGAGGTGCCCGGGACTGAGGGCCGTTGTTTTAGGTTCCATGAGCATTATGTAATTTTGCTGGGGAAATATTAGTGTAGTGGTTTCCCGTTGCCTTCTACACCGCTGTACATGTGCCGCTTCTGTGAATGTCACCACGCCACATGCTGTCTAATTCACAGCCATTTCAGTCTGCCTGTGGTTAGTGTTGGATCAGCCAGCTGCCACTTTCCAGTGCTAGTTTTATACAATCCCTAAAACCATTGGGCTGCCACCTCCGCTCTCCAGACCGTTGTGAAGACCTTCTCCTCCGCCCTGGATACCGTTGTGGACTTCATCCGTGACCCTGGACAAGGGACCCTTAGCAGGTTCTAGTTTCCCAGGTCAGGAAACACCTGGGATCAGGAAACACCTCTTAGCGATATTGGGAGTAGAAAATGACAGAAAAAATACATTGATCATATAACCGAATCCATAAATATGAACTTAGAGATCGAGCAGAGGACACAAATATACAAAAGTCAGTATATGTCAATTTTTTCGTAGAAGCCGTTAGTCCTACTGTGGCTGTACTTCAACAATTACTTGGCTTATTTATAATAACTATTTCAACTATCCATGCGTGGGACCCAGGGTGGAACGGGGTACCTAAGTTTGATAGTAATTTGTGCGAAATTTAATGAAACTACACCATCATTTGACAAATCTTATGTTTATTTATTTATTTCTTTACAACGAAAATATAGCTAATGTTATAAAAAACAAACGTTTCTGAGAAAAATGTGTCTTACAAAAATAAAGGGAAATTTCACATTCTGTCCCACCCCGGGCACAATGGGGTGCCCCATACTATAGCTAATATTATCTTGGCAAAGTTCACAGAGGAGAATGGCTTTCATCATCGTCACTATCTAAACCAGCACATGCTAGATGTGGCCATTTCTTACAAATGCTACAAGAACACCAGCCTTCATTGGACGTTGAGTAGAAATCATGGCAATACAAGCAGGCCGTATCTTCTTCTTCTGCGCTTTACATGGCAGCTCCACTAATAGGTTTATAGTTTTAAGTAGTTTCAAACGAACATTGCATATTCTCACTATCTTCTCTCTGTTGAACAATTACATAGTGCTTTTGGTATTCCTTATTCTTTGTAAATTTCTTCAGCTTTAACAAGTAGTATGCATGTACAAACTATTTATAAATTTTATAATAGATACAATAAAAACAATCATTGTTAACGGTAGTGGAATATTAGCCACCAGTTTATTTTTATTGCTCAAATCATGGATGTAAAATTATCTTGCCTGCCACCACTTAGTGTGTGGCCTAGGCTAAAAGGGGCATTTATGTAATAGACAATGCATATAGTATATTCATCGAGGCAGTCAGGCGACTTGATCATTAGGACTTCTATCATAATATTAATTTGGAAGACGACTGCACTTGGATCTTTTTTTGCTGATTATGATGTCGGAATGCAGTAAAACTGCAATGGGTGCAAAAAATGTGATTTTCTTCCAGTAAAACAATACATTCCTGTTTATTCATATCTACTAATATCTGTTAGATTAAAAATCGCTGCCTTATGGTTTAAATTTATTTTTTTCCCTTGTGTTTGTTTACTGAATTTGTGCATATATCTATTATATTCTTCAATATACAGTCAAATACATTATTTTTAAAATGGAGACATGGAAGCACATTTTCAACCCCAAAACACTAAACTTAACCCCCTACTGCATGATTTTTTAATTTTTTATAATTTACAAACTTGATTTTCAGATTACGGTGAAGATATAAAAAAAAAATCCTACTTGGTTAGTTTTTTGTATTTGTTTATTTTTTGGGGTCATATATGGCACATTATGCACTAAAACAAGATTCAACAAGTAAATTAATAGAAAAAATGACGTTTATTACTTTTTAATTTAATAATTTCAGTGTGAAAGTTGTAAAAACAATTTCTATCTGTGCATTTTATGAAGCTTTTTGAATTATAGGGAAATTTGCATCTTTGCCTTTCACTACATCATAATGGAAGATGACCAAATCCATCTGTTCGTACATCTTAAATTGGAATATTCGTTGCTGGACCCCTTCTTTTCTTGTTTTGTAAATTTTTCATAGCTTCACACGGACGACCTCTTTCTGTAGTATAACGAGATTTATTAACTTTCCATAAACACTCTGCAGAGATAACCAGACTCATGAACTGAAGAGAAGAGTCGGCCTTGGGTGGGCAGCATTTGGAAAACTGAGAGAAACTTTTAAAAGTGAGCTGCCCACATGCCTAAAGAGAAAGGTATTTGATCAGTGCGTCCTCCCAGTCTTGACGTACGGAGCAGAAACACTTACCTTAACAAAAGCAGCAGCTACCAACTGAGAGTCACGCAGAGAAGAATGGAGCGGTCCATGTTAGGAATAACTCTCCGAGACAGAATAACAAACGAAGACATCAGGAGAAGAACCGGAGTGACTGACATCATCGAGAAGATAGCCAGACTAAAATGGAGATGGGCAGGACACATAGCCAGAATGACAGATGGGCGATGGACAAAGAGGTTATTGGAATGGAGGCCAAGGGAAGACAAGAGAAGCGTCGGTCGACCACCTACAAGATGGACTGACGATTTAAGAAGACTCAATAAAAACTGGATAAGAGCGGCGCAAGATAGACGGGGTTGGAAACATGAGGAAGAGGCCTATGTTCAGCAGTGGACTCTTGAGGCTGAATGATGATGAAACACTCTGCTTCTGCCATTTTGAAACTTGCCAGAGCTAAACTATTATGGTCATTGTCACTTCTTCTCCAAAGAATCCACGCATTGACAGTCATCAAAACAATAATATGGAAAAATATCCCAACATTGAATCCAGGACATCTTCTCCCCCCATATACTTGTTGTAGATCGTTACATCTTTTGAACATAGAACCATTATTTATCCTTTTTCGAAAACCGTTTAACTTCAACTGGTGGCATAGTCCCAGCATATGTTGATAAAATGTTTACTAATTTGTTGTCATACAATGTAACAACAGATATTTTTGTACCCTCAATTGTGGCGACTTTCTCTGCCATAGCTCCTCGGCCGTTCTTTTTAATTAAGCCTCTTTTAGCTTATTACTGTTTGGCACTCTGTTTATTCTGTTTTTAGTAGTAACATATTCTGTTTCGTTAGATAAGTTTGCAATGGGACGCTGTTGAACCAATTATCAAAGAATATTTATGATTTTTAAGTCTTGGTACTGTTTGTGTTAGTCGAAGTTTGTTAGCAGACATTTGAACTTACCCCTAAATCAGGAAAACTATCGGGTACACTAGTTTGGCAACCTAATTGATTATATTGTTTTATAGATGAACGCGCCTTTGTTGTAATTATCTAGTCATCGATGGCTAAAAATTCCTGTTTCGGAACACGGAGTAATTGATTCTTTAGTTTATTTAGTAGTAGTTGGATTTTAAAAAGTTTATCATGACCAGGATTACCGACAGCAATAGCATCGTTATTGTTCGTAAAATGTAAAACCGTCTTATTTTTTCCCATCTATTGCATGGCATAACATCTGAAATCAAGGTAATCATCTGAGTTCTAATAAGTTCTAGCGTTTGCAATTGCACTATGACATTAAATATGGTTCCTAAGAATTGTTCTAGCTCATTTTTAGAAAGTTCAAAGTTTGACTCTTGTTTTCACTAAATATAATATAGTCTGATAAACTATATCTTTTGTCATCTCATTTGTTAAAAATTTAAAAATGCGCAAACGGAATCCGCTTGTTTCAACGCAGGTGGCAGGTCAGTAGAACCGAGAAATTTTATATCATCATCTGATGTTACCAAATGTCCTTCTTTCCAAGTTGGATGATTTTTATTTCTATTCTTTATTAGATTACGTCGTAAGTCGTCTAAAGAAATATCATCTTCGCTATCCGAACTGCTTTCTAAATCCGTTTCTGGGATAATAATATCTGATTCATTATTATCTTCATAGTCTGATTTTGGGGCTAATATAATAGTGGAAATATCATCATCTGATAGCCCTTCGTCTTCACTACCATCTGGTATGTCCACTACACAAGAGATTCATCATTAAACTTTTTTGGATCCATTAGAGAGTTTTACATGACAGTGCGTATTGTGGCATATATGGCACAAGCTTATTTTTTATCAAAAAATACCAAAAATTAAAGAAATACGTGAAAATACTTACAGTATTTTCTGTAGGTCTATCCTTGATGTTGCTATTTTTTTGTACTAAATAAAATATTCAGTAAAAATTTCGATAATTGAATATCAAATTGCACAATTATTATGAACAGCTGTCAGACCGCGGCCATTTGCCTAATTTTCATAAAAGTTCATATATAAATACCTTAAAATATAAGTCATGCATAAATACTTTAAAATAAGATTCGATCTCTAACGGTTAGGTATAAAACTAAGTATTGTGCCATATATGACCCACTATGCGGTAATATGTTAAGATCATCTCAACCCTTTGATAAAATAAAAGAGAATAGATCTTTATAAAAATGCACTTTTTTAGATCCAATTTATGTATTTGTTTTAATTCGAGATTAATTTCTCCAGCTTCTATTAAATTTAGATTAAAATTCACTATATTCGCCATGATTATGTAAATACAAATCGTAAAATGAACTATTCAATATTAACGCTTTAAGAAACTTCCAAAATAGCTGAAGATCAATAATAAAAGTTTTGACTTGGTAATTGCTTTATTGACACTAACTTTCTTTTAGGCTGTAAAAATTGTAAAGGCCTTAAAAAAAGTAATAAAAGTTAAGACAAAGTCAACAGCACTAAAACCAATTATAGAAACACAATAAAACACTCGATAAATATTAGTTGAAATATTTAAAAATCGTGCATTTCCACTGTTATTTTTACCACAATCTTTATTGGTCGTGTTCTTTAAATTCAGTCTGTCAAAGATCTATATACAAAGGGATATTATGAACAGCGCCCTTTAACCTCTTTTCTACGAAGTCTGTGCTTTATGACTCGCTACAGGAAGTAGTAAACTGTTTTATTACGTACTAATCATTCCATTTAAGTCAATTCTAAGCTCTCGGATTCGTATAATTAACTTCATGTAAATTACCATAAGGTTAAGCGTATTTCCATTCAGCAGCAAGTAGGGAAGTATCATCGTACTATCGTACTGACGTTTATCGGCTTAAACGAAAATTTGATTGACTATATAGTTGTTTACTTCACGATGGATGAAAACCGAAATGGAACAAAGAGAAAAATGCAGTCAGAGGGGGGCATATATACCTTACTTGGATATAAAAAGGGCTTTAAAGAGTATATATTAACATTTTACTATATATAATTCCGAAAATGTAAAGAACTACTTTTCTACTAGATTTCATCCATAAGTATCAATTTCGGTTCTAGTTTTTTATTCATCTTCTTTCTGAATTTGCTAACTATTAAAAATTTTAACTTTTAAGTTTAGTTCTTCTTCTTTAAGTTCCATCTTCTATCGAAGGTTGGAAATCATCATGGTTTTGCGGACCCTGTTGACTGCCGCTCAATAGTTCTGCACTACTGCATTCTAAACCACGATATTCTTCGTCTTTCCAAGTTTCCTTTTCCTCGAATTTTGCCTTACATAATAAGCTGCAATAATGAGTATCTTTGCCTCTCTCATAACATGGCCTAAGTACTTAAGTTTTCTTCTTTTGATAGTCAATATTATTTCAGCTTCATTTCCTATTCTTCTAGTAACTTCTGCGTTTGACATTCTTTGAGTCCATGATATTCGTAGGATTCTTCTGTAACACCAAAATTCAAAGGCGGCCAACTTTTTTAGATGCACTTGTTTTAATGTCCATGCTTCCAAGCCATAAAGAAGAGTAGTGAATACGTAACACCGAAGCATTCTTAGGCGTAGTCCTAACCTTATATCCCGACAACAAAGAAACTTTTTAAGTTTAACGAATGATGCACGTGCTATTTCAATACGTGTCTTAATTCTTTGGTTTGGTCTACATTTGATGTTATCCATGTTCTAAGTATTTGTAGGTATCCACACTCTTAATTACAGTATCCTCAACAATCAATTGGATGTTTGCATCTGCTGATTTAGTCATGATCATGCATTTAGTTTTTTTCAATTCATCCTTAGTCCGTATTCATGACAGCATTCATTAAGTCGTTGCATTACGTTCTGTAATCATTGTTGTTATCCGTCATTATTACTGTATCATCTGCAAAACGCAAGTTATTCAAAACTTCTCCATTGATAGATATACCTTCTATTGAATCTGAGAGCGCTTCTTTAAATACCACTTCATTGTAGACATTGAAGAGTATTGGTGACAGCACGCAACCCTGGCGGACTCCTCTCTGTATTTTCATATCTCGGGTGTTCTGTTGTCAACTCTTACCTTGGCAGTTTGATTCCAATATATATTAGATATAATTTTCATACACGACTGTCAATAATTTTGGTTTTTAATATTTCTACAAGCTTTTTATGTTTAACCTTATCAAATGCCTTTTAAAAATCTAACAAAGCATCTCTTGTGCCCATACCATTTAGTGTGTCACTAATTTCATATTCAAGTGTTTTAACAATTCTGCTGTGTATGATTTTCAAAAATATTTTAAGTGCATGACTCATTAAAGCTATTGTTTTGTGATCTGAGCAGGATATTGCACTTGAATTTTTGTGTATTGCCATAAAGTCGATTGCAGCCATTGTCTAGGGATTGTGGAAGTCTGATATATTAGATTAAAGAGTTCACTATTACATAAATAACATCTTCATCAATGAGTTTTAATAATTCGATGGGCATATCATCTGGTCCGTGTTCTTTGCCTTCTTCTGTGTTTTTGATGGCATAGATGACTTCTTTCATCTAATGTAATAATATCTCCTTAATCATTTTTAAGGTTATTCGGCTTTGTACTCTTTCTAGAACCTGCCATTTGTTTGATTTTTTGTGTAAATTAAAGCTATCATACTTTTTATTCAGATCTTCTATTTCCTTGCATTTGTCGGAAAGCCACCTCTCTTTTGCCTCTCAAATTTCCTTTCTGATGTTTTTCTGAATTTTCGAATTTTTCTGAAGTTAAGCACTGATAAAAATTTAGCGGTGTGCGGTTCTTGGTTATTTTTAAACTCATTTACAATACAATGCCTAGAGTACAAGGACGCACAAATTTCCATCAACTGAGCGAGTTTGGTAGGGAGCGGATAGTTGGCTTAAGAGAAGCCGGACTTTGTTTTCGGTAAATTGTGAATAGGGTTCACAAAAGGTTTAGATACTGGTTTATTAAGCTAGTGTCTGATAGAACGTGGAGCGGCGTTCTTCATCGGCCAAGAGAAATAGAAAATTCATAATAGAAAAAGTCAAAATATAAAAACGGGAACTAACCCACCTTGGAATACCGATTCTTCTCTATGTATATATATTCGTGGTTTACGATCCCTGGGATAGGACAAAACTGTCTATTTATGATCGGCACATGGAGTCCGTTTATTTTTTCGGTAAATCAATATGGTTTAAAGGAAATTGGAAGCTGATGTATAGCACGTACTTACTCCTCCAATCCTTCTGACGTGAGTACGGTCAGTTTCGTGGTAATTTTAGTATGGAGTTAAGTTGGAATTTTTATCATTGTATAAATTACCCTCTTCTTTTTGTAGTGCCTATCCATTTTGGATGTTGGCGACCATCATGGGAATCTTTATTTTGCATACTGCTACCCTGAAAAGATTTGTGGTTTTTGTGTTGAACCACATACGTACATTTGTCAGCCAGGAAATCCTTCGCGTTTCTGATTCTCGTTTTCCTTCTACTTTTTCTTGTGGAATTAATTGCAGTAATCCATATTTTTCGGTGTTTCTCATGATATGACTGAAGTATTCA
This sequence comes from Diabrotica balteata, assembly GCA_918026665.1. Lineage (NCBI taxonomy): Eukaryota > Metazoa > Arthropoda > Insecta > Coleoptera > Chrysomelidae > Diabrotica > Diabrotica balteata. The sequence goes on from OU898277.1 coordinate 19,877,775, forward strand.
ATTTTGGCTATTTTTATTGTGGTTAACAACTATTTTCCATTTTGCATTCTTAATAAACCGTCCTGGTTTGTAACGTGGTCAGTATAGGATATCGTCAGGAAACGACGATAAAGCTACGCTAAGAAAGCCTCAATTATCTTGCAGGTAATGTCTGTGAGAGTCCACGACTCAACTCCATATAACAGTAAAAGAAATATATAATATCGTATTAACCTGATTTTTATGGGTACTGATAAATCATGGAATAACTTAGCCTTATTTGAAATGGTCTTGATCTTGCTTTCTCTATCCTACATTTGATTTGAATTACGATTTGATTTGATTGACGATATTGAAATATCGTCATTCACATCTCTACATAATTAACTGATTACGGCTGATTTTTTCTTCTCATAGTCTATAAGTATATTCTTTCCATCAAATAACAAAAAGTCTGAAAATGCTATTAACATACTGAGAGCCTTTTGTTATACAAAATGGGGGGCTGACCCAAATATCGCCTTGTTATTTTATAGAACCATGATAAGATCAATCCTGGATTATGGTAGTCATTTGTATGGATCAGCGGCACAAATTCATTTAGACAAAATAGAAACCCAAAAAACAAAAGTCTAAGAATATGTCTTGGATATCTCAAGTCAACCCCAATAAATATTATGGAAGCAGAAGCTGTAGAACCACCGTTACAACTAAGAAGGCAACTAATTAGTAACAAGTTTATCACAAAAGCATTTGCTAAATCCGCAAGTTATATAATTCCTATCCATGAACTGTCAATTTCAGTACTCACACAGTCTTATTGGCTAAAAAAGAAAACTCCGCTAATTTGTGAAAGTTATACCACTCTTTCCCAATTCAGGTCGGTACTGTACACATCAAAAATCCAACCAATATTTTCAGAACATCCGCATGTCCTTTTCTCTAAAAAAATTAAGACGTTTCAGATTGACAAAAACGACCACTTCCTCGAAACGGTTAATCAACGATGGCCTGACTATTATCAGATTTACACCGATGGATCAAAACAAATTCGTACAGGTGCCACTTTTTACGATCACACCTCAAAATATCATGAAGAGTTCAGATTACCAGATGAGGCAACGATATATACAGCAGAAATGTTTGCAATAAGTGAAGCTCTAAAATATATACTTAGGACGTATAGACTCAAAAGTATTATATTTACAGATTGCAAAAGTGTCATAGAGAGACTAAAAAATATAAGTGCGGCCAAGAACTTAAGTCATCTAGAAGTAGAAATACTACAGACCAATCACGAAATACTTAGCTCGCAACGGGAGGTGCTAATAGTTTGGATCAAAGGGCATTCGGGTATTCAAGGAAACGAAATTGCTGATAAGTTTGCAAAATCCGCCTCAGACTTACACAGAGATTCTATTAACCAGTGTATTCCATATACAGATTTGAATTCCACACTTAAAGTTCAACTTAAGGCTAAATGGCAAGAACTATATGACAGCAAACAAATAGGATTAAATTATAAATCATGTCAAGTCCAAATCCCAATAATAAGATGGTTCTACAACGAAAACAACAGGAACTTTATTATTACTTTAAACAGAATAAGAGCAAATCATGCAATGTCACCAAGCTATAAATGTAAAATTGGTTTAATTGATGATTCCTTATGTTTATGTGGGGAACTTGGAGACTTAACACATATTCTACTTGGTTGTTCATTAAATAGTCAAAGCACAGATAAATTTTATAATGAAGTTATTAATAACAAAATTTGCTTACCTATAAATTTAAATTGTATAATTTTCAATAAGAATATTAATATATTGTACTGCTTATATAATCACACCAAACGGTGCAAAATGAAATTGTAAATTACTAACCACCTCTTTGTTAGCAATCCTGCAACTAGTTAGATTTTGTAAGTGGGCGACGAAAAAATTAAAAAAAAAAATAGTGCATATAAAAAAAACAAACAAAAATAAAAACAAAACAAAGCAAAAAAAAAATGAAAAAAAGAAATATATACAAAACAAAACTAAATTCTACATAAAAAAAAACACAAATTACACTGCTCACACTTAACTTTAAGCACTACTAATACTTTAAGCATTGTTATTGTGAAGAAGGATGAGTTTTCTTTTTAAGTTTTCTTTTTTAAATTATTATAGTTAAAAAAAATCGTCTGGCTAATTGGTCTTTACCAAAGCCATCTAATTAAGTAAAAAAAAAGTATATTCTTTGATGTATAATTTCTAGAAATAACTTTAAAATGTGGTTCATTAAGCTGATGGTCTGGAAATCATTGCAGGATACGGATTTTGTTTTCTTTGGCAAGAGCAATAAACATTGACTTCAGTCATGATCTTGGTATTAATCCATTTAAATATATCTAATTGTCTATTTTTGTTAGTCGTTGATTACCATCGGTGTTAAATAGCTTTATGAGTTCAGAATATGCATTGTCAGGTCCAGAAGTTTTGTCATCTTTTAGTTGTGATATTGCTTTTTTCACTTCATCTGATGTGATTGGTACGTGTTCATTACATATGTAGGACGGAGCTTGTTGTAAAAAACCTAACTTACCAAAACTTTTACCGCCAACGATGGAGAAAACTAAACTAAACATTCGATCTCGATGGGACAGTAAGTAAATATTTATACTAACATGAGGTGCCAACAGAGCCTCAAGATCGTCGCCTAAAGTTAATGGCTCTAAGAGACCGCTTTTTCACTTCCAGGTCTATTGGAAACCAATGGTTTGTAGAACATGGAAGATTCATTCTCTGGAAGACTCGAATTCGCAGTTTTGGCCTTTTTTTAATTCGGCCGCACTAAATGCTAAAGCTTTACCCCTGAACATCGACATAATCGTCATGAATAGTACAGACAGTGATTGGCTTGGGACCAGAAAGGCAATGGGGCTGTCTTTAGTTATAAATCTAGATTATGTTTAGGGTTTTAGAAATGCATGATGACCGAAGCAGGGCCAGAAAATGACATATTGAAAGATGCAATCCACAATTTTTTGTTAAACTGGAGTTAAGGTGTCGAGTTCCATTTCTCGTGGTTTAAGATCACCTCTACCCTCGTCAGACGGAACATATCAGAATAGCGATACCCCATCTCATATCTCACCTTCGGATACACCAATATCCATTTTTTTAGCAGGATAATGTATGGTAACACATTGCTCTTGAGATCTCTAGATTTATTATCAATTGAACACGTGTGGCGCACGATAGGTGACTTCTTAATTTAAAGTCATTAAACACCTTAAACATTGAGAGCACTCCGGGAGGAGTTAATTAGGGTATAGAACTAGATACCCCAAGAGGATATTAACCACCTAAGAAGCGACACCAGACACATCCAAGTTGGATCCACCGAGTTATTACATTACACACACGTTATTGGTTGACTTATCCCTGTAAGCTGTTTTAATCTTATTGAAATTTTGATCGTTTGTTCGTTTTGCTACCCTGTATGGGTATGTATACCCTATATCGGAGTTCTATGTCTCTTAGTATATTTATTTCATTCGCGTCTATGTTCTGTAAGACACGATCTAGTATTTACCTAAAAACTTCATTTGTGTCTACCTACTTTAGTTAATACGTTTATTTTAATCACAATTTCAAAGTATTCATCACCTTTACCTATTTCCTGTGTATAATAGTAGCCATACCTGCTTATTTTCTGATAAAATATCAATCTGCAGTGAGTCATTAATTTTCTATATTAAGGTAAATAGTTCAACTACCTTATTGGACGAGACAAAGCGAGTTCACAGTTAAAACCACTAAATCATTGCGATATACATACCTGAAAATAAGTGTATTTTTATGTTCTGCTAAAAATAATACTGTTTGTGCGTTAAGCTAGTTCATTGCGCAAGTGATTTAGAACTTAACAAAGGCAACAAAGAATTCCTTTTCAAGGTGGTTGGCTGTTATGGTATATAGTGAAAGATGTTAATCCGTCGCATTTAGTGTAAATATATGCGTTAGGAGGATAGGAAAGGAATAATGTGTTTATTTAGAAGTAAAGGTTTTGCAATATTTGCAATAGAGCATAATTTAAATATCATGAGCGTACTCAATAATTTAATAATATTCCATCAATAATATCGCATGGACAGCTTATGCAGTAACGATACGTTTGCCATAATTCCATCAATTTTAAATTAATTATTAAGTAACTCATAAAGATAAATGTTGTTATTATTATAATTATCTTAATGTATATATACAACATATGACGAGATTCACAAAAAATCTAATAAGTCGGCTTTTATTTCTATCTAAGAACTGCCTTTCTATTTCTAGAAATAGAAAAAGACAGTTCTTTTTCGCCAAATGAAGTACTAATGAAATAACTTCCTAAAAACGCATACGGCGATGTCTAAGAATAAGGTTAAACACAAGTACTTATGTTGTGCAACACAGGCGAGCCGTCGTTCTTCAACTAGCCGCGTCGGCCGCCGCGCGGGCTATGCTGAGTGTCATGCGCCGTCGACGGTTTTATGACTTCTGGCTGCATATCAGTAATAGATATCTCGTGCTTCAACACAGACGTGTGAGTGTTTTGCAGCGGTTTTATTTGGTTACTTTTGTAAGTGTTTGCCACATTTTGTATATATTATGGAAGCTATAGACATCGATAAATTAATTACCGAAATTCACAAACTACCATCAATTTGGGATATGCGCTCAGATAATTATTCGAATAAAATAAAGAAAAAACAAACTTGGGAAGGGGTTACCCATAGTTTTATCGAAAATGCTTTTCTGTATCCAATATCTGCGTTTCTTCTTTTTCTTTGATTTAATATGAAGTAAACTTGCATTTATTAGGAACAACAAATAGTCGTTACTTTTACTAGATGATTCTAGAGACATCATTATACCATTTTACGTCTAAAACTCGACTAAATTTGACAACACCAAATACAATGGCAAAACTACTGTCGCTGTTAAACCACCTCATGTGTTTTATGCCGCGCGGCGCAAAATGCCCTGTCTGTGTTTACCCTAAAGCAAAAGTGTGATTTTGAAATATGAAGCATCCTGTGTCATGGTATGGACTTGTATGACTACTAATGAAGAAGGACGTTTAACAGTAATGGAGGGCAATGTATTTTCCAGTAGGATGGAGCTCCTTATCATACGGCTAAGACTTCCATAGAATGGTTGAGAAACCATGACGTTACTGTCCTGTCTTCGCCTGAAAATAGACCCGATCTAAATCCAATAGAAAATTTATGGTCAAGGCTGAAGGTGTTAGTCTTTTAGATATTAGTAGTGTTTACGAAAATACACTCTTCTTCGTTAAAAAGCTTTTTGATTTTTGTCGATAGGACATTCTGATCAAAAGATATCGAATTTTTACCATCGAGTTGATACAAATTTTAGTTAAAATTGATTTCGCGCACTGAACTAACATTCTTTGAACTACTAACTTTTATTAAGAATTATCTCAGCTACATTTTTTATTTGAAACATTTTTTCTACGTCGTACAAATTCTTGGTAGATCGATTTCCACCCCCCCTCCCCCTACGAGGATGGTGTTTTAGGAGGAATCCGGGGTTGCAGTTTTAAACTTTTTGGGGGCCAAAAACTGACATTCTCAGCAAAATTCAGCTTGCTCGTATGATTTTTATAAGTCAAATCTGTGACGACTGGACTAAGTACTAAAATGACGAAACCAGTTAAGCTTTAAGAATTATTAGTGTAACAACGAGTTTATTTAAGTAATCTACCGTTGCCTTATAAACTTCTAACTATATTGCGAGCAGAAAAATCTCTTTAAAATCCACACTTCACGAATCATCAAAGTACATAAATTTCCCGCCGGATATTAAATTGAAGTAAAAGAAATTACGAAATTTGTCGATGATTTAGAAAAAATACAGTTGACAAAACATAAATATTGATTGATATGATTAATTTCCTCTCTTCTCGATATCAAACAAGCGACTGAACGTTTTGAAACTCAAAACGAAGAAGACGGATTGCGACAATGAACTTTTGTCAAGATAGCAGATAACCTCATGCACAGAAGTGCATCTTGTACAGCTTAATGAATTTATGACGTTTTGTTAATTGTTCCAGTACGATGAAACAGGATATATGGGAAATAAAGTGGTTTCTATTTGTATAATAAAAAGTGTTAAAAAGAGTTGTTTTTAGAATAGTTATTTTTGTGATGTTTTATACACTAAGTGTCTAATAAGTAAATATAAATAATTTACTGTAAACAAATATATTTTTTTAAATACAAGAGACAGATGGGTTTGATTTCGATACAGTGTGCTGCCATTCGCTAGTATGCATATTTCTACCTCTTTGTCAGCTCTAATGAAATAAAACCTTTTCGATCCACAAAAGTAAATATTTAAAAAAATTACAGACAAATGCTAGAGCAACATATACTAAGGAGAATATAATATGCACCGTCACCATGCGACGGTCCATGCATGCAATCCAATCCAATCAATTGCATCTACTATCACAAGATAATTATAAAACTTATTTTTGAACATACCAAATTCTTTGTCTCCCTAATAGGAGACAAACATGTGTGAAAATGACTGATCTTGGTATGATAGTAGGTAGAAATTTATAAAGAACTATAATTAGGGAAGCTGACCCCGCATAGGGCGAAAAGAAGATCAGGGCACCTATGAGATTGGAGTGATTATCATATACATCATCTAGTAATAATTGCGAACAGTAAGAAAAATTCAATAACTAATAGATATGCCGATAGAAGCAAGGGTCAATCCTGGTCAAAAAAATTGTTAACATGACTTTAAAATGTCATTTTAACAATTTTATACTATACTTATATGCTATACTTTGTCTGATATTGTAGACCAACCTGATATTGTAGACCAACCTGTTGCTTTTACTCTTGATAGAGTAAACCTTAATTATTCCCAATCTTCTACATCACATGTTAAGTCTGTTCCTAAAGAACCTCTAATTTCCATTTGTGAAACAGATTGAAACTTTAAAGTTTTCTAGGAACTGCACTAATTAAGTTTTATTCATCTCTGCAGGAGATTTATTTGAAGCTGCTGCTTTTACTTGGTGGCATAATAATATCATAAAAAAATCTTTCAATTCATGGTCTGAATTAGTTGCTTCCTTAAAAGAAACTTATTTACCATATAATTATGAAAGAAATTTGTGGGAACTAATACGTTCCGCATATATTTCTTGTAAACCGGTCTCTGCATATATTTCTTATATGGTCTTTGATGCTCCAGTCTTTAAAATCAATTCCTAAATGTGAAAAGTGGAGGAAATTCTTAATGGTCTTCTTTCTCAAGTTTCTTGCTTTCCAGGAATCAGTTGCAGGCCTTACAAAGTATTGTAAGATATTTGAAGCTGCTCTTACTATTTCGTCTCGCAGCAATTTTTTTGTTAAGTCTCTTTCTTCCTCTGCTATATGTTGAAACTGCAAAATGACAGGCCATACTTTTCAAGTGTGTATAAACCCAAGAGAAAGTTTTGTCATGGTTGTGGATTTAAGATTTTCACTACATAAGAATGTAGGAGATGTTCAAAAAACGGTTTGAAGGAACATCCCAGGAAAACTTTTCAAAAACGTTCAAACAACCAAAGTCAGTGAGTGTTTCTAAGCAACTTGTACCTAAAACTGCTTCTCCTTTTATATCTAATGATAATATATTCACTTTTTCTTCAGTACAATCTGAAACTTTACCTTCTTCTAATACTTCTGTTTCTTCTAGTGGTACTTTAAATCTAAAGGTACATTTCAATTCTGGTCTGTTACTAGATGTTCATACTAATGATAATAGACCATACATTTCTATTTCTGTAGGTAATAAGACAATCTCTGCACTTCTTGATAGTGGTAGTAATGTTAGTATTATTGGTTCTCGTTCTTTATTTTTACTTAAAAAAACTCAATTTAACACTTAATTATGATGTTTCAGTTCAATTCACTACTGTTGATGGAAATATTCAGAGTACTTTAGGATATATTTTGGCTACCTGTTACTTTATTGAGTAAAATTCAATCACTTAAAGTGTTAATAGTTCCTTCTATTACACATAAAATGATATTAGGTAAGGATTTTATTCATTTGTTTCAACTTTCTTCTTGAATTTCTTAAATTTTTCATTTAAGGCCACAGATTTATCTACTTGTGTAGTAAATACTATTATCAGTTCTGAAAATCTTTCTGAGATTCAGCATTCACAACTCAACTCTCTTTATAGAACACATCTATATACATATCATATAGATATTGCCAATGCTGACCCTATTAAACAGAGACAGTATCCATTATCTCCTGCCATGCAGAAGGTTTTAAATGCTGGATTAGATAAAATACTTAACTTAAAATTATAGAACCCCTAACTACCAATACATCGTGGTCTTCTCCTTTGTGGCTTGTGCCAAAGAAAGATGGTTCACACCGAGTTTGTTTCGATGGTAGAAACTTAATTGTGTTACAGTTCCTGATAGTTATCCTACATATGCCTTTTATTGATATAATTATTTCTAAACTTAGAGATGCTAAGTTCATATCTTCATGTGTGATTGAGGTATTATTTTTATAATAGTATTTCAATTCTCTTTGGAAGTAGTATCGGTACACTATACATTATAATAAAATAGAAAAATAATATGAAAGTTCACATATACATATGTAATGTTTAGTTATTGATGTAATTTATTTTCCTAATGTTGTGTCTAATACTTGTGTCATTAACCTACTTTTATCAATAGTTAAATACTATGAAATCGTTTTCAACAGCATTCGGCAAATAGTAGGTACGTAAATGCTATGTGGTTTTATCCTACAAACAGATAAATTAGGGAATATCTTTGCCTTAGAAAATTTCTACAAACAACGGAAATCGGTAGCTAACACGTATTTTTCCGGATATCCAAACGGTAGACCACGTAGAGCGTTGAATGACAATGAAGTAGGTTAAATTTGTGATTCACGAAGAGACAAAGTACAATTATACGATTTCTTGTAAGGTGTCGTGTAAAAATGTTGTTCTTATTGGAGGTAGGAATGAGTAATAAGTGAATGAAGTTACATTTATGGATGTTATTATTGTGTAGGCGAGTTGTATACGGTTATTGTGAATTCGATAGCTTTTATAGTTCAAGGATGGGTTTGCCATTTCTGTACACAACTTGCTAGAGTTTATACGTTAATTGATACTAAATAATATTTTTTCTGGACTTTGACTACTTCCCAGTCGGTTAGACATCACTACGGATAGAAATCGATTATTAAACTCACGGTTGAAGTAATTACCAGATTGGAAAATTATTAGGGCGTGCTACATTCCCAGGTGTAGAAAAATATAATAAAAATAGTAGTAATATTTCAAAGCGGAATTTTAAAATTGTTTCTATTACTATAGATTTTATTTATTTATCATAATTTTCTTTGTCTTTTTCCCTATATGAAATCGTATTAACCTATTTAATCTTCATAAGGCCAGGCGGTTTAAAAAAAATTAAAAAGCGTAATTATTACTTTAATTTTTTAATAAAATCCTTTTTCTGCAGCCGTCCCGAAAATAAAACTTTCGGTATGATTTATTAAATCGAATTAAATCGAAAGTACCATTTTACACAACTCCATCAACTCCATTTTTTCACTTTCGGGACTAATTTTTTCACTTTCGGGAAGATTTTGAGTAGCTAGGTAAAGGCATAGAATAATAAACAATCAGAATGCCCACTCTCCATGGAAAATTAAGTTCGCGCAGACGTTCCGCCATGTTTTAGAGGGAACCAGTGTTGTTTAATGAAAATTTATGTGGTGTGCATAGAAAAATTAACCCGGTTTAATCGACTTACGGCAATCATATACATACTGTACAATTATATTAACGTTGTTAAATATAATAACATAAATATAATATAATTAAACATAAATATAAGCAATTACCTAACTCACAAATCATATGTTTGTGTTATGTGTTTCCTTCTAAAACATGGCGCGCGTGCTGAAAAATTCAAAGGCGGCATCTGAGAGTGGGCATTCTGATTGTTTATTATTCTGTGGTAAAGGCTTTGACAATAACATCAACTTTGTATTTTATTATGACAACGCTGGTCATTTAAGATTCGTGTGTTTTCGCTGTTTTTTGTTTTTCAATTCCAAGAAATGGAAATCAGCAGTGAACGTGAAGCCGAAATTATTTAAGATTAGATTAGGGAAACTGCTAAAGCCGCTATTTATGAATTATTGCCGGTAAAATCAAGAAAGAGGTATAGGTTGGTCTACGATTTATTTAAAAAATGGAGCAATGATAAAAATGTACATACTATAAATGAAGAAGTCATTCTTGCATATCTAATGGAAAAATCTAATACCTTGAAGCCATCAAGCCCTTGGAGCAATTACTCGATGTTTAAGTCCACACTTAACATTAAAATAATATAGATATAAGCCGCTTTTCAAAAATTATTACCTTCCTTAAAAGAAAATCCATCGGCTATAAACCAAAAAAATCGAAAGTATTGAATAAACAAGAAATAGATAAATTGTTATCAAAAGCTCCAAATAAGATCTACTTAATGAGAAAAGTTATATAATTAAATCTAATTTCTCTTTTTTTTATTATTTTTTTTTGTAAATTTTAGGTTGCATTAATAATTGGTTTGGCAGGTACTGTGTCGTCGTGAGGAGCTTTGCAAAATGAGTTTTGAAGATATAGAAGATAAGATATTAGTGATTAAAATTCCTAATTCTAAAACCAGCATAGTAGTTTGGCATATTGCTAGTATAATTATTAAACATCAACAAAATGAACAGAAACCTCATTAAATTTTCCATTTAAGCCAAAGTTTCACAAATACGGGTTTGCAATTTAAACTCTTTTGGTTGTGGTGGGTGTTCAATTTTTTCACATGCGAAAATTCATGTCATTTTTTCGCTGTATTACTAACTATACTTCTAGCACAATTTTAGAATCATTACCTTAGTCCAACCCTTGATAACCCTTTATATTGCATTTTAACCCCACTCCATTAGAAATACAGACAATTGTACGATAGCAAAGAAGAAGTCGCGCATTTTTGTCTGGTGAGTCTCGTTCGCAGACGTACTCTCTCTCTCTCTCTCTTCTCTCTCTCTCTCTCTCTCTCTCTCTCTCTCTCTCTTTCTCTCTCTCTCTTTCTTGTCTGTTAGCTATCGCTTGGTAAAGACGTATCCCTCTAGGTGGTTATCTACAGACAGACGCTCTCTCTTCCCTGTTGACTGTCGTAGGTGACAGGGGTGTTCTCTCTACTGTTGACTGCCAATAACTAATTATCTCCCTCCAGCTTTTAGTTGCGCAATAAATACCGCAAATACTATTTTAAATCGCGTATAAATTACAAATGTGCTCTATCTCGTGATCTCAGGGTTAGTACCGCGAAACACGTGTTCAGAAACCGGTACCCGAATAGATTCCCCGTATGAAGAACAACAGCGAGTTTGTGTGGAGCAGAAATATTGGTAAGACTTTGTATAAACTTACTTTGCTATTGTCTGTATAACCCTTTACTACATATCGTAATTTATTTGAACCAGCCCTATGTAATATAGTCTTCATACACTGAAATTAGTGTAATTAAAACTCACCAGTCTTCCGGGTTGAACTGCGTCGATATCCATTGGGCCGAGCTTTCAACATCCTCTCTGATGTCTTCTTCAGGGCTTCCGAGGTCTCAGTCTCCCGAGCCCCCAGACACTATTACACCTGTCACTGTTCACTTCACTGTCACTATTGATAGTTAGTAGTAGACTGTCAGTAGTGACAATGAAGTGAACAGTCACAACTGTAGAGTGAGTTTCGAGAGAGGGCTCGGAGACTGAGACCTCGGAAGCCCTGAAGAAGACATCAGAGAGTATGTCGAAAGCTCGGCACAATGTATATCTACGCGGTTCAATCCGGAAGATTGGTGAGTTTAATATTAATTTTTATAATTATTAATCTTAGCTCTAGGTTTAATTGTACTAACCGCGGAAATCTTTCCGAACATTATATATATATATATATATATATATATATATATATATATATATATATATATATATATATATATATATATATATATATATGCATGGAATAGTATTCTCATAACAAATTTCTTTTACATTTCCTGTTTATTGAACGCCTTCAAATCTATTAATAAATAAACTAATTAAACAACTCCTTATTAGGGTTGTTCCTGTGCTTGCGACCCCCCGAGGATATTAATCATGCATTGTGCAACAGCCAAAACACAATTTCTTTGAACTGACTTACGTAAGGCACAATCAAAACTGAAATAAGTAATGGCTCTAGTGATCATAATAGATATGGGCGCCATTATTATGCATGCATGCGCTTTTTTTATTTAAATCAACTCAACCAAGAAGTCAACATCCTGACGGTTTAGTACTAACCTGTGTGAATATTCATTTGAATTGTTTGGATGGCATATGTGAATGTTGAGTCATTTTAAATATAATTAAAATTATTAATTGCGTTTTTATACATCAGTTGAATGTATATTTACATATTTCGATCCTTAGGTACCTCTTTTCATAGACAAATTACAGCAAATCATACATAACTGAGAAGTCATATGTTATAAAAATTAACAAAAACGCTGAAGAAAATCATCTAACGAAGATTACATTGAATAACAAGGTTTGAACGACATCAGACAAATTAGTGCTAATGGATAAAATACGAGGAACACCCAGTCATGAAAAACTACTCAAAAAGATTTAAAAAATACAGAAAGAGAAAGAACGCTGGATTAAATAAAAACGCGTGGAATGTCTGGGAGAAAGTGTAATAACATATACACAAAAAAGGGAAAGAAATGATTGGGACCCAAAGGAAAATATAAGATTGTTTAAAAACAGACATGAAAAAATAATTATATATTTAATAATATCTTCGAATACCACTTTGGAAGGGAGTAAGAAAACACAAAGTACCATATAAGGCGGAGGTTTTAAATTTTTTCTAGGATCTTGCACATGCAACATGTAAGAGAGATGGGTCGGTAAGAAGTAGAGTTGTCTGTTGGTTTGTTAGGCTTAATAATGGGAATGATTATTGCTTGGGACCAGAGGTCTGGGTATTCATGCTTTAGGAAGCAGATATTAAATAAATCTAACAAAATTAATTTGGTTCTGAATGGTAAGTTTTTATGAAAACTGGTAGAATACCATCTGATCCTGAAGATATGTTTTTATATTTGAGAGGGAAAACTCTAACTCTTGAAGAGTTATAGGAGCATTTAAGGGGCTGTCACAGCTGTTAATGCACGTTGTAAAAGCTTCTGTTTTTCTTGTATGTTAGGGATTCGTAAGAAATATTTTTGTCGCTATAATTTTGTTGATAGACTAAATCAGCTAAGCTTCTGCGATTGTATTTTTGAAAGTGATTAATTTATGATTGTGTGTTCAGATGTTTATATCTCTATAATAATTGGAGCCTTTTAGTTTACTAATTTTAGTCCAGATAACCTCGGAGGGTGTTAAATAATTGATAGATGATACGAACTCTCTCCAGATATCTCTTTTGCTTTTATTTATGAGATATCTTGCTGTAGCTCTGAGTTTTGTGAAATTAAGTAAATTTTGATTAGTATTGTGTTTTTTTAAGTATATTAAAAGCAGAAGATAAAGGAAGACTTTTGCAGAGCTTTGTTTTACCTATATTAGACAGAGGTAATATTAGAGTTTATATCATCACTTGGAAGATAGTTTTCAATTTTCTTTTCAATGCCGACTTGATATGATGACCAGTTTGTAGTCCTTAATTTCCAGGATTAATACATTGGGAAATTAAGAAATTGAATTCCATTTGATGATATGCAGATAGGAAAGTGATAACTATCATATAACGATTTTAAAGTATTCTACGTAAGAAAACGTTGATAAGGATTGACTACATAATAATAAATCTATGGCGGAAAAAGAGCCGTTATGGGGGTTAAATCTGGTAGGTTTACCTGTATTAAGTAATAGTAGATCAGAAGAGTCAATGAGATGTTTCATTAATTTATAATATTTCTATCTATCTATACAGCCCTTGCTGTCCAATTTTGGACATAGGCCTCCTCTTCCTTCTTCCACGTCTCTCTATTGTAGACAGTTTCTATCCACTTCGGGCCTGTGTGTTTCTTCAATTCATCTGACCATCTCATTTGTGGCCTTCCTCTTTTTCGTTTGTAACTATATGGTCTCCAGTGTATAATCATCTTATTCCATCTGTCGTCTTTCTGTCTTATGGTATGTCCAACGAACTCCACTTAAGTTTTGCTATCTGCGTTGATACATCGGTCACTTTTATTTTGTTGCGGATCCAAGTATTTCTTTTCTTGTCTGATAGCCTGATGTTCAGCATTTGCCTTTTCATGGCTCTTTGGGTCTTTGCTATTTTTTCCATGTTTCCTTTGTAAACGTCCAAGTTTGAGAACCGTAGGTAAGAACAGGAAGTATACATTGGTTGAAGACTCTTATTTTTAAATATTGGGGGTATTTTCTTATTTTTTAGTATATAGGAAAGTTTTCCGAAGGATACCTAAGCCAATCGTATCCTTCTCTTTATTTCTCCGGTCTGATTTTCTTTATTTGATTTAACTAGTTGTCCCAAATATACATATTCTTTTACTTGTTCTATAGTTGTTTGTGGTTATAATACAGTGATGAGTGCGATATCACCAGGCTTTTTAACGTAAGAGATAGAAAACACAGTTACCTTGTGAAATAAAAGGAGATGAAACTCGTAGAGGTGGGAAATAATCGATAGAAACCTATAATTTACATTACATTGCATTACCACCATCGACAGTCTCACACCTTTAGACGTTAGACGTGGCTATTTGACTTCAGTCATAATTATACGGTTACTCTCAAAAAGATTTTATTTTAATAATTTCTGATGTTAGAATAAATACTTGAATAAATTAAGATATGTTATAGTAAAAAACATTCATTAGTAGCGATTTTAAATTATAAATCTTTAAATTTAATAACTCAACTGAAATATTTGACTAAAATAAAGGTAGGTATGTTTTGTCTGGAAACACTTAGTGTATGTGAGATTGGTGTAGTGGTTAGGGACGTTGTCTATTGACGAGAAAATTGGGGTTCAATTCCACACCAAGGATAAAATTTTTGTTTTATCAATAAAAAAATAATAGAAAATATGATACATATTAGGTAACAAATTTTCGAAAAACTCATTATTTACAATTTATTTTTATTCCAATGTTATAAAACGGAAATACAAAATTATTCAAATTCAATTCATACAGTCTTCAGTTGTGAATGCAAAATAATCCGGTGAAGACTGTTTATATCAAATCCATCACTAAATTCTCAATGTTAATATCAATTCCTCTGTACAGATAATGATTTTCAAAACAATTGACAACATTGGAATGGATGCGCGCGAAGCAAAGCCTTTAAGCCATCAAATAATAACATATCGAGAAGTGTTTTTGCACGGTAAACAGAAACTTTTTATTGAAAAAACAATTCGTGAAAATGGTTTTAACGGTCGAGGAAAAAGTGCAAATTGTTGTCTGGCATGTGAATGGATTCTCAGACAACATGATTAGACAACAATTTGTAAATATGTTTCCAAATAGGCCGGCTCCATCACGATCAACAATTCAATCTATTATACGTAATTTTTTTACTTATGGATCCGTGTTCGCTCCAAGAGGAGTTCGTAGGCGAAGGGAGGTAAATCCAGATTTGGAACTAAGAGACACTTTGAATTGTGCAAGTATTGAGCAAAATCCTACCCAATCAACTTCTCGTCTCGGAGAACAATATGAAATTTCAAGATTTAGAGTTGGTAAAATTTTGAAAAGGCATGGATACCGACCCTATAAACTTCATAAATCCAACGAACAATTCCCTGGGGATCAATATAGACGTTTAGAATTTTTTCAAACTGCAATGGAAATGTCACATCAAGATGAACATTTTTTAGAGAACGTCTTGTTCACCGATGAATGTACGTTTTCATTGCATGTCCGTCACAATTCAATGAATGCTCGGTATTGGTCCCGAGGAAATCCTCGTCAGATTTATGTTGCTCGTACTCAGCGTCCTCAAAAACTAAATGTTTGGGGAGGCATAATAGGGAATCATGTCATTGGTCCATTTTTTATAGACGGTATGTTGACTGGGCGAAAATACTTGGAACTTCTGCAAAATCAAATTGTCTCAGCCCTTCGTAATTTACCAATTCCTTTCGATTCCATATGGTTTCAACACGATGGTTGTCCTGCACATAATTCTCGCATCGTCAGTGAATATCTCAGTGCGACTTTTCCTAATCGATTGATTAGTGGACACGGAGATATTTTTTGGCCTGCAAGATCACCTGATCTTGCACCTTGTGATTTTTTTATGTGGGATATATCAAGTCCAAACTATATGGAATTAAAGACGATAGGCCTAATTCTCTCCAAGAATTAAGAGAAAAGATCTTTGATTCAATGAGAGGTATTAGTCCAGAAACATTAACTAATGTTAGACGAAACTTTTATAATAGATTGGGTTATTGTTCTGCTGCTAATGGAGGCTTATTTGAACATTTTTTGTAAATACATTTCATTAGAATAAAATACGTTTATTTAGAATATTTTTATAGAATTTCTGCTTATTTAAACATTTTTTGTAAGTACATTTATTTAGAACGTTCTTTTATGTTTGAAGAATGTTTACTTTATTTTAGAAAGTACATTGTTTTTTCAATAAGATTTTCATGTTTTACTATAAACACTTCTAATAAAGACTGAAATAAATGTTTTATGATTTAAAGCAAAACGGTATAATATCTGCATAATTTTAAATTTTTAAAAAAGTAAAAACTTTTTGTAGGATTTGAACCCTAACCGCCTGCATGAGTACATCGTGCCTTCAGCCCTGATCTATCAGACTTTTATAATTCTTTAGTGACAGTTTGGGTTATTATTCTGCTGCTAATGAAGGTTTATTTGAACATATTGTAAATACGTTTATTTACAATATTTTTTTATTTTTGTAAAATTTTTACTTATTTAAACATTCTTTTAATTTTGAAGAATTTTACTTTAGTTTCGAAAGTACGACGACACTATTTTTTCGGTAAGATATTTATGTTTAACTTTAAACACTTCAAATACTAGTAACGACTGACATAAATGTTTAGTGACTCAAAGCAAAACGATCTCTGCAAAATTTCAAATTATTAAAAAAAGAAAAAAGAAAACCTCATGTAGGTTTTGAACTCTAATCATCTGCGTCGCAGAGTCGAATTCTTACCACTAATCCACGAAGGATTGCTAATTATTCTGTGACAAGAATGTATGAAACTCCTCAAATCATACCTAGTAGAAATTATTCTTGGTTAATAATTTAAAACTTTAGAATAAATAATCACTATTAATTAAATTATTTTATTCACATTTTTGCTTTATTGTGGTCAATCAGTTTTTACTTTATCTAAATTAAAAAATGGAAATACGTCACACATACGACGTCAAACTGTCAAACATAATAATTATGACCGAGGTGATTTAGATCGAAGGTAACGTCTAAAGGTGTGAGACTATCGATAGTCGTAATGTAATGTAATGTAAATTATAGGTTTCTATCAATTATTTCCCACCTCTACGAGTTTCATATCCTTTTATTTCACAAGGTAACTGTGTTTTCTATCTCTTACGTTAAAAAGCCGGTTGATATCGCACTCACCACTGTATTTATATATCGTAAATTGCTTATATTGTCTAATAATACTATTTTCGTACTACTACTGATTTACAATTTTATCAAAAGGGACGATTGTTTTATAAAATCTTTAGAAATGTACTTCTGGCCCGGAATAAGCTAAAGTAGGTCAAGGTTTTTGAGGTAAAATTTCATACAAAAGAGTTTATTTTCTACTTTATTGTTGTAATATATTGTAGTTGTTGGTTATTATTATTTTTAAAAGTTTACATATTTTGAGTACACAATCAATTTCCTATATCTTTTTTATTTTATTTTTGCAATACTTCTCCAATATTGCTTTATCGATTGGGGTTCACGTTTTACTTAACTCCGTATTAAATAATATATTAGGTGTGGTAGGACGTTGACTTCGTAATATGCTAGATAACTATAATTCCTAGTCACGATATATAGTGATTACTTGTAATTAACCTACAATTACAGACATTTTTTTACTACAAATAGATAATTTTCAATGAGGGGTTATATAGTTGTCATATTAAGCACTAAGTTTTATTGTAGTTAGGTATTAATTATAATAGTTAGCTGAACAAGTAAGTTTAACATCGAGCCATCAAAATAAGTCATATTTATTGTAATTGTATTTAGGAGAATTATTCCGCGGTAATTATTAAATTCTAGTTAGTTCCCCTTTTTGTGTAACGGGCATATTAAGCTAAGCTCCATTCCTCAGATATTTGCTCCTCAGGCTAAATTTTTCAAAACAATTATTTGCATCACATTAGCGACATGCTCTACACCGTGTTTAGATATTTTCACTTCTTCTAACGAGGGGAATTGCATACGTTCCTCACTTTTTTACTCCAGTACCGAACCTGAAGGTAAACGTGGTCCTAGCGCATCCTAAAATTTACATTTTCAACAAAATTCAGTTTGTTCGTATGATTTTTAGAGGTTCAG
Source organism: Diabrotica balteata (assembly GCA_918026665.1). NCBI lineage: Eukaryota > Metazoa > Arthropoda > Insecta > Coleoptera > Chrysomelidae > Diabrotica > Diabrotica balteata. Next base: position 19,896,443 of record OU898277.1, read on the forward strand.
GGGCATTTTCATCTCTGACGACTGGAGTATATAGAATTTCCTCTTTCCGCAAGTCTGTGAAGTGTCTTACCCATCTTAATGAGTAAACTGTAATACATGGGTTAGTATCATAGCTAACAATGAATATTCATTTAAGACAATCTTTAGGGATTACTCCAGTGTTGTATATGCAGTTGAGTAAGCTTAATAGAAGTAAGATATGTCTATATGTCTGTACTTCATCTGCTCCTAAGACCTTTGCATCTTTAATGGTTGCTATGGCATGTACAATTTCTTCGTTAGAGACATCTGTACGATTATATCCAGTAGTATTGTGTAAGGTACCTCTGTTATCTACAAAAATATTGTTTTCTTGTGCTACTAAGAATTTGCTGTTGTTTATTCATAAGAATGTTACCATTGCTCTTGTATATTGACCTGTTGTTTGTCTGATTCGCTTTTACATATGAAATAAATCGTCTTTAGTCTTTAACACATATCATATTTACACCTATGGTCCTATATATTCAGAATATTCCCTATAAGCTATTGTAACTCCACGCAGTGTGTTCGAAGTGGCAGGCTCAGGCTCACAGTCCCAGATTGGCAAAATTGATTTATTGGTAGTAAAGACTGTTTTTCAACCACTATTAACATAATACACTATCAGTGTGACGTAATTTCTCTGCAATTTCAAACTTTTTGTGAACTTCTAAAGTTCTATAAAATTTTTCTTTCCAAGTGTTTGAACCATTTACTAGACGACTTTAATACTAGAACTTCTTCTTCTTCTTCCTCCTTCTTGTATATAGGCTTTAAAGCCTATATACAAGAAGAAAGCCTATATATGTTTTTCTTCAATATTAGCCTCCTAAATTTTTTAAATTATCGCATCATCTTTTTCTTTGTCTGCCAATACTTCTTCGTCCATTTGGTGACTTATCTCGTGTTATTCGTACTATCCTATCCTCTACCATTCTACTAATGTGTTCGTTCCACTCCTAGTTTTCGTCTGGTTACCCATCCATTTGTCTTCTATTTTACATGCTCTTCTTCTGTTTTTGCTTCTTTCCCTATCCAACAGACTTTTCCCTGATATTCGTCGAAGTATTTTCATCTCTGTTGTTTCTAGTAGTCGTCTCGTTTTAGATGTGTCAGGTCTTGTCTCCGCCGTGTATGTTAATACAGGTCTAATTGCTGCTTTATAGATTCTTGTTTTTGTGTCTTGTCTTAGCTGTTTGTTCTTCCAGATTGTGTCATTAAGAGATCCTGTCGCTTTACTTGCCTTTAAGCTTTGTTGTCGTATTTCTTCTTCAACTTCTCCGTAACTAGTTATATCTATTCCGAGATATCTAAACCTTGCTTCCTGCTTTATTATTTTCTCATCAATTTTAATTTTACATCGTAGTGGGTATTTAGATGCTGTCATAAATTTGTTTTTTTTTGCTGATATTATCGTATTGTATTTCTTGGCTGTTGTATTGACGATGTGTGTTAATCTTTGGAGTTCGTCTTCTGTCTCGGCGATTAATGCGGAGTCGTCTATATAACACAATATTTGGATTTATTTATTTTCCATTTTGTAACCATGACCTTTACATACTGCTTCTATTATTTCGTCCATTATTATATTAAAGAGAAGTGGCTTAACAAGTCACCCTGTCTGACTCCGCTTTGTACTGGTTTACACCGTGTTAGTTTTCCATTTATCTTTGTCTGTATTCGATTATGGAAGTAGATGTTTTCGATGGTTTGTATAATATTGATTGGTATATTTCTTTTATACAGTAGGTGTAAGACGTCTTCGACTTGAATGCGATCGAAAGCTTTTGTTAAGTCTATAAAACATAGATATGCTGGTTTATTGTACTCGATTGCCTTTTCTCAGTACAAATACGGCGTCTACGCAGGATCTTTCCGATCTCAACCCTTGTTGTTTATCTGATAAAGTTGTTAGTTTATTGCTTTGGTTGGTTAGGACTTTTGTGGTAAGCTTGAGTGCGGTTCAGTAGATTTATATCTCTATAATTGTTCGATTACGAACAGTATCTTCTACGAGATTCTTCTTTATCTCTTTTCTTAAACATTGGTATCATTATACTGTTTCTCCATGCGTCTAGTATCTTGCAGTGAAATGTTAGTTTTTATATAATTTTTGTCATTTCTAGTGTTATACTTTCTCCTCCGTGTTTTAGAAGCTCGTTGGTTATTCCGTCTGGTCCTGGTGACTTTCTATTTTGAGTAAATTAATGACTATCTCTACTTCCTGAAAACTGATTTCTATTTCGTGTCTTAATTCAGGTACGTTATTGTGTTGAATATTATTTTCCTTTTCTTTAAACAGTTCGGTCAGGTATCTTTCCCATTCGTTTGCTGATATGTTACTGTATTTCTTCAATTCTGCCATGTCTTTCCGTTGGTTTCTTATTAATCTCCATATTTTTTTTTATGCACTGTAGAAGTGCTTTCCATCCTTTTTGTAAACTGTTCCTAGTTCCCATTTTTTGTTCTTCTTCCCAACTGCTTTGTTTCATTTTGTATTCTTTAATTGTTGTTGTTTTTTTGTTCAGTATGACTTTGCGATAGATTCTGTTGCTGTTTCTTCAATGTTGTTTTTTAATTTTTTTCCAGCTCGCATTTATATCTTCGATGTCGTCTATTTTGTTTCACTTGTATCTTCTGTGTTAGCCTCCTTTGGTATATTTTTCGTGTAGAGTCATTCCACAGTGATTGATTCTACATTGAAATTTTCCTCGGTGATTTCCTGTAGAAAATGTTGTGGTACTATTTTCACTCTATTTTTACTAATACTAGTTTGTGTTCACTCCCTGTGTCTGACGAGTTTAAAGTTCGGATATCTAGAATCTGCTTGGAGTGGATTTTTCTATTAGTGACCATAAAATCAATTATATATTTGAGCCCCCTTGATTTTTCAAATGTATATTTATGCTGGATCTTATGGTCGAAAAATGTATTATTGATTTTTAGTTCGTTAAAAGCACAGAGATTAGCAATGAGTTCTTCATTTGCGTTGACATGGTTTTTGTTAAATCTTTGTCTTACTCCTGGAACTATTTATTTCCGATTAGTGCATTAAAGTCACCTATAAGAATGAAGGGTTCTTCATAGCAATTGAAAACCATGATGGTTTGCAATTGTTCGTAGAATGCCTCTTGTTCCTCCCTAGACTTGCAGTTCTCGGGGCTACAGATAGATATGTATGTTTTATTAATTTTTTTTATGAACAAGTATACCTACGCTTGATCGTGCTCGTTCTTCTGTCTTCATTCCACTGTATGCTAGAAAATATTGGTTATAGTCTCTTTGGCCTTTACCTTTCTTCTTGGTTTCTTTTATTCCACAAATGTCTATGTTTTTATTTATCGGTTCTTCTATTATCTCTTGGTCTTTGTTGTTAAAAAAAAGTAATGGTACATATTGCTAATCTGATTGTGGGCTTATTTTTCCTCCTCGTTTTCTTTTTCTTTGCGTTCGAGATTCCGTCTGATTCCGAGGTTTTATATCGGTTCTTTGAGACTTGTTTTCTTTTACAATGGGTGGGATGCTAACCTGGCCCCTCAACCCTTCTCTTTTATCATGGCTTGGGACTGGCTGTGGGTATGAACGTGGCCTTTGAGCTACTTAATTCACCCAGTCCTACATTATAAAATGATAGGTACATTTAATAAAACAATGAAAAGCAAAAAGAGCAAAAAAGCAAAATATAACAAATCAAATAGAATGAAATGTTATAACCACCTTAATGCTGGTGAAAATTATATTTTATTGATAATAAGATGATAACATTTTAATAGTTAATAAAATAATATCTTTCAACGGCCGGTTAAAGCGAATTTCTATTTTTTATATATGATTTTGTCTTTTATATGGCATAATTATCGAATAATATTCCAACAACTTTCCAACAAGTCGCAAATTAATTCGCAACAATGGTATTAACTCCAACCCAACATCCTCGTCAAAGGATACATTTCCACAGACACAATAATGTGGTCGTCGTAATCACACAATTGTTTTACAATTGCATAAGAGCCCACGGTGTGTCTTTAAACCTATATAAGAAAAACAAACCTTAGGGCATCGAACCACGGTACGGCCATAATACGCTTCTTTGTCACAGGGGCACAACTTGTTTTAAAAATAAATAGCTCTTCTTGTAGTTGTGCTTCAAGGTAAACCGACTCACTTGTCCACATGTTCTGTATGAGCGTAAAAAGTGCGATATTTATTGCTGCTAATTGTTCAACCGAAAGCAGATTTGCTTAATATGGCTACGACAATATTGGTACGGTTTATGCGAACGATATAAATACTGAGAGTGTTCAAAACGATGTAATATGTAGTAAATCTTCACCGAAAGAAACGTTCTTTACGGCACTAAAAGTTTGTGCATAAATTTCGTTTCATTCAGTTTCTTTTAATAAAAGCAGTTTGTATGTGTATTACAAAGTACCTCATTTATCACTGGCGGTGTGAAAATAATGAAGAAATCAGACAGGATAGATAAATAAAATACATTTTTTTTTAAACTAAAAAGTGAAAATGTAAGTAGGCGTCATCAGCATCAACAATTCTGACACCTTAATATTTATTGTGAAGACTGTTCTACGATTTGAATATAAGTTCTATTATAAATACTGACATAATCGAATACAGGCAAAGATAAATGGAAAACTAACCCAGTGTAAACCAGTAAAAAGCGGAGTAAGACAGGGTGACTCGTTAAGCCCATTTCTCTTTAATCTAATAATGGACGAAATAATAACGACGTAAAACGTACGTAAAAGAAAAACAAAGAAATCCAATATAATGTTATGCAGACGAAGCTGCATTAATCACCGAGACAGAAAACGAACCCCAAAGAATAACACAAATTTTCAATAGAACAGCCAAGAAATACAATATGATACTATCAGCAGAAAAAAACCAAATGTATGACAACATCTAAATACCCACTATGGTGTAAAATCGAAATTGATGGGAAAATAATAAAGTAAAAAGCAAGGTTTATATATCTTGGAAATTAATAACTAGTTACACAGCTTAAAAGCAAGTAAAGCGATGGGATCTCTTAATGACACAATCTATAAGAAATAAACACCTAAGACAAAACACAAAAACAAGAATTTATAAAGCAGCAATTGGAACTATATTAACATACACGGCCGAGACAAGCCTGTCACATCTAAAATGAGACGACTACTAGAAATAACAGAGATAAAAAGTACTTTGACAAATATTAGGGAAAAGTCTGTTGGATAGGGAGAAAAGCGAAAACATAAGAAGAGCATACAGATATAGAAGATATAAATGTGTTGGTGACCAAACGGGAACAGCAGTTGAACGAACACATTAGTAGAATGGCAGAGGATGGGATAGTATTAATGGCACGAGATGAGTCACCAAATTGGTAGACTAAGAAAAAGATGGTGTGATAATTTAAACAAGTTTAAAACAAGAAGGAAGAAGAAGAAGAAGAAGAAAACGAGGAAGAAGATCTTTGTTTTATTCTTGTATTCCATGTTTCTTAAGGATCTTAATTTCGACCGGTGCTCTGCAAAGTTTTATCACCAATATTTTTAATTTCGACTGGTACTCCACGAATTTCCATCTCCTAATCATTTACAGTCTTATTTCGACTGGTAACATGACATTTATTCGAATTATTCCACATTGCAAAAGACAGAGAAACTTTTAGAAATGTGGTCGTAAAAATCCGTTAACGGGGACGGCATAGGAAGAAGAAGAACATGACATTTACTCTTTTATTTCAGTCTACGTTAATCTAGTCCTAGTCTAATCAGTACAGTCAATACTAAAATAAAACAAACTAAATTAGTCGAAAAGTTTGTCGAATAATTTAAAAGAAGTATTTAACAATAATTTTACAATAAAAAATTAAATAAAATAAATTATATGATAGTACTTAAAATTACTTACTCCAGTAATTCCATACGATAGAAGACTTACGTAATATAAAAGAAATGATATAAAACATCATTAAAAAAGATTCTGAACCACTTACAAGAAGGGATTCAAAGATAACAGGAATATCATACTATATATCAACAGCTTATCAGAAAAATTAAAAAGGATAGGAAATAAATTCACCATTACAACAATATTTAAAATATCAAATACACTGAGATTGACTTTATTAAAAACCAAACCTAAATATCTACGAGAAAGTTCAAAGAACTGCATTTACAAAATACATTGTAAATGTGATAAGTTTTATCGGGGAAAATCAAGATCAAGTACTTCAATATAAGCTTACATACTTACATGAGGCAATAAATGTAGAGTCCAATGAAAAGATACATTAACAGTTTTCCTAAAACATCTTCTTTTTATGTAGACATGACTGTTTTTCAATGTGCCTCCAGTAAGTTATCGTTCCATCATAGCGAGAAATGTCTCTCGCTGTATTTATTACCTTATTTGTTATTGTGATTAGGCTTATTTGATCGTGCAATTCTGCTCTTCTATTTATTACTCAAATTTTGATGTTCTCCACTACGGCATCTACGTCGGCATTATGATGCTACGGCATTAAGCATCTACGTCGTGCTTTGACAAAATTTTCAATTTCTAATTTAACTGAGCTGTCACTGTGCTTCGGAGAGCACTTAAAGCCGCCGGGTCCGGCTTCGAAAGTAGTCGTTAAGTCATGTTAGGGGTGTTTGCACAACCTAAAAACCCTAACATTAGACCTTAGCCAGAGGGTTACATGAACTTTCCTTTTTTTATCTGTACTTCTAGCTCTGTCTTAGACAGGCCATTCACGTTCCGAATTGTGGTCCTATTTAGTAGGCAGTAGGACTACTAGTTGGATGTTCGTCTCCACTCACGCTCCGACTTTCTATCCAACTAGCGGTCCAACTTCAGGACTAGGTTGTTTTCACGATGGTGTACATCGCTTAACTAAAAAATGTTTCGAATAAACACTACGCAAGATATAATTAGGAGGAGGAAAATGGCAGCATTGTGCTTGTTATGCTTATATGTATGTTATGAAATGTATGTTTAAAAATTAGGTTTCGTTTCTCTAGTTATTTGTCTGGGGCTGAACTAATTAATTTTTTCAACCCTTGATTTTTATGACTTTTTAAGATGTAGGAAAAAATTATAGCTTTTAAAGATTTATGTAGGTATAAAATCTATATTTTATTTGTATTAAACTGGAGTTGAGATTTATTTTGTTGTGTGTGTGTCGTATATTTTTAATAGGAATAATTTTTCGTGCAATTGAAAGTTGTTTTTCTATTATTTTTTTTGCGAACTAGGGATCTTTTGCTACAACTATGATTTAATTTTCATTGTTTGTTGATAATTCTTCCGTAGCCAATCCGGAGTATCGGAAATTTACCTGTATGGGAATGTCCGAAATAGATCTACAGAAAGGAAAATGATTTGCCCTAACAAAAAGGTAATTTTCGTGCAATTGAAAGTTTATTTTCTATTAAATATTCGCGAACTAGAGATCTTTGCGTAAAGTATTTCATGGAAATCTAATACGTAACAGGTGCCGAAGGTCAACTGACTCAGGAAATTTTCTATCCAACCTGTGATCCGACTTCCAACTTCACCATTCACGCTCCGACTTCGTCGCCAGTCGGAAGTCGGATTTTCAAGTCGTCCCACTGGATGTTACGAGTCTTACCACTAGTTGTCCAACTGATCCAACTAGCCCACTCACGGTCCGATTTCAGATCCAACTGCAAAAGTTGGACCACTAGTCGTACCACAAGTCGGAACGTGAATGGCCTGCATTATCCTAAATTTTTGTAAGAGTTTTCATCTCTGCTGTTTCTAACATTATTTTTGTTCTCTCTGTGTCAGGTGGTGTTTCTACTGCGTATGTCATGATTGGTCTGACGACAGCTTTTTAAATTCTGCTTTTCATTCCTTTCCCGATATTTTATTTCTCCATATTGTTTTAATCAGTCAACCTTCGGCTCCGTTTACTCTTTTACTTAATATTCCATTTCTATTTCGAGTTTTCCTTAGCTAGATAGTGTGGTACCTAGATATTTAAATTCCATCACTTGTTTATCTGACCTTCCATGCATTTTGTCTTTTTTGGGGAAATTAACATGTTCAATTTTCTGGCGGTTATATTAAATCGGTGCGGCATACGTTGTAAATCGTCTTTACTTTGGGAGAACAGTATTGCGTCGTCTGCATAGCAGATTATTTTAAGTTGTTTTTCTCCCATTTGGTATCCTTTTTTAGTTCTTACTTTTTTATTTCATCCATAATCAGGTTGAACAAAAGAGGACTCAGGGAATCTCCCTGTCTTATCCCATTGCCAGCTTCAATAGGGTCTTCTTCTACTTTTACTTTTATTGTGTTGTTTTGGTAGATATTTTAGATCGTTTTGATTATTCCTAGAGGTGTCTCTCTAGCATACAGTAAGTAGATAACGTCTTTTAATTTGACCCGGTCAGATGCCTTTGTAAAGTCCACGAAACATAGATATGCCGGTTGTTGTATTCTAATAATTGTACTTGCCTCATTATAGATATAGCGTTGGTGCATGATTTTCCCGACCTAAAACCTTGTCGTTCTTCTGATAGTGTTATAATTTCATGCAATTTATTTGTTATTACTTTTTTTGTTAATTTTAGTGTTGTGTTTAATAAATTAATTCCTCTGTAACTTTCCGGGTCCGATTTGTCTCCATTTTTGAAGAGAGGTATTATTAAGATGCTTGGTCTCCATTCTTGAGGAATTCCGTTTTGTTCTATTATTTTTTGGATTAGTTTTAATAGTTGTTTGGTCAGATCTGGTCCTCCGTACTTTAGGAGTTCGTTCGGTATTCTGTCTGCTCCTGGTGATTTTCTATTTTTAATCTTCTTAATGCTTCCTTTACCTCTTCCTCGTTAATATTTATTTCTTCGTTTGTTGTCACCTCTGGTGTTGGTGGTTCATCATCGTCGCATTTAAAAGTCATGAATGTCATCCAATTAATAACAATATTGAATCATCTGGTTAAATTTATATGACACTTCTCGTTTTAAAATAATTTCATATAAATACAATTATTCTTTGAAAACATAGTATTTTTGTTAATGACATAAATATTAGTCATTCAGCCAGTTGCAATAGATTCTCTAATCAGACAAATGCAGAACTTTATCCCTAATAGAAAATTAACGGATAATTAATAGAAGAATTCTCGTCTAGGGGCCCATCAAGACATTCTTAGTAGGCAAACAAAACTGGACCACGGATAAGGTGTTATAACAAACATAGTATTTAGTTTCTATAATAGTTAAATTTAGTATCCAATGATATTTGTTTATATTTTAATATTAATATTTGATCTGAATTTGGCAGATGTGACAGAATAAACAACGTACAACAGTATAAAACTTCGTGCTAGTCCAGTTTGCCGCTTACCGCTCAAGTTTTCGACTCAATGGATACAATAATTTCTTTCCGCTTCTTCATTTAAACACTGTTATTTTTATACATTAATCTACCAACTGCACCCTCAAAATTCTCTATTTCAAGTTGTAATTTCCTTTGGCCATCCATGACCGTATTTTAGGGTATCGCACCCTTATATTCCACTAAAATCATGTTTTATATATGTCAGCAAGCGATAAATACCCAAGTGTTGACTGTTATTAGGGCTTCCCTATTTATGAGGATTACATAAAAAGAAGGAAATTTCTCACTAAAATCCGTCAGTATATAAATAATTAAATAGCGCATTTCTTATATTTCTGTCGTTGGGGTAAATATTGTGGGGATGGTTGCTATTATTTTGAATGATCTGCGAATGAATAAGTGGATTCTGTATTCTGGGAGTTTCAAAAACAAACTTTTTTCGATTTTTGTATACCTGTTATACACTCAGGTGCAAAAAATCGATCCATTCCTGATCTCTTATTTATTTGAAGTTGTATAATTTTAGAGACATTAAATTACGTATGTAAATTTAGGTGTACCCTCGTATACGGGAAATAAAATAATATTTTAAATATTGCTTTTTATATTTCTTAAAACAAATTGGTATTTCAGGTTTTTGTTAAAAAGGGTCTGAAGCAATTAGATATTTATTGAAGGTTGTATTTAATTCAACAACCATATTAGTGTAGTGATTTTATTATTTTTATTATCCTTCCTAAATGTCTATAACTCCGACAGATACTACAAGGGCGATGACATTAGTTCAAGATGGTCGTAGCCAATATTATGTAGCTGAAATATTGGGTGTTAGTCGATCTTCGGTTCAAAGAGCAGTTCGGCGTTTTAGTGACACCAAAAACTTCACAAGAAGACCAGTATCAGGTCGTAGAAGGGTAACATCGGTAAGAGATGATCGATTTCTGGTCTCATCATGTTTGAGAAATCAGCATCTAACTTCAGTTGAACTGGCAAATCGTCTGAGCGAAGTGAGAAATGTGGATGTAAGCAGATGGACAGTTCGTCGACTACTTGTAGAAGGTAATTTATTATCCAGAAGGCCAGCCCTATCTCCAATACTATCCACAGAACATCGCAGGGAGCAGGGAGAGAAAGGGTTTGGAGAAGACACGGAGAGCGATATTTTCAATGTAATATTGCGGAAAGAATAAGTTATCGGGGGGGCTCCGTTATGGTTTGGGCTGGTATCAATTCAGAAGCCCATACTGATTTAGTTATTGTAGATAGAGGTTCTATGATTGCTGCAAGATACATAACAAGTATTTTAAATCAGCATGTGGTACCTTTTGCTCCTTCATTGGACCTAATTTTATTTTTATGGACGACAACGCGCGTCCTCACCGTGCTAGAATCGTCAACCAATATATAGAGGAGACGGGAATTGTCCGCATGAACTGGCCAGCTTGCAGTCCCGATCTCAATCCCATAGAATATCTATGGGGTATGATGGGAAGACGTCTTCGAGCACGAGTACCCCGTCCAAACAACTTGGCTGAACTTACAGCTCTTCAAGAAATATGGGACTAATTGGATCAATTTGATATTTAGAGGTTAATTACCTCAATGCCTAAACGTGTACAGGCTGTTATAAGGGCCCGAGGGGGAAACACTAGATATTGTTTCATTATTAATGTTTTTCTTAATTTCAGAAAGTTTTGAATATTCTTGTATTTTGAGTTTTGGCGTATGTCTATAAATAAATGATTTTTTTGGATAATCTGGAAAAATTATTTTAATCTAACATATACTTTTACATATATACCTGATTTAAAACTAATATCTTCAAAAGTTTTCTTTTTTCAGCAAATAATATCCATGGATCGATTTTTTTGCATCTGAGTGTAGTTATCATATTTATAGTTTTTGATCTTATTCTATAATGCCCTGAGGGTGTTAGATATGATTTTTTTTTTAAACCTATTCTCTATCCTTCCATTGTTGGATATAGGTCTCCCCCAGTTCTCTCCATCTTTCCCTATCTTGAGCTGTTCTCTGCCATGTGGGACCTCCTTGTTTCCTGATGTCATCTTTCCACCTCATCTGTGGTCTGCCTCTTGATCTCTTTGCATTGTATGGACGCCACTTTCCGATGGCATTGTTCCATCGTCCGTCTTGGAGACGTTCATTGTGTCCAGCCCATTTCCATTTCAGTTTTGCTGCTTGTTCTATCGCGTCTACTGTCTTTGTTCTAGTTCTGATCCACTGGTTACGTTTTCTATCTCTAAGTGATACACCCAACATTTGTCTCTCCATCGCTCTTTGTGCCTTCCTTATCCTATCCAAATTGGCGTGTGTAAATGTCCATGTCTGTGCTCCGTAGGTGAGTTAGATATGATAGAATCCTCTAATCTCTTTTGAAAATTATCAATGTTTACTGAGATAGGTGAATGACGAATGTCATATTTGACATTTTACATTGGATAGTCACCCTTATTTACAAAAAACAGATAACACAGGCCAACATGATTATTGGGGTTTTGAGTTTGACATGTGTACCCTTAGGTAACACGGGTACGGTGATTCTGTGAAGCCCATGACGTCAAAATTTTTCACAAATTTAAAAAATGTTGTGATACTTGTGCGAGTGGGACAGTCGAGCACAAAATTTACATTACGTCAAGAAAGACAGTAGCCACTCAGAGAAAGACTTGTACCGGGACAAAAAAATATGGAACGTGATACACTAGTTAACCCAAAATTAGTTCTTTTTCCTCCTCTTCACATTAAGTTAGGATTAAGGAAGTAGTTTGTCAAAGCTTTAAATAAACAAGTTGACTGCTTTATATATCTATGCGACAAGAATACAATGACCCACATGAGATGTTACGTACTTTCTGCGCTGTTCTACGAAATGGAGTCATGGACGTTGAAAAAGATTGATATAAAAAAATTAGAGACATTTGAACTGTGGATGTATCGCAGAATCCTAAAAATATCATGGACTGAGAGAGTCACAAATGTCGAGGTCTTGAGAAGAATGAATAAAGAAAAGGAAGTCATATTACGATCAAAAACGAAAACTGCAATACTTGGGACACATTACAAGACGCGAAAGATATGAACTGCTTCGAATAATTATGCAAGGGAAAATAGCAGGAAAAAGGTCCGTAGGAAGAAGACGAAACTCCTGGCTAAAGAATCTACGGGAATGGTATAGCTGTAGAAACAACAAATTGTTTCGGTCAGCAGTTTCGAAAATACGTATAGCCCTGATAATCGCCAACCTTCGGAACGAAGATGGCACTTGAAGAAGAAGAGTGACCCAGGGTGAATGTCTAGAATGAAGTTCTTTCGTAAAAGTCATAGACGGTTTCATTGGAGAAAACAAGTCACCAAACTATTAAGAAATTGTAACCAACATGCTCAAAAATGATAAAAAACTAGGATGCAATAAGAGCGTCAAACTTCATTTTCGGGATTCCCACGTTGACTATTTTCCCGAAAATCTTGGAGCTGTCAGCAAGGAGCAGGGAGAGAGATTCTATCAAGATATAATGGAGATAAAGAGACATTACTAAGGAAGATGGGATATAAGAATGATGGCTGATGACTGTTGGAAGTTAAAGAGACACTTGATCACAAAAACCCATAAAAAAGAAGACCACAAAACGCAGTTTTCATGGAAAGAGAGAACGTTTCTAATCATAAAAAAAACCAAATATTGCCTAACACAGGTTATACTGAATTCTTTTTTATGATTAATTTAATTTTGCAGTGTAATTTTTATATTAAATAAAGTTTCCATAAATATTTTATCAGTATTTTTGACAGTTTCTATGAAAATTTTCAAACACTCTTTTCTTAAAATCCTGACGAGCTAAAAAAAACTAAGTACAGATACGTGATCAGCACATCTCATTTACTATAGGAGGCCTATTAAAACACCTTTTCATGAAAAAAAAATGTAGGTCTGTGTAATTAATGGAAAAAGCAGCAAATATAATAGTTTTCCACAAATCTGGACAAATATTTGACCTTGGCAGAATTTATTTTGAAAACGTCCAACAATTAAACAATAAATACCAATTACATTATTAAATAAATAAATTTTATTTGTTTGCAATTGCAGTTATCTTTCTGAATCCAAGTTTTGACATACAATAAAAATGACCAATCTGTGCTGAATATTATTTTAAAAATAAATGAATTGTTTTCTAGATGACCGTATTATTAATTTTGACATTTATTAATTCGATTGGATGTTGTCTCCTTGAACTATTTTTTACATTTGCATCGGTTAAATAACATCCTTTATAACAGACATAATAACGCACATTATTATAATGGAATGGACAGTAAATACAGTAAGTACATAACCATGTTTAATTTATCAATTAACTTTAGGGTTAAATTTTATTACTAAATAAAACAAAACTCTAAAACAATGATTTTAGGATCAACCTTTCAGCCAATAGCTGTCATAATAATCAGCCTTGTCTCGAACATCAGTCATATTAACAATGTGTTTCTTGCACAGGGCCGAATTGGTCAATTTTTGTTTAATTTTCTAAATTACCGCTTTTTTTAATAGCTTTTAGCTGGGGGAAAATATATGTATTATATCATTTAGTTTGTTATAAGTTTTGCTTTAGTTTAATTTGTTTGCAATTAAAAGGAGGAAGAAATACTCGTTTTTTAAATTCGTTTATTGTATCTCTACTAAAAGTTTATTAACACAGGGCTAATTCTGTTACAATACAATATATTTTACATTAGGTTATAATTTACAATAAACAGAAAGAATAACATTAAATTTTGTAATAAATACAAAGATTCTTTTGGGAAATCTATTATATTCTGAATAGAAGTTCTGGTTAGCTGAGGATAGCATTCGTCCAATCTTGCATACCATATCTTTTTCGCACTTTCTCGTAATAAATATGTCGTAGGCAAGTATGAAATGTAGGCATCCTTGCAAAAGCCTAGTCATTTTCCTAATGACTTAGCAGTTTGTATAACGTTTTCATTTTTACGAAATGACTTCACCTTTAGGCATTTAGGAACAGATTATATAATATAAAAAAAATTTTGTCCTAACCTAATTTTCTAACCTTAGTTTTCCTATTTCCAAGATTACAGCACATTGCAGATTACCTACAGCATCGTTTACAAAAGTTTACAGTTACAGTCTAAGTGTACTATTAGGTCACATTACAAATATTAGACATGGCTAATCGGGAAAAATTCTATGAAGAATTATATAAATTTTACTCTAGTAAGTTAACGTAACTTCTAAATTCGTCTAGATTTCTCGGGATTATATTGAAACTCATTGTAGGAAAATAGGTACTAAAGATTGAAATTTTTTTATTTGTTGCAGATGTAAATAGCTTTCAAAAGGCGTAAAATTTATGTAATTCTTCATAAATATTAGACATGGTTTCATTTCCCGATTAGCCATGTCTAATAACTGTAATGTGACCCAATACTACACTTAGACTGTAAATGTAAACTTTTGTAAACGCTGCTGTAATCTGTAATCATGGAAATTGGAAAACTAGGGTTAGAGAATTAAGTTAGTCCAACATTTTTTTTATATATTATATGATCTGTTTGCATTTAATTGCAACACTGTTTCAAAATAGAATTACCGTTTCCGGTAGTTTCGCAAATTCCTAAAGGGTGAAGTAATTTCGTAAAAATTAAAACGTTATACAAACTGCCAAGTCATTACGAAAATGACTAGGCTTTTGCAAAAATGCCTGCATTTCATACTTGCCTACGACAGATACACTGTGTACGAATAAGTTGAACTGTTAATAAATTACTGCACTTTTCACATCTAGATTATTTCTCCGAAGCCATGAGATATCCGTGAGTATGACTGCGTGTAACTAATTCTTACCCAGCGG
Source organism: Diabrotica balteata (assembly GCA_918026665.1). Classification (NCBI taxonomy): domain Eukaryota; kingdom Metazoa; phylum Arthropoda; class Insecta; order Coleoptera; family Chrysomelidae; genus Diabrotica; species Diabrotica balteata. The sequence goes on from OU898277.1 coordinate 19,911,733, forward strand.
AAGATTAATTTGTTTCTTCTACTGAAGTTAGATAGCAGAAAGATTTCGATGGTAGTTTTATTTTATTTAGTTTCGAGGTAGATCTCCTCCAGTGGTTGTGTCAGGACTTTTTGATTTAAAATCTGAAAACGGGTTTTAGATCTGATGCTAGTTGTTGGACGGTTTGGATGTCTAAATTGATGTCAGAAGAAGTGGGTTGGTTTGTTGCTTCATGTATACTACGAACTAATGGATGTAAAAAATATATATGTTGATGAAAGATATGGGGTCTGTACATATTGCAGTATCCTTGTCTTTAGTTTCGTTCGGTAAATAAACAGTCTAATGCTTGTAGGATCCATCCATCGTTTGGATCGTCCAAATTTTTTGGAAAAGAAAGTGTTGGTTAGTTCCTTACAACTTATGTATAGGTCAAATATAGGAAGTTCTTCACAATTTCAAAGTTATATTATCCTACCGTTATGCTTATCTTCGCTCTGCTGTTTTGCTAGCCAACATACATTTTGTTTTGATTGATTTCAGGAATCGTTATGCCGCTATGCTGAGCTGCACTTTTTATCACGTTGAATGTTTATATCATGTTGCTCCTACTTCAAGCTAAGATATCTATGTCGTCTGTAAACGCTATATTTATTCACTTTTTGTTCCTCTAGCATTGACTGCCGATTCCCTAATTATTTTCTCTAAAGAAGTGTTGAAAAGGAAATATCTGTTGGTTATTTTTAAATACAAACATACAGAAACCACACTGGTATCTTCCAATTGCTTTAGAGCTGCCCTGGACGAGAAGAGTGTAATCCCTGTGTAAATCCTTGTATTGTATTGTATCTGTTTCTAAAATTTGTGTCTGACTGTGTGGGTATTTACCCTAAAGCCAATAAAAAAAACATTATTAGCTAGAAAAATATATATTATACTAATGACACAAACTAAATACCCTAATGGGTACACAAACTAATATAAAATTAAATTTTGTTTTGTTAAATCCATCCTGATTCTTATCGACAAACAGATGCTTTAGCGCCATCGCATGCTTGTTTCAGTTAAAAAAAAATGACAATTTCCTTGAAATCATTTAGCCACAACGTATAAATTAAATAATTAAATTCATACTGAAGTTTCTGATGCACGCCATGGTACCAAAATTTATTTGGATGACTCATTATACTCTGATTAAGAGTGACTTTTACGGCTGCAATTTTGTGAATTATTATGTCTTTCGCGACTATTGGGGTGAACTGGACATGTAAAGAATAGCTAATAATCGGTATTTAAAGCTAATAACTTTAAATTTTGACAAAATTTGCTTCTATGATTTTAAGTTGGTAAAAGTAAAAGAGAAATTTAAGGGAATAGGGAATGAGAGAATAGAGAGGACCAGAACCTACAAACATGTGCCGTAGAAAATAGAGAAACATATCTTATGATGGTCGCGAACCTTCGATAGAAGACTTATTTGTAACTTCATTCAGTGTTTATTTAATTATTGCTCGTTGAATAGTGTATATTAACTTCAATTGTTTTGTACAAAAAACAAGAAGGACTACTGCATTAACGATCCTTTATGGATATCTTAAGAAAATCACTCATCATTTTAAGGAAAATTAACAATGACCTTAAGTACCGGTGCTTCTTAAACGAGGCAAGGGTGCGAAGGATTTCCGGACTTGCGATAATGTAAAAAATCGATAATAATTAGAACATGGAATATTCTAAGCCTACTAAGAGCTAGGTCCATAATGTAATTAAAGAAATGAGCAGAAATACTATTGAAATATTACGATTGAGCGAAGTAAGGTTGCCCTTAACTAAAAACTAGAAATTAAGGACCATGTTATCTACTTCTGTGGAGGAGAAAATAACTGTCCTCAATAATATAACGTCACATTTATCATACACAAAAACATTGATAACTCTCTAGAAAACTACAACTTTTGTATATTGAACACAGAAATAAAAATATTGGAACAGTATTTCATATGAAGGTTCCCTTCTCTTTATTACATTATCCATTAATATATAATTATATAATGCCATATTTAGAATAGGACATTTTCCTCTCGTTTGGAAATTAGCCCAAATAATATTAATTCCAAAAACCGGAAAATCCTTGGAGGAAATAAAGTCCTACAGACCTATAAGCCTGCTCTATATTATACCTAAAATACCAGAAACACTGCAGTTTTCCAGAATAGAGCCAATTTTAAATGAAAAACAAATAATACCTCATCACCAATTGAGCTTTATTCCACAGCAAGCTACCACTGAACAAATTCATCGGATTTACCAACAAATGCGACAATTACTGGAAAACAAAAAATTGCCCCGGGATCTTGTTAGATATTAGTCTCCCAAGTATTTGACAAAGTCTGGTATAATGGCCTTTTATATAAAATCAAAAAATTTCTACCCAACTTCTTCTTCTCCCTATGCTTCTCTTTCCTTGGTTCTTTCCCTACATAATCGTTGGAGCAAGGTGTATTTCTCTCCACGTGTAATATGTCCGAGATATTCCAATTTTATTGTTTTAATTGTATTTAAAATTGTCATTTCTTTATTCATTCTTCTCAGAACCTCTTTGTTTGTGATGTGTTCTGTCCACGATATTTTCAGAAATCTTCTATACACCCACATATTCTGTTATGGATGACTTTTAGTAGTAACTTTAGCACATGAAACATCAAGCTAACGGTGCGGTAATCGCTGCATTCTCTTACGTTTTTCTTTTTTGGGGAGACAAATAAAAATCGACGTTAACCACTCTCTGGGTAATACGCCTGAACTGTAAATTTGGTTCAAGAGTGTCACTAAAACATCAACGTGCTGCCCATCTAGAATTTTTAGGATTTCTATAGGAAACATGTCAGGTGCAGGGCTTTTCCCACTCTTCATTGTTTTTAATGAATGTAATATTTCTTATTTTATAATATATGGACCCGTTTTTTCTGACCTAAGTTTTATCTACTCCAGATCTCTTTCATCATCGAACAGTTCTATATATTAGATATATTCTGCCTATCTTTGTACTTTCTCGTTCGTCTCTGTTATAGTAGTCCCGTGTTTATCCAGAAGAGCACCAGTGGGATTTTGTTTTCTTAGTCCTGCCAGTTTTTTTAAACTTTCTTGTGTAGGTTAAACAGATCATATTTTTCCCAACAACTACTTCCAAATCCTAAAAACATCCTTTACTAAACAAACTTTACCCAATTATGGCTTGAGTCTCTCAAGGCAGTGTTCTCGGACCAGTGCTCTACCTGATATTCACTGCGGACTTATCTACATCACCAGAAGTCGCAACAGTGACGTATGCGGATGACACAGTACTAATCTCTTCTCATGAAGACCTAGCCGTGGCAAAACTTGCTAAAAATGAACCAACGAGACAAAATCATTACATTACAAACCAGAGGAGAAACTGTCCTCCGATATCATTAAACGATCATCCTCTGTCACAGAAAGACGTCATAAAATACTTAAGAATGCCTTTGGATCGCACATGGAAAAAAAACACATATTTACCAAAAGAAACCAGCTGGACCTTAAAACAGCAAACTATATTGGTTTATATCCGAGTTAATGTCCGGTTAATAAAGAATATCCGAGAATCATGTGGTAAATGTTCAAATTTCACACAAATGTACGTAGGTACATACATATATACAAATTAACACACTAATTTTTAATCAAACATTAAAATGAGCGTTTTGCACTAAATTTGTGCCTATGAAAAACTTTTGTATTATTTTTATTTAATGCTGATACATTTTCAACATACAGGATGTCAATATTATTGTTATAAACTAATCTAAATTCCCAGAATATATTTGGGATTTATATAACCGCGGCAACCAATTTACGCAAATTGAATTTGATATTATTTCCATCAGAATTTCCTGAAAATATAATTAGTGGTGGTCTGTTAGAATCATTTTGATTTTTATATTTAAAGATTGTTGTATGTTTATTATTAAAAGGGAGAACGACAAGAAGTAATATTTAACAGAGAATAATGCAATGACAAAAATCTATTCTCCTTCTAAAGTCCCTACCGTGGTCGACAAACGTTAAACTGGAAAATAAAGGTCATAATATACAAAGCAAGTGAAGAGCAAATTAGGACATAGAGCTCAGAAACTCAATTATTCCTGTCATTAATGACCGGAATAATATTAGGTTAGGTTAAGATCTACAAATAATGACAAATCTATACTGGCATCAAGTGGCAAGAATAAAGGTTGAACAAGAACTGTCGGATGAAATAAATATAAAAAGAGGAGTGAGACAAGGCTGTATATTGTCGCCTTTACTTTTTAACTTATATTTAACCCCCTCTGTGGCTCAGTGGTAAGAGCGCCTGCCTTTAAACCTAAAGGTCGTGAGTTCGAATCCCACCTTGGTGGAAATTTTCGTTTATTAAAAAAATTAATAAATGAAAATAATTTCTATCCTTGTGTGATCGGTACATACCGGAGGGACCGCAGACGTTCGGATACAATTAGCGTCTCTTAGCAAAGACAATGACGTCGACTTTGCTAAGTATCAAGACAATTACTCTACACACACACACACACACACACACACACACACACACACACACACACACACACACACACACACACACACACACACACACACTACACCTCAAATTGTAAGATTGGCGAATGGATTTAGTGTCCGCAGTCATTTAAAGACAAACAAACAACAACAACAACTTATATTCGGAGGAAATATTTAAGGAAGCCTTAATGGAGACAACCGAAGGTATTATTGTGAATGGAGTAACCGTCAACAATATTAGATATGCCGACGATACCTTAGTCCTTGCCAATTGCGGAGAAGACCTTCAAAATCTAATGAACAAAATAAAACAGACTTGTGATCAGTATGGATTAAAACTCAACGTTAAGAAAACTAATATATGATAGTTAGCAAACAAAATTATGTATTTGAATATGTTGTCTGTACTTAGAGGCCGGTTACTACCATATCGTTTTCTTTCTTTTCTATTTCTATTCTCTTCACATTCTGCTTCAAGCAAAATTCACAATCTGACTTACCTGTATCTATCTGAAATGTAATTCTAAATTTACCTAGAGTATGATTTCACTCACCAGGCAAAATTAGTAAAATGAATTATAGCAATGTTCTTTATATACCTAAGAAAAAATAAATAAGATCATCAACATACAGCATGATTTTAAAAGGTGGAGTAGTATCCTTACCTTCAATAAAAAAACTTGAATAATTTAAACACCTCATTAGAGGGCTTAAGTACGTAATACTTCAGAACATAATGCAGGGAAAAATAAAAGTCAAACAAAGCCAAGGCAGAAAAAGAATATCTTTGCGAGATTGAACACCTAAGCTATTTTGAACAGTTGTAAATAAAGTTTACCATATTGATTTTCAACCTCAGACTAGGAGGCGGAACCTAGATAAGAATAAAGAATAAGTTAGTATCCTTACCAATATCGTTTATGCCTAAATTGAACCTTTTGAAAATTGCCTAAATTGAAAGGTTAAAGGTTGGAAAGTTGGAATTAATGGATTCCTTTTGTGTTTTGCTAAGTACCGAATCCCAATATTATATTTAAGTATTTACTTTTATACATTAAGTTTACAAGACTTTTAAGGTTGGTGAATAATATTTTCAATCAATTAGCTTACTTACTAATTAGGAGAAATTAATAAGTTATAACGGGATATTTAAAAACGGTTACTTCCGAATGTCAGTTTCATCATTGAAAACTGAGAATGATTGCATTATTCTTCATATCTATGAGGAGTTAAAACAAATATGTCTTTGACTTAAATTGTACATGCATTTAAATATTTGTTTTAAAAGAACATGTGTCTAAACAGAATCACAGTGACACACAATTCAACATCAAGAAGTCAGCATATCCGCAGTACCAGCAACAGTGCAATAATATTTACTTAACAGATGTTCAAGACGAACCCTTTTATAAAACAAACTGTTGTCACATGCAAAGAAGCTGAGAAGTATGTACACATATTGTGTTATAGTTTTCTGTGGAAATAATATCGCATTACTAGGAATTATCAAAACTTTAATGTAACGTTTTATCTTTGGAACGCAAGCCGTGACCAAAACACCTGCTGTAATGTATGAGGATAATTTGTTAAACGTTATCATCTAACAAAGATAACGCAAATTCGAAAGAAAACTTCTTTACTACTCTGTAAAATTTTATTATCTTTTATAGACAAGGAAAAGTTAATTTCTTGTTTATAGTCAGCCGTATACCATTTAACACAAAAAATTTAGTAAAAATTCCTTTATAGAAGAAATATTTATTTAAAAGAACCCTTTTGTGCTAAATAACAAAACGTTTTCGGAATAAATGGTCCATCTTTAGTGCAGCTACTAGGTATACATGTTTAAAGTCACTAAATTCATGGGGGACCCTTTAAATGGTATTAAATTGGTATTAGATTACAAAGTTGCTACCAATTTTATAGGATTAACTTAAATATTGTGTTTACCTATGGTCGTGTCCAAACTCAGCTTTTGTGAAGGAAGAGTTTTGAACTAAGTAGGGATTCTTCAGCACTCCGCATAAAACAGATAAAACAGACTGGGCGGGGAAGTGCTCAACCCCGACACAGCGCATCCCATACGGCTGATAGGGGACGTCTTGTATATTATACAGGATAGGTGCGAATAAAGTTCGCCAAATAAGCACCCACGGATCAACTAAGGACATTGTATAGGGCAGCAGCTATGCCATTACTAACTCCGAGGCTAGAGAAGAATGACTTCTTAATAGGCTTGGAATCAGATACTTATAGGCGACAATCAGATATTGGTTTAAGCGGTTGTAATACTGCGGTGTGTAAGGCAAGGAGAAACCAATAAACTTACACTAAATATTCTCAGTCTTTAGAAACGGTCTAGGAACTAGAGAGGCACTATTCTGTATGCGCGTTCAATTACAAAAAAGTTGTGAATTCCGAAAGAATGTTTATGTTTGTTTCATCGACTTCGAGAAGGCGTTCGACAGAGTCCAACACAATACACTTTCGACTGCCTACGGGCAGCAGGACTTGACCACTATGATATAAGACTGCTGAAATACTTATATTACAATCAAGTAGCCTCTATCCAAATTGGAGACAGTCCCACTGAAAAAATACCCATCAAACGTGGAGTACGGCAGGGTTGTGTTTTGTCACCCACTCTTTTTAATCTGTACTCTGAAGAAATCTTTAGGGAGGCTTTGGATGACAGACAAGAGGGAGTAAGACTAGGTGGAGAAGTAATCAACAATATTAGATACGCTGACGATACAGCCATTCTTGCAGAAAGTTTACAAGATCTCCAAACATTACTAAATCTAGACAGTGAAGCAAGTTATCGGAGAGGCCTAAAAATCAACATTTCAAAGACAAAGTGGATGGCAGTTGGAAAGATCCATATAGATCAAGGTCTGCTTTCTCTTAATGGAGAAGAGATAGAAAGGGTAAATCATTTCAAATACCTTGGCAGCTGGTTAAATGTAAATTGTGACTCTGATGAAGAGATAATATCCAGGATCGAAATATCACGTAAGGCTTTTATGACCTGGAAACCAGTTTTATGCAACAGAAACCTGTCAATGAACATTCGTAAGAAGGTCCTGAAATGTTATGTGTGGTCGATCCTATTGTATGGTTGTGAGACATGGACGTTAAAACCACAATGCTAAACAAGTAAGAAGCATTCGAATTGTGGTGCTATAGACGAATCCTAAAGATATCGTGGGTTTCGCACACTTCCAATGAAGATGTTCTTCAAATTATCAACTCAGAACGTCTGCTCATAAACATCATAAAGAGGAGAAAAACAGAATACTTCGGCCATATAATTAGAGGACCCAAATACCATTTACTTCGCCTTATAATACAAGGAAAAGTGGAAGGAAAGAGATGGATTGGTCGAAAGAAACTTTCATGGCTGCGTAATATTAGACAATGATGTGGTTTCACAGTAGAAGAATTATTTCGCGCAGCAGCCGACAGAGAAAGGTTTCAGGAAATTGTAAGCATGATGACGGCCAACGTCTGAATACGAACACGGCACCCAAAGAAGAAGAAATATTCTCAAGATATTATGTCTATGGCAAGTTATGGAAAACAAAAGGCCCTAGTCCGTGGTAGACCTTAAATTGTCAAGGGTACTAAGAATCTCCACTTTGAATGCTAGGAACCACCTAAAAGTGGAAAACAAAAAAGACACATTGATAATTTATGCCAGGAAAATCTCATAACATCGTAAGAGAAATGAAAAGAATAGGACTCAACATTCTCGAAGTCAGTGAAGCTAGGTGGCTTGGATCTCGATAGACAAACATCGATAACTATGTGATATAGTATGCTGGTAATGACGATCTTCATCATTATAACGGAGTGGCATTTATAGTTGACGAGAAAAGCAGTAAATGTGTAAAGAACTTTATACCTATATCTGATAATGTAGCTATGCTACAAATTAATACCACTCCTCGAATTATTAATTTTATTCAAGTATATGCTCCTATAGAAGAAAAACCAGAAAGAGAAATCGAGAATTCTACCAAGAGATCAAACAGCTGATGAAGGTCACAAAGAAAAATGCTGTAAACATTATTATGCGAGACTTTTATGCCAAAGTAGATGAAGAGCGGATCAAATACGTAGTCGGAAACTTTGGTTTGGGCCAAAGAAATGATAGAGGAGAAATGCTGGTCAAACTTTGCTAAGAACAAAATTTAATGATCGCAAACACCTGGTTTAAACTACCGAAAAGATTATATATATGAAAAGTACTTGGAGATAATCAAAACCACATAATAAGAAACCAGATTGATGACACGTTTAATATGTACAAAAAGGTAAAAGAAATAACTGGAACATATAGAACAACTGCAAGTAGTTTACTTGATAAACAAGGAAATATTATAGTCAATGAACAAGACAGATTATAGAGGTGGAAAGAATATATTAAGGAGCTGGTTGATGACGATAGAACAGAAATTCAAATCAAACATATATCGACTGGTCCAAACATAACACTCGATGAACTGGAAAGAGCTATAAAGCTATCAAAGAATAGGAAAGCAACCGGTCCAGATGAAATTCCAAGCGAAATAATCAAACTGCTCGATGATAAGGGCAAACATTCTATTCTAAGCCTCTTTAATAAAATATACGAAACAGGACATATACCAACAGACTGGCTACTATCAACATTTGTAATGATACCGAAAAAAATAAATGATGAGTCTGATGAGTCATGTACTAAAAATTTTCTTAAGAATACTGCACTCGAGAATTTACAACAAAATAGAAGTACAACTAAGTGAAACACAATTTGGTTTCAGACACAACCTTGGAACCAAAGAAGCACTCTTCAGTTTGCAGGTCATGGTTCAAAGATGTAGGGATATGGGACAACCAGTATATATGTGTTTTATTGACTTCGAAAAGATCTTTCACCGAGTAAATTATGACAAACTTATAGGTGTCTTGCAACAGGTGGTAATTGATGACCGAGACCTCCGCATTATCAAAAATTTATATTGGCATCAACGTGCAAACATACGAGCTGGACACAACACGACAGAAGCAGTGGAAATACGACGTGGAGTGAGGCAAGGATGTATTCTATCGCCACTACTTTTTAATATCTACTTCGAATTTATTTTCAAAGAAGCCTTAGTTGAAGATACAGGCATTAAAATCAACGGAATTAATGTCAACAATCTCAGATATGCAGACGACACGGTACTTATTGCCTCCAATGAAGAAGACCTGCAACGACTTATGAATAGGGTAACCGAAGCATGTGATGAATATGGGCTAAAACTTTATACTTCTAAGACAAAATTTATGGTTGTCAGCAAAACAGAGTTACAACCAACGAACATCAGAGCGTATGGAATAGAGTTAGAAAGAGTCCACAATATTACCTACTTGGATGCAAACTTTAACGATAACTGGGATATAAATAAAGAAATAAGAATACGCATTGAAAAAGCCAGAGCCGCCTTCTATAAATTAAAGAAAATTCTAATTAATAGAGATATTACGTTAAATCTTAAAATCAGATTAATACGCTGCTACATATTCTCCACATTGTTGTATGGTATGGAGAGCTGGACCCTTACAGAGACATTAATGAAAAAATTAGAGGCTTTTGAGATGTGGATTTCTCGACGAGTATTGCGGATAAGTTGGGTTGATCGAATAAGAAATGAAATAGTTTTACATCGAATGAAAAAGAGCACAGAAATAACAAAAACGATAAAAATTTGGAAGTTACAATATTTTGGTCATGTAATGAGACATCCAGAGAGGTATAACCTTCTACACCTCATAATACAGGGTAAGATCGACGGAAGGAGAGGCTCAGGCCGACGAAGAACAACCTGGCTACGAAATCTCCGAGAATGGTATCAAGAAACCACCTTTAATTTATTTAGAGCCGCCGTGAATAAGGTTATTATTGCCAATATTATCGCCAACGTTCGATAATCGGACAGGGCACTGAAAGAAGAAGAGAAGAATAATTTTGTTGAAAACAGAGTATGACTGAAAAAGATAAGGTTCTGTCTTCTCAAAAAATTGGAAGTTGACTTCTTACTTTCAATTCGTCGACTTTTTCTCACTCTAGTTAATACCGTACAGACAATAATTGTTGTCCAATAATACAAACCTGTACAAAAACGCAATGTGTATTGAAGATTAGAAACATTAAAATTAGCCTGTCATCACTTTTTTGTACTATTTGTTGTCGTACTTTCTAATAAATCATTGGATCGATGAATGGCTGGACATAAACGTGAAACGGTTTCTAATAAAAGAAGCAATAAACAAGCATTGCAGTTAATTGTCATTTGTATTGCGACATTTGCACTTAATACCAATTTTTTTATCGTGTAAAAGTAAACGGCCGCATAAAAACATCAATAAAAGTGCAGACTATTAACGTTGTGTGTACATATTTATTGTTTTAATTAGCGCCATTGAGCAAGGCCACATTAAAACATAATATTTCATTTCTCAATAGTAGTTCATTGTCAGAGTAGTACTAGCTTAAATTTTACTTATAAAAATCATTATTTGTCGTTATCATTGTCACTTATTTACAACTAGACAATGATTTCCAAAAGCAAAATTTCAGATTAGCTAAGGGCTCATCCTTATTTTCGCTATTAGCAGATATATTCATGTCGGACTTCGAACAAAACATTCTACACAAAACAAGACAAATAACCAACAGTACGGTGGAGTTATGTATATGTGTTCTCATTTGATCTTACGGATCATAAGCATCGAATAAATTTCTAATAGAAATCAACAATAAAGAAGAATCGATCAAATTCACCATGGAAAAAGAAAACAACAATTAACTTTACATTTTCTGGATGTGCCAAGAAGGAAACACAGGATATGCAACCAAAGTATACAGAACACCATCCCCCACAACAAATACTTAAATTACCACTTTAACAACAATGTTAACATCAACAAATGAATTATCATTTTGATAATTTATATGATAGATCGGGCTCTATCACATTCGGGAAATGAAAATATATTTCAGGAAGAAAAAGTCCTGCTAACAAAGGTTTTGACAAAAAAAAAGCTACCGGTTGTCATTTATAAGCAAGAAATTTCACATTATTAAAGAAAGGAATCAACGAAACACTATACAAACAATTCAGAAATACCTAGAAGAAGAGATCCAAAGACGAAAATAATGGCATATAATAAAGGACTTTGTAACGAATTATTTGCCTACCACAAAAGGTATTATTATGGGGGTTGAAATCTTGGGACAGAAATTATTGTGGGTGGAGATAGGGCAAGCAAAATAAACGATACTTATGCGAACGGCACTCAGGGTTGATTTGGAGAGCTGGTCGTGGATAAGTGAATGAAGCAATGGAATTATATAGGGTTAACTACAAAAAAGAAACAAAACGGTACTTTCATGAATCTCCTCGACACATGGACAAACAAAAAAAGAAGGACCTCTAGCTATTTAAAATGGACGCCGCTTCGAAGGATCCTTCTTTTGGATGAAGGAAAAAAGCTCTTCCTTCCAAAAAAAAACACAAAAGGGGTTAGCAGACTTTTCTAAAATAGAAGATAAACAAATTGGCTAGGGAAACAATTAAATATTTATTACTGTCTCACCACACTACAGATAATATAAAAATAATTACTATATAAATAATTACAAAGATTTGCAAAGAAGAAAAACTTACTATATCCGTTTACAAACTCTGTTTTAAACGGGGGAGATGCTACAAAACTTACAAAAAATTGTTTCTGAACTATAAAGTGTGGCATAAATAAATTATCACAATTAAAGAATTATTTTTTTAAATAAAATATGCATAATAGAGGTTAACATTTTTCTAAAAATAAAACAAACTAATGTCAAAAAAAATAATAGAACTAGCTGTCATATGTCAACATTAAATTTTAAAACTTAACAAATAAAATGACAGCTAATACCACGCCCAATAATATTTACAATATTAATTATCAAAATTGTTATGAAAGCAATGATTATTAGAAAAAAATGTCTATCTTTACTTTAAAATTTAAACACAAAAATGTTACCTGATTTCACTAAAATGCACTTTTATTTGTAAACTGGACTTCACTGGACTTTAACATTTCTGGGAGAACTGGACTGGGAATCTCTGACACACGAACAAAAGGACTGCATCAATGGTCTGGAACGACGACCAGGGACAAATAAAGTGAGGTTGAAATTAACGACGCATTGGACACATTCTAGAAACAGCTTCTTACAAAACTAAAACCATCTTATTTACTTTTCATATTTGTTGTATTCGACACAAATCTCTTAGAAACATTAAGAAATAGTGATTACTCTTACTCTTACAAAACTGACACGTTACATAGAGTATAATTCCACTATTTTCAACAAATTTTGCCGGCTCTTCAAACTAATCAAACACGTCTGTCTCAATCGCCCATCTTCTCCAACCCTTTGGAAACTTGAACTAAACTTTAATTCCCCTCGACCGATCTGAGTATACTCGGCTTCTCCTCTCGCGTCCCCTTGTAAAAAATGGGGACGGGAAACCGGAATTCTTTGCTAACGCTGTTGACCTTGTATCATTTCCAGCTCAAAAATCTAACACAGACAAATATAAGCCAAATATAATTATACATTCTTTCTTGGGGAATTTCCAGTGTAAATAAGAACACCAAATTTTATATATAGGAATTTTCTGCATGCTACAACTTCTCAGAAATATTAAAAATGACAGGAAATAAGTACAATATCACATTCAGAATAATCAACACACTTGTCCAAAACCAAACTCAACAAAACGCAATAATGGTCAAATTACATCAAAGTGTCAAAATAAACCAACTAGATCAGAGATTTTGAATACTAAAAGAAGAAGTGAACTAGAATATACCGACAATAGCCGATTAATAGAAAGTCAATAACATGTCATCTACAATTTAGTCACTAAAATACTGCTGCAATACCGTCGCGTTCCCCCAGTGCGAGAGAGAAAAGTGATGCAAAGTACTCCCTGCATCTCTGTCTAATAGGTCCATCGATAGTGGCACATTTTGTCAAAAAGGGTTAAGTTTATCGAAGTAGACTCTTCCTGCAAGTACAATACAAAATACGTGTGCTGTGGTTGAATCAAGATTAAATTAAAAATTTATATATTTTTTTTGTATATGAAGGATCCGCTACTCCGACTCTGTCTTATATTCTTCATCCATAACGCGGATATAGATGACATTTAAAAATAAGATAAAAACTCATGGTTTTTGACGAGTAATACATAAAGAAGTGATTGTTTTGTTGTTATTCCCATCAAAGTAATTAAACATCTGTTCTTGTGGTACGACGTTTCCACTACGTGTAAACACATAAAAAAATAACTGATAAGCGCACGGAATATCACAAAGTTACCTAATAAAGACAGTTTTATTAAAGAGTTTTAAAGACATCTTAAAATACAATCCTAATTTATGGCTCTGCAGTTTGCGAGTTGTTCCATTTCTCCTTTGTTTTTGTCTACCGGTGCTAAGATAGAGGAAGTGCCCACTTAAGCAATTTATTGAATTAAACCAAAACTGTAGGTTTTAAAACATACTACGTTCTTTAGCACCCATTCATGGTAAACTCCACATTTGTACTACATTTTTCATTTACCACATTTACCACAAAACATACACAATTCTTCTATATCGCTGTTGGAATCATCCGAACTATGATCGTTGCAAATTTCCATTTTATGGTGGGATGAAGCGCTTGAGGAACTATCATCAAACTTGACTTTCCACGTGACACGTTTTACTTTCTTACTGACGTTTTTTTACAGTGAGTGGAAGTGTTTTATTTTTTTTCTGCTACAGTTCTATTTTGTCTAGAGTTGCGTCAAAAAAGGAAGAAGAAGAGATATGATAAGATATAATAAGAGAATATAAGAGAATATGTACCATCGTCAGAAGAAAAATAAGAGAAGCCAAAGAAAAACAAAAAACAGAACAATGTCAAAAAATAGTGGAGTGTCAGAGTTAATAATAACTTCAATGTCCATCGAAAGGTGAAGGAAATAGCTGAAAAGTTCCGTAAACCCAACAGCGGAAAAATAACAAAGATCTACAGATTCTAAGGGTCAGAAGATGGAGGGAAGTTGCCACGAATCGACAGAAAAGCAACTTCTTTATGAGCAGGCCAAGATGTACAACGGATTGTCGAGCCACTTATAATGATGATGATGATGAAACTTACATATTAATCTTTTAACACTAATTTCCTCAAAGTTCCAAAATTAATCCCAATAACAAGTTAGTAAACATTATAAATTTTAAATAGTTCAAATTTAGAACCTTAAAAATTTGCACAAATATTTAATTAGGATTTAAGTCTATTCTTCTAAGTTATAAATTTTCAATAATAGAAGATATATAAAGGGGTTTATTACGTATAAAATGTTTATTACTTTACATCATTTTTTAAGAAGCCGTTAGGATAATGGAGGCAGTATATTTGTGAACGTTCTTTAAATATGAACAGTACAATATATGTAGTTATCCTTGCTTTCAAAGAAATCACTAAGAAACTTATAATGTAATCACTTATAATGACTTTTAAAGGCATGTCAGCATTTTACTTTTTTCATGATTTACTGTGACATCTATCCTAGTAAATTATGCAATAATTGCAGCATGTCATATTTTAGTTTAATAACAATATAAGCCTGGAATTCCGGTTGTTTATTACACAATCTTAATAAAACCAGTCCTGTATTTACGTCAAACTGTATATACGAATAGTATATTTGTTAAATTTTTATCTCTGTATATACATATTTAAAAAAAAACTTTTGATGTGAGAAAATAGTATATAGTCCTTTAGTATAAGTTTTTCTCGGCTTTTTCCATTATCCTAGTAAATACGTTGGTAGGTATGCTTGTCAGTGTAATTATTCCTCTATAGTTAATTATTCTCTATAGCAATTTTTTGCATTTTCCTTCTTAAATATTGGTATTATTTTATCGATTCTCCAACCCGTTTGTAATTCTTTTATTCTGACTACTTAAGTTATCAATTCGCAAAGTTTTTCTTTTGTGTCTTGGTCTATATATTTCTTCATTTGATCCATAAGTTTGTCTATCTGTCTAGGAGCTTTATCGCATGATCAGTTCTAGTTCTTTTTTCTTCTTCTGTTCCTTTTTCAATATTGGCTTCCTAAATTGTTTAAATTATCGCACCATCCTCTGCCATTCTACTAACGTGTTCGTTCCACCCCTGTTTCCGTTTTTTCACCCATCCATTAATGTCTTCTACATTGCATGCTCTTCTTATGTTTTCGCTTCTCTCACTATCCAACAGACTCTTCCCTAATATTTGTCGAAGTATTTTTATCTCTGTTGTTTCTGGTAGTCGTCTCGTTTTAGATTTCTCAGGACTTGTCTCCGCTGTGTATTTAATATTCTTCTTCTTCACGTGCCATCTCCGCTACGAAGATTGGCTATCATCATGGCAATTTTGACCCTGGAGGCTGCCGCTCGAAACAATTGTATGGAAGTGCAAGCAAACCTCTCCCTGAGGTTTCTCAACCATGACATTCTTCTCCTACCTATGCTGCGCCTACCTTCAATCTTTCCTTGCATAATTAGTTGTAACAGTTGATATTTATTCCCACGTGTAATATGTCCCAGGTATTGTAGTTTCCTCATTTTAACACTCAATACGACCTCCTTTTGTTTGTTCATCCTGTCTAATACAACTTGGTTAGTTATCTTATCCTTCCAGCAGATTTTTAACATTCTTCGGTACGCCCACATCTCAAATGCCTTCAGCTTACCCATACATTGCTTATTTAGTGTCCACGCCTCCACCCCATATAACAGGACCGAGAAAACATAACATTTAAGCATTCGTATTTTCAGCTTTAGGCTTAGGTTTCGGCTACACAACATTTGTTTCATGTTGTTAAAGGCACTGCGGGCTTTCTCTATTCTTATTCTTATTTCTCTGGTGTATTCGTTTGACTCGTTAATATTTGTTCCGAGGTAATTGTAATTTTGTACTCGTTCAATGTACGCATTAAAACAGACAAAAGGGAAAAAGGCCACAGGTCCGGATGAAATCCCGATTGAGTTTCTTAAACTGATCGATGATGAAATGATAGACATTCTAGTAGAACTTTATGATCATATTTATCAAACAGGTATTTTACCAAAGGAGTGGTTAGTATCCACATTCGTAATTATTCCCAAAAAGCAAAATGCAAAAGAATGCTCAGAACACCGTACAATTGCATTAATGAGCCATGTTTTGAAAGTATTTCTACGAATAGTCCACAACAGAATTTACAGAAAGCTGGATGATGAAATTAGTGATAGTCAGTTAGGCTTTAGAAACGGCACGGGAACCAGGGAAGCATTGTTCGGTATAAATGTGCTCATGCAGAGAAATCTGGATATGAACCAAGACATGTATACATGTTTTATTGATTTTGAAAAAGCATTTGACAAGGTACAGCACAATAAACTAATTAATATTTTAAAAATGAAAAACATCGATAGCCGCGACATCAGAGTAATCTCGAACCTCTACTGGAACCAGAAAGTCAAAATAAGAATTGAAAATCAAATGTCGGAAGAAATAGAAATTCTTCGGGGTGTGAGACAGGGCTGTGTATTGTCACCACTGCTGTTTAATATATATAGCGAAGCCATTTTCCAAGAAGCTTTAGGAGAGTGTAACGATGGAATGATAATAAATGGTGAAATTATTAATAATATAAGATATGCCGATGATACTGTCATATTCACTTCAACTCTGCAAAGTCTAACAAACATACTGGAACGGCTGAATGAAAAGTGTACCATATATGGTATTAAAATGAACTTAAAGAAAACAAAATTCATGGTCATTACAAAACATCCAAAAGACAACGAGACACTCCATATTAATAATATCCAGATAGAAAGGGTAGATAAATACAAATATCTAGGAACATTGGTTAGTCAAAACGCAGAACAAACGCAAGAGATTAAAAGCCGTATAGAAATAGCAAGGGCAAAATTTGTAAAAATGAAACATCTATTGTGTAGTAGAGACCTAAGAATGGATCTAAGGATAAGGTTATTGCGCTGCTACATTTTTACAACTTTGCTCTACGGATCTGAGGCATGGACATTGAAACAACTGGAGATTAAGAAATTGGAAGCTTTTGAGCGTTGGTGTTATCGAAGGATCCTACGAATAGCATGGGTAGACAAAATTACCAATATTAAAGTCCTTGATAGGTTTAATAAGAGGGAAGAAATTGTACAGACAATTAAGAGGCGAAAACTTGAATATTTCGGTCATATATTAAGAGGTCCTCGTTATGGGCTACTACGTTTGATTATAGAGGGCAAAATAAAAGGTAAAAGAGATGTAGGAAGAAGACGAACCTCCTGGCTACGAAATCTAAGGGAATGGTTTAGTCTGAGCTCTAGCCAACTATTTAGAGCTGCTGTAAGTAAAATAAGAATTGCCACGTTGATATCCAACCTTCGTTAGAAGATGGAACCTTAAGAAGAAGACTCGTTCAATGAGATTCTGTCCTACATGATATTATTGATACGTTTCTTTGTAATTATCATGAATTTGGCCTTCTTTGTATTCAGTGACAGACCAAATTCTTCACTTGCTTCTACCACTTTGTTTAGTAATCTCTGTAGGTCGTCAATATTTTCTGCTATGAGCGCGGTATCATCAGCATATCGGATATTGCAAATGGGGTGACCGTTGATCTTTACTCTGGCTTTTTCGTTCATAAGAGCTTTTTTAATAACTTCTTCCGCGTAGACATTGAACAAGGTTGGAGACAACACACAGCCCTGCCGAACACCTCTTTTGATCTGTATTCTATCTGATATCGAGCTGTTAATTCGTACTGTAGCTTCTTGTTTGTAGTATAGATTCCTTATCACTCGCATGTCCCTTGTATAAATATTTTTATTTTTCAGTATTTGCATCAGTGGCCTATGTTTTACTGTATCAAATGCTTTGTTATAGTCTAGGAAACACAGAAATATGTCCTGATTTACGTCTAAACATCGTTGTGTTAGAACATTAAAAGCAAACAGTGCCTCTCTAGTTCCTAGTCCGTCTCTAAAGCCAAATTGAGAGGGTCCGATGTCAACTTTCAATTTTTTATATATTCTCCGATGAATGATTTTTAAGAAGATCTTTAATATATGACACATGAGACTGATGGTGTGATGTTCCGAGTATTGTCTCGCATTAGACTTTTTGGGTATGGCTATTATTGTTGTTACTAGCCATTCATTAGGTATGATACCAGATTTGTAAATGCTGTTAAATAGTTCCACGATCTTTATTAAGTTGTTGTCTTTGATGAATTTAATTATGTCTATTGGTAGTTCATCTGGGCCTGTAGCCTTTCCCATTAGTATTTAATATAGGTCTAACTAATTGCTGCTTTATAGATACTTGTTATTGTGTCTTGTGTCTTGTCTTAGGTGTTTGTTCTTCTAGATTGTGTCATTAAGAGATCCGGCCCTTTTACTTGCTTTTAAGCTTTAGTTTCGTACTTCTTCTTCAACATCTCCGTAACTAGTTATAGTTATTCCTAGATATCTCAACCTTGCTTCCTGCTTTACTATTTTTTCATTAATTTCGATTTTACATCGGACTGAGTATTTAGATGTTGTCATACATTTGGTTTTTTCTGTTAATATTATCATAATATTTCTTGGCTATTGTATTGTGTATTAATATTTGAAGCTCGTCTTCTGTCTCGGCGATTAATGCGGCGTCGTCTGCATAACATAACATTTGGATTTCTTTATTCTCAGTTATGTAACCATGACTTTTATGTACTGCTTGTATTATTTCGTCCATTATTATATTAAAGAGAAGTGGACTTCTTGTCTGACTCCGCTTTGTACTGGTATACGCTGTGTTAGTTTTCCATTTATCTTTGCCTGTATTCGACTATGGAAGTAGATATTTTCGATGGTTTGTGTAATATTGATTGGTATGTTTCTTTTATACAGTAGGTGTAAGACGTCGTCGACTTGGATGCGATCGAAAGTTTTTGTCAGGTCTATAAAACATAGATATGTTGGTTTATTGTACTCGATGACTTTTTCTGTGATTTGTCTTAGTACAAATATGGTGTGTATGCAGGATCTTCCGGATCTGAATCCTTGCTGTTCATCTGATAAAGTTTTAAGTTTATTAATTTTGTTGGTTAGGACTTATGGGGTTATCTTAAGTGCGGTGTTCAGTAGATCTATACCTCTATAACTGTTTGAGTCTTCTTTATCTCCTTTCTTCAACATTGGTATCAATGCTCCAGCTGTTTCTCCATGCGTCTGGTATCTTGCAGTGCAATATTAGTTTTTGTATAAGTTTTTTCATTTCTAGGGTTATACTTTCTCCTCCGTGTTTTAGAAACTCGTTGGTGATTCCGTCTGGCCCTGGCGACTTTCTATTTTTGAGTGAATTTATGGCTATCTCTACTTCCTGAAAACTGATTTCTATTTTGTGTCTTAATTCAGGTACGTTATTGTGTTGATTATTATTTTCCTTTGCTTTAAACAGTTCCGTCAGGTATATTTCCCATTCATTTGCTGGTATGTTATTGTATTCCTTCTGTCATTTCTTTCCTTGGTTTTTTATGAATCTCCATATTTGTTTTTGTGTACCGTAGAAGTCGTTTTGCTTCCTTTTTGTAAACTGTTCCATTGTCAATTTTTTGTTCTTCTTTCTAACTGATTTGTTTCATTTCGTATTCTTCTATAGGTATCTCTGGGTTCTGGAGTATTTGATGTTTTGTACTTCGTGTAAACCTCTCGTTTCTCTTTGCATTTCTTTTTTATTTTTTTTCTGAACCATCGTGTACTGTTGTTGTTTCTTTTGTTCAGTATAGCGTTTTCCTAGAGCTTCTGTTCATTGGTTCATCATCATTCAATGGTTTGAATTCTCCTGGAATGGGGTTCTCCTTCGAATTATGTTTGTTCTTTAAAGTATTGTTTCCATCTATGCATTATTTTTTTTGTAGCCAGGACGTGACCTCCTTCGTCTTGACTGATTTTTAGTCTGGTAGTTTTTTTTTATCGAAGCTGTTTCAGTGTGCCATAAATTAGCTTTTGATTAATTTGATTTACCAAAATTAGGTTGAACTGACTGATAATACAAAACCGACATAACCAAAGAAGTTATTCTAAAAAAACGATATGAAATTGTCAAAGAGGTGCTGGGATTAGCCCATCGCCTTAGGAAATAAATTACAATAAAAATTAAGAGTTTGATACAACTTGATATTTTTATATAATAGAAAAAATAGAGAATTAGAAAACTTTTGTTACTTTACCAAATCGAAAATTGTCAAGCAAGTGTAAGCATTTTTAAGACTAACATTTTTTATTTTATTTTTAGTCGGTACATTTAGTTAAGTTTACTTCATGTCAAGCTTCTCCACCTCCGTAATCCTAAAAATATAGACGCCCTTTTAGGTTTGTTTATTTAGAGACACAGCCCTCGTATTCGACATCGAGATAAGTAGCACACTTTGGCTATTATACTCCCTCATTTTAAGAAGAAACAACACATGGTGTCTGATATTATTACCCATAATTTTTGTTGTTCGGCATGGGTGGCTACGACGGCGTGAAATTAAAGACATTATTTCTGTTTTTCTTAATTACCATTCTCTTATATTTGTTTAAATGTGTTGATGGTTTTTACGCGGTTATAGAAAGTGCTTTTTAAAAGTATTTTCCAATTCTTGTTTAGTGTAGTTGATAGCCTGTTTGTTTTTGAATGGGTATCCAGAATATTTTCGTATATAATTTTTCATATAAAAATGCTTGCACGTCATTGAAGATGTACGACGTCAGAACCCCACAACGTTGCCAAAACATCAGAATAGTTAGTACTTAAGTAAGGAATTTTTAAAATGTCAACTATTTGCCAAACTATTATATTAACAGTAAATACACTTAGTTTTAAGACTACTACAACACACTAAAAACATTTTAATACAAAATTATATATTCTAAATTTAAAATTACATTAAATTTAAAATTTAAAATTAATGTAGACAGTCCCTTTAGCACTCGTGTTATCTTTTTTTTCTCTCGTTGTTAGTAGCAATCATCTTAACTTTCACCTTAACTCCATTCGTTACTTTTTATTGAGCATTTCTGCTGCCTGTTCTGATAATGACGTTTATTTTTCCATCAGTTTTGTTTAAGATGATTTCTTCTGCGTATGACTTCCATATCCTTGTCCATGGGAAACGTACCAGTGGAGATTTTGGATGCCGAAGTCTATCTGCTGAATATATATGGGTTTGGTGTTGTGTGTGTTCTTCGCGTTGGTGGATTAGCCTGCCATATTGGCGATTATATGCGGTTTTCTGCTTTGATTCGTTTGGTTTTTGATTTGACTTTATTTGTTTTGTGTCTTCTTTTACATTTCAATTCTGTTCTTTCTTCATATGTTTTGTAATAGTTTTAGACTATCTATTGCCTTTTTGTGCTAAAATGTCTACGTATTATTTTTGTCTTTCTCCTTTATTAGCGCTTTGTTGTTATCTACGATTATGTTGTAGTTGTTGCTCAACGTTTTATAATTAGTTTCTACAGAGTTTAGTCGGTAATCCACGCGGCCGCTCGGTAGCTACCCTTAACTAGTGATAACAACAATAATCGCCACTTATCGGTCAATTAGAGACAGTTTTTTTCTTTGAAAACATCAAAAAATATTTATAACATTAAATACTATTTTTCTTAGAAACATTATATATTATATTCATTAAATCTATGGACATATTTTATGTCAAAAATACAAATTAAGAGGGTATTAACATGAAACCATACATAAGCTACACCCCACGAAATATATATCGCTAAAACTATAACCGTACTCGGAATTTGAGGTTTATTTGAAGAATGAGCTAATTTTTGTGTACTTTATCATCGATATTATTTCTTATAGTCACGCGACATAATATGCTATATCTTTTGTCATTTTTAATTAACATTAGAAGGTTATTTTTCAATCATTATTATTAATCAATATATAATGATTTTGAACCTTAAGGGAACGTGTATAAACAACGTTGTACAAAATTTGGACTTTTTAATCCCTCCTCCACCCTTTGTCGAAGAGCGTCGTTTACAGTCGAGGCCCTCCCTCATGTCTACGTCGCAATTGCAACTCGGGACTCCCCTTTTCAGTAATTTTTTTTAATTTAATGTTATTTCTAAATTTTTTTAAATTAACTTTAAAACTTTTTTTACGAATTTATCATAACAAGAATAATTAATTAAAATTAATAATTCAATTGAAATGCGCCAAACGATATCAAATGTGCACTCGTGCCCCCCTCACTCCTGTCGTATACCATCGTAATAAGCAAAGTCACCCCCCTTCTACTCTATGACGTAGTTTATGGATGTTCCCTAAGTAGAAATTTTATAAAAACAGAAAAGTTTAGTATTGTTTTTAATGGTGTTGTCTTAGTTTAACTTGTATCATCAAAATGTCATAAAATTAATGAATCATGAATATAACTGTCGTTATATTTATTCAAAGATATTAAAAATTATGATTAGCTGTTGGATATACCACTTCTAGCACCTATATTATTCATGCATCGTTGCATTGGTATAAATATTCATATTAACTTAATTCGAATTGGTTTTCGTTCCACCAGCTAGACATATGAATCATCTTACAAGAATGTATTCTCAAAATCCGTAAAAATCGTTTGAGAGCAGACATAACATTCAAGAATGGCAAACCAACAATTAGATTCTGGGTTAGTCATCATAACAGTACCACCTTGAGAAGAATGTACGATCACGTCTGAATTTAAGATAAACCAAGATAGAATCTAAAACAGATCTAAAACACTTATCAAGTCGAAATAATTACTCTCTTGTTTTTTTCGCTGCATTTTTATCTTTTCTTGGTTTATGTCTAAATATTCTAATTTTGTTGGTCCAATATTACTGAGTAAGCGTATCTAATAAAAAAGCTTTTAGACACAATTCATTTTAAGCATTATTAGTAAAAGTAACTTGCTTTTCGATCTTATTAATTTCAACGCTTTTTTAACAGCTTTTTATGTGGTATTCTTTTCAAGTGAAATTCATGTATTTTTTCGATTCATTGTTCGATCGATAATTTCATTTGTAGTCGTATTTCTCGCAATTTCATCTCTCAAACTTTTTTAAGGTAACAGATGAATAACATATATTTCACATTTCAAAATATGCAGGAGAAAATTTTGTCAACTCAAGTTTTTATCTTGTGTCAATCTGGACGTGGCTTTTACCTGATGCGGTCCACTTTTCATTTCAAAATAAAGTGGTATAAACCTCTGAATGGGTACTTTGATTCCTTATTGATAACTAATTATGCAAAATGTATGTGTTATATATTTGTATGTGTACCTTCCAGGTTTATTTTAATTTTTCTGTCGCCTAGCACACCTGCGCACCATTCTCAATTTGGTCCATCCAAGGCAATGGTACCATTCCCATCTCTTTCACAATCACTTCACGACGGTTTTACCATTACCTTCTTATTTGAACATAATGTTCTCAGGGCAATGTTTTTAAATTACAGTTGTTTTTAGTTGTTGTAATAGTTTTATTGTTTAGTGGTTATTAAACATTGTAAATAGGGTAAATATTTTAAACATTTTAAAATTAATTGATAATGTAATATAAAAACCTTAATAAACAAAAGGAATATTAAGAAAAAATGCTTAGAGTTTTGTATGTCAAAACTAGCATTTATTTAATATCGATTAACCCCCTTTTGAAATAATAAATAATTACTGAAGTAACCTAAATATTCCACAATGATTAATTTATCTTTAAAACGATTATTTTAAAAATGATGCGACACAATTATTCTGATTGTATGATTTATTGCAGATATTTATTTGGTTTTCGAGCAATAAAACAGAATTTAATGCTTTTATTAAAACTCGTACATATGTACTTCTTTGTCAGCATGCTAAATATTAAATAAACATAAAAACTCACTGAAGTAGAGCTACTATAAAAGTAGCAACCCTTGTGCGTGGGATTTAATAATATATATTCAAACAAAGAAATATTTATAAAACAATTGTATAAGACTAACCAGTGGTTTGACAAGGAGTGCGAACAAAGCTTGCATCAGAAGGGAAGGGAAGATAGAAGGAAAAATGTACATCGGAAGAAAGAAATACTCATGGCTTAATTTTCTAGTTTTGTAATGAACTATTCCATGTTTTTATGAACATCTTTTTCAGAGTAAACCAAAAACCAATTTTCGTGTTCTAAATCTGACTTTAGTTGATAAAACACTTTAAAGTACTTTATGTTGTTAAAGTTATTAATACTGACTGCTATGGATGAATGATCAGCAATATCATGGTACCTAAAGATATAAGATGTAATATTATTCTCAAAGTTTGAAGAACATTTGACAACTAAATGATCCAGACAAGTTCTTCTTGCTGAACGTGTATAATCGTTTATATAAATATAATATAAATCCATATTCACTCATGCTATTTTTATACTCCTCCACGAATTCGTCATTACACTCTAAAAGTTAATGTTTATATCACCTACAAAAACATGAACATCGGATCTATTGATATTATTTAAATAATACATTAAAGTATTATTAAATGTTATTGGACAAGTACTGGGTGTTCTTAACAGAGCTGTTATACTAATTTTGTTTTTGTTAAGTAAAATTTCTAACTCTATTCTGTTATTAGCCCTTATTTATTAGCTCAGAATAGCCCTTAAAAACACAATAAAAAGCGAATATAAAGACTTAAAGGCTGAGTAAGAGGCAGGATTTAAGGCAGGTAGATCTACTGTTGACCATTTGTTTTTCATTATACAGATTATTGAAAAGAAAATAGCCGTTAATCAAGAAGTACATTTATTGTATGTAGACCTACGAAAGGCTTATAATAGCGTACCACATTATAAATTATGGGAAGCGATGGAGAAAACAAACATAAGCATGAATTTAATAAATGTTACGAAGGAACTGTACGCTAACTCAAAAGTAAAGGTTGAAAATAATCTGTCAAGTGGATTCCCAATGAATAAAGTCCTTAATCAGGGTTGCTGTCTCTCTCCGACATTATTTCAAATTTATCTAGAACAGGCTCTAAAAATGTGGAAGCCCAAATGTAAAAATATGGGAATGCCGATTAAAAACAATAGCATATACTAATTACTATTTAACTGGGAATAAACCACAATTAAAGATAAAAATACGTTTATTGACGTTTCAATTTCAATACTTACAAATACTTACCATGTCGGGATAGTATTATAAGGTTTTTTTCCTGGTTTTTCCCTCATAATTTACTATGGAATCACTAACAGGAGAATTTAACTGTCATCGTGTCATGTGTATGTCTTTTTGAAGACGCATTACATGCTATGATTTTTTTCTGACGGATATTCTCAAGTTAAAGTTGATTTCATGTAATCGAATGAACTATCTTATAAGTAAAGTCGTCCCAGGAGCGCAACCATCGAGAAAAAAGACAAAAGAGGGAATCTAATCCTTATGAAAAGGAGACCAAAAAAGTGACCTCTGATGGCGGACATATCCGGAAATGCGAATGCGCCGAATTTAAATTTTCCGACACTTATTAACAGTAGCTATATAATATTTTTCAGAATGTGTCTTAGACGAGAAAGTTTTAATTAATTATTAACGATAATAGTCTAAAATGCGACACAATTGTTAAAAAACTTCAATATAAATAAGATTTCATGTTACATTAGGGACAAACAATAACATAACCCAACTAAATTTGATGTCAAACAAGAAGAGAGACTCTCTTTCCTTGTTTAATGTGGCCTCTAAAGATCGCACTTCCTGTCTAACAATATTTTTGCCCCCACTAGCTTTACATTCCTTCTTTTGTCTTTTTGCTCGATGAGCGCATACTCGATGAACAATATTAGCAATATCATTTTAAAGTCGTCTACTTTAAAATGCATAATGTATGTCTGAATTGTCAATATAAACGAGTCAGATAAAATTAAATTATTAGAAGAATTTTTCACTATGTAACAAAAAACAAATTTTGTTTAATTTACTGTTTGTATTTTGAGAACGATTTCCGAAGTGGAAATTGAAACGTCAATAAACGTATTTTTATCTTTAATTGTGGCTTATTCCCAGTTAAATAGTAATTAATTTAAAATGCCACAAGAAAATAGGTTCAGAACAATAATAGCATATACACTTTGTCATTTGCAGATGATAAACTAGTGATAGCACAAGATTATGAAGATATTGAGTATATGACTCGAAAATTAATCGAGAAGTAAAAAAAATGGAGACTTGAAATCAATATCCAAAAAAAACGAGTATATGTGTATCGGCGGGAAACAACAGGACCTCATATTGGAAGATGGAGGAGTTATCAAACATTGCAAGACATATAAATATTTAGTTATGATCATCACAAAAGAAGGCAACGTAGACGACAGAATTGAGGAGAAAAACAACCAAGGAAGAAAAGCAATTTCCCTTCTCAATAGTATCCTTTGGGATCAATCAATCTCTAATAATAACAAGCATAAGAAATATAATACAATCATTAAAAGTATATTTACCTACAGTGGTGAATTATGGCAAATGAAGAAAAGATACAAGAGAAAACTTGAGAAAACGTAAATGAATTTCTGGAGACGTTCAGCTGGAAAATCTAGACTAGAAAGAGTAACGAACAACAGAATAAGAGAAATTATGAAAGTATAACATACAATAGTAGACGATATTGGTACCCAACAACTCAGATGGTACGGTCATGTATAGAGAATGTCTGAAGAACGTTTCCCAAAACAAGTCTTAATGTGGACCCCTCAGGGTAGAAAAAAAAAGAGAAAAACCCCGCCTTAGTTGGAGAGAAGGCATCAATAGAGAAATGAAAGACCGAGACAGAAAAAGACCTATGGATGAATCGAAATGAGTAGCAACTGGGTATCGAAAGACGTAGGAGAACGTTTTAAACCGATTTATATATACAACTTATAATTCAATTAGTTTTGTTGCTGTTATATCTACTATTTTATATCTATGGTTAATATAAAAAAATTATATTAGCGTTTCCAATTCGCAATCGATTAAACCGATTTTACATGATAAATTGCTATTTAATTCATGAATTCTTTAACAAATCATTTATCTTTAAAACGATTATTTTAAAAACAACACAGATACTCTGATTGAATAATTTATTGGATACTCTTCATTAACGTTCGAGCCACACATTCACCCAAATCAAATGCTCTTATTAAAAAAGGCCACAATATGTCTTTGTCTCTTTGAATAATTGACAATTCAACGCCCCTATCCCGATTTCAACGAGATGATTTACGGGTTTTCTGAAAAACACGCCTGTAAAGTTCCTAATGGGAGAAAAAGCAGGTACCGAAATAAACTCTTTCTTTTGTATTCACTTATATTTAGCAGATTCATTAGTAGGTTGTGACCTTGGTAGTTATGCATGAATAATGTTAAATTGAGTCTGCTTCTATATAATACTAACATTAGCATTTTGAGTTGGACGAAATTTTGAAAAGCGGATGTCACTTTTTTTGTTCTTTTCTCGAAACACTTGATATTTATCTTTAGGCGGAAGCTGAAACCTGTTATTATAACCAATTATGGACCTATAATTTTCTGCAGATATAAACACACAAGTTTAGCAGCTCAGTAAAGCAAATGAGGTTTCTGGTTAAACTATTTAATACATTAAATTTCAAAATATAAAAGACTTTACAGGTAATATAAAAGAAGATATGAAATGATACAAGAATAATTAGGTTTTGCAACTAGAAATGATACTGGAGATGATTAGCCCAAAGTATTAGATAAATAAATAAACTATAGAACCTGCTAGACATGGCAAATATTAACACTAAAAGAGAAATATAAATTTCTGGTACTCGAATAACGATGACGACAATATTCATAGGGGAAAATCCAAGGGGATGAACAGGTTATACATGTTTAGGATCCTTTGATCCTCTTCGAGGGTTTTGATTGATTTATTGTTATGTATATCGTACCTACTGAAATGACTGGAGAGTTTTGATTTATTTTTTTTTTGTTGGATGACCCTTTCAGATTTATTGTGAATTTTTTGTTTGTATAGTTTTTCGAATATTTGTCTGGAAAGTGAGAGTATTATTTGTTTAGAAGTTGGTACGATGATGGTACTTTTTCAGATTGAGGTAAAGACAGCTATTTCTTCTGGAGAAGTACAAGTTGCATTGTGCAATGACACTGGGAAGCTGCAACACCAGTTTGTTTCTGTTCACGACGCCGACGTTGAATCCGCCACATTGATTAAATCAATTCAAAATCTTTTAAAAGGTTAAAGGTTAAAGAAAGGTGAGATTCGCACTATCAACTTAACTTAAAGTGATGATATTTCTGACAGTTTTTATGCTACAATAATGAAAAGAAAATTTGTGTCAAAAAAACTTATATTTTTTTACTGAATCATTTTTTAGTTACAGGGAGAAAAAGGTAGATTTTGAAGAAAAATTAAAAATGCGTTTTATAATTTGATCTTATTTTTTTTTAATAACCATGCATTTTAAAGTTCTTCTGCATATAAATAATACTAAAATAAAAGGATTGTAGAAGAAAAATAATTTATTTAAATTCTGGTGGATGCGAAGTTAAACATACTTTTTCATAATATATGAATAATCAATCTTCTTTGCACCGTACCTTGCTTAGTTTCAATGTAATCGACATTTAACATTATTTATTTTAAAGGTTTTTCCAAGCACTGTAAAAAATGTTTTAGGATTGTACCCGTAAAATCGATCATTTTCTATTTAGCATTCACAAAAAAAGTCTCCTTTCACGTAACGTAACATATCTCGCTTTGTATCGTAACTAGAAGCTTTATGAAAAACAAATCTTTGTTTCTTAGTTAATGTTTCTTCAGTTATTTTAAGAAATTCTATAGTCCAAAATAAGCTCTGTTCGCCAGGTATATTCTTCTCCTTAGAAACCTTAGAAAAGGCATATGAATATGGAATTGATACCCATCACCTCTTCATAGATTTTAAAAGCGCTTATGACAGTGCAGACAGAAGCGCACCTTATAATGCCATGGCAGAACTAGATATTTCGTCGCATCTAATAACATTGGTAAAGGCAACATTCGAAGGGGTCTCGGAGTTTATATATCTTGGAACACAACTAGGGTAACTATCTCAAACGTAAAAATCGGAAACAAATGTAAAAGATCACTTTTTTAAAACGGACCGTAATGCTTTACATTAGATCTCAAAGGTTACAGTGCAACTTCTCATAGGAAAATACCGATATCAGATATATAAAATATTAAAAATAATTTTTACTTTGTAATGTGGATATGTAATAAGGAGTGTTTGTATATTAATTAAAAACTAAATTAATAATATAATTACATCTACAATATACATATTTATGAGCAAATACCCGGAAATAAATTCAATTCGTTCTTACGTAATGAGCTATTATCAAAATAAATAGACTTTGTGGCAGTTCTGTAACTTGATTCATGATTCACATCTCTTAATCAACATCATTTGCACAGTCGGTACAAGAAAGAAGATCTATTACATCCAGCAAATTGATTTTAATTGTAATTAAGGATTATTTTCTCACTAAGCCATGTTAATATTTGCAACGTTATTATTATGTATTATTTTACATTTCTTAAATATTTCTCAATATATAGTTTATTATATTGTTTAAAATAAATATATATATATATATATATATATATATATATATATATATATATATATATATATTATATATATATATATATATATATATATATATAGACGGTTGCGTTTGAATTTAATTCTAGTCCTTTACCCTTCTCTTACATGTGTTTCTGGGTCTACTCGTCGTCAGAAAGGCTTGTAAGAAGACTGGAACAAAATCATTAATCAATTATATTTTTTGTTGAGGTGCAGTTTATAAGAAAAATTTTATATAAAATAGAAATCATAGATAAAATAGAAATAAACAAACAGTACTTTAAAATTATAGCATGAAAAGTCAAAACCTTTTTTGAAATGATCTAAAATACCATACAATTTAGGAGAACTCTAACTAATAAATACATAAAAGTGAACAATAAAAGACTGATACAAATTTAAAAACTTAAAATTTTACTAAAAATACTTATAAAAGCCTCAGAAAGAACACTTGCCTCTCAAAGTTTTGAAGAGAAACAATAACCAGAAGGACTATAATCGTGATATAAATTGAGGTCGCTTTATCAATTCTGGCTTTCATATCTGTGGTAAAGTCACATTGGTTCTGATTATTCGCAAAGTTTAAAAAAAGGAATAGAGCTGCAGCACAGCTAGAAGTAATAAAGGAAAAACTTGGAAGTAAATAAGTAAAAAACAAAGAGGAGTATCAAAGGGTTATACTAGTTTAATGGATAAAACACATGAACCAGATGAACAGATGGATAAAATATTTCGAAAACTTATAAAAGAACAAAAAGCAAATATTATCATCATTGGCTCTATAATGCATATGTGCATCTGGGCCTGCTCTAGGATCACCTAAAGAACTAATAAAGCAACTAAAAAATAATAAACAGGCGTGTTAAGGCAGACTGCTAATGTAGAAATTAAAAAAAGAAGATTTAACAGTAGAGGAATCTGGAAAAAAGACTTATGTAAAAAAAAATAGTGAAAACAAGGAAATTTAGTGTAATATGTTCTGTAGCAAGGCTTTATGGGCGAGTACTAAAACACCGATTTAAAAAACAAGTTAAAGAATTAGAAAATCAGAACAGTTTCAGTGCTGGTCACTCTTGAAAATACGGGGTATTCATTATTAAACAACTTATTGAGAAACGCATAGAAATAGGGTAAGAGGATAAGGATGAGAAAGGATTGGTAATTTATTAACGATGTACACCATTTGTTTTTATATTTTCTTCTTCTTCTTGACTGGGTTTATAACTCGGGGTGAATCTTTGCCGCATCCACTATAAGCCCTCCATCTTCTACGATCTTGCGCTTCTATTTCCGGTTGTTGTACCCCAATCCTAGAGTAATTGGCTTCAACATCATCCTTCCATCTTCTTCTGGGATAGCCTACTCATCTACCATCTTATTTTTTAAAAAACACTGTCTTTAGCACCCTGTCTTTCACTGATCTTACCACATGACCTACCTATCTTATCCGGTTGGCTTTTATATGTCTGACGATGTTTTCAGTACCATATGGAGTCACCAATTCAGCATTGAGGCGCCTTCTTTACTCTCTTGTAAATTCGTCTCTTTGGGGCCAAATAACATTTTGAGAACCTTTTTGATGATTTTAAGTCCGTGTTTCACTTCCATATCTAACAAATGGCCGAATAATTTACATGTACAGGCTAAATTTAGATTTTCTTTTTAGCAGCTTCTTTTTTTTCTGGTGTACTCAATTACTGGAGGTTTGTGATCACTACATCAAAATATTTTCTATTCTGCGTCACTCTTAGTGGTTGTAGAACGCTATTGCATTCTTTATGTCTTGCAGTGGTGGTGCTGCTACTTCCACATATGCAGAATGGAATGTAATATCTGCTTTCCCCATCTCACTTTCAATATTTAGAAAATTTCGAAAGTATTCATTCCATCGTTCGACAACTGCTGTTTCTATCATTATTGGTTCACCTGCTTCATTTCTCATAGCTTTTATTACCCCAACAGTTTCACCTTGTCTGACTGATTTCACTTTCCTAAAGAATTTCCTCATTTAATTCCTCTCGCCACTTAAATCAATTTCCCATATTTGGTATTTTATGTAGCTCCTCTTTTTAGTTCTGAGTAGTCACCTTATCTGTGCTCTTGTTTTGTGAAAACTTGCATAGTTTTCATCTATAGGGTTTTGTATCATTTTCAATCTCTTGTGAGTTTTTATTTCTGGCATTTCTTCGTATTGTTTGTCGAACCATTTCGTAAGACATGTGTGTGGATGGCATTGGAGAGTAGAGGAGTATCTAGAAAGATTATAAGTTTATCTAAAAAATAGAAAGTAGCGAAATATAGTACGGAAACGTTCTCTATTACTATTGGTTTAAACTCGATGGGACAAGGGCAATAGAATGATTCTGGCGTACGTAGATGAGATATATGCTATAGAAAGGAGTACCGCCAAAACAGAGGAAAGAAAGGTGTTTTGAAAGCAAAATATTGAGAAAAATATATGGATCTGTACTACTATCTATAAAACCCATTTCCGTTGCTTTCAGTGTTGCCAACGTTATTTCTTTCAGTGGCAATAACTAACAGCTATATAGAGTGATAGTTTTCCCTATAGTCTCATATATCCTCTTTTTATTTACTTTGCTGAATGAAAAACCAATGTTTAAGATTAATAAATGTGCTTGGAAAATAATTTAATATTTATTTTGAACAAGAAATTAATAAGTTCGACATACTATTCAAGCATAATATATATTTAATATTTACATTATAATTTTAACTAATTTTTTGTTTGATTTTTATTTTCTGCGCGTTAAAATGATTATTTTTTTAATTTCAGGTAAGTCCAAAATGGCCGAACCTCGTCGTATGTAGTAAGTACCAGACACATTCCTTTTTGTTTGATATGACACCATTGTTCAAAAATACCCTCCCAGAAATGTACATATTTTATAAAGTGCAACGCTTTTCTGCAAGTGTCCTGGAAATAAATTATTACTGAACAAATGTTTCACGGCTTATATGTATTCGCTTTTCAGAAAACTTTTAATTAATGTAAAACGTCTACATCAACAAAGCATTAAGCTGGTGTTTGTTTATCCTACTACATTCTGTCTTACAAAAAAAATTTAAAGAACGAGTAAACATAATGTACAGTAATGTGAGGTAACGTTCTGGTGAAAAACGGAAAAACATAATGTCAGTGAAATGGGACAAAAAATAAATCCGCTTTTGATAAATAAACCACGAAACTAACTTCTGTATTTCTGAATGAAATTCATAGGCGGAGAAGATGTAAGGTTTCAAAATATCTCTCAGAAAATTATGATACAAAATAAATCTCCATAATTTGTTTTTCAAAATTAAATAATAAAAAATATAAATATAAAAATAAACGAACTAAAACTGAACTTAAAAAACAACAAAGAAAAAACACTTGGGATCATAAGAATCTACATGGCACAAGTATATGCTTTATATTGAGTTGCAAATTATAAGATATGGATGGGATTATTAAAGTTTTAAATCTTTAAAGATAAACACAGATGAAGAATTTTATCTTGGTATGATAGATACATGCATCTGTATTCAATTTTGTTCACAAATTTAATACAGATATGATCCCTTACTTGGGATCATAAGAGTATCCATGGCACAAATATATTGCTTTATATTGCATTGCAAAATATAAAAGAAAGATATAAAGATATCATCATCACGCAGCCCTTTGCATCCACTGTTGGACATAGGCCTCCCTCATTTTTGTCCATTGTGCTCTATCTTGAGCACTTTTCATCCAATTTCTTGACATTTTCTTGAGATCGTCAGTCCAACGAGTAGAGGGTATTTCTCTACTTCTTTTGTCTAACCTCGACCTCTTACTTACTTACTTACTTACTCCGTGGCGTTACAACCCTTCGTGGGTTTTAGCCGACTCGACAACATGCCTCCACTGTTTTCTGTCTTGAGCAACCTCCATCCAATTCTCCACGCCCATAGTGCTTAGGTCTCCAGCTATATTATCTCGCCACCGGAGACGAGGGCGTCCGCGTGGTCTCCTTCCAGTTGGGACTTCCTCCCACACCAGTCTTACTGTTCGTTCGTCAGAATGTCTTCTGAGGTGTCCTGCCCATTCGAGTCTTCTGGACTTTATTTCTTTTATGATGTTGGCGGTGGGTAAAGTTCTTCAAGCTCTTTATTAGTTCTTATCCTATATTGTCCTGATGCTTCATCAAGCACCGGACCAAAGATCTTCCTTAGGATTTTTCTTTCCCAAACACGTAGTCTCTCTTCATTTGCCTTTGTTATCGTCCACGTTTCGCTTCCATACATCACAACGGGTCGTATGATTGTTTTATAGACCTGTATCTTCGTACGTCGTGTTAGTTGTTTTGATTTTATAAGGTTTTGGAGGGCAAAAATACATCTGTTGCCGGCCTGAATCCTGTTGTTTATTTCTTGTGATCCATTATTGTCTTCAGTTATTGTTGTTCCAAGATACTTGAATTCTCTAACGCGCTCAAAGTTAAAGTCATCGATGGTAATGTTCTGACCGATTCTGTCTCTGCTTTGGTTGTTCCGGCTCATATACATATATTTCGTCTTGTTTTCGTTGATTTGGAGCCCCATCTTCTCTGCTTCCTTCTCAAACCTTACGAAAGTCTCCTTCATCCTTAATCGCGTGTTTCCTATTAGATCTATATCGTCTGCAAATGCCAGTAGTAAGTTTGGTCCTTCTCGATGAAATACTGTATTCGGTTTTTCGATTCTTGCACTTCTGATTATGTGCTCCAGAACTAAGTTGAAGAGTTGTGGTGAAAGTGCATCTCCCTGTTTTAGTCCATTGTTTATTTCAAATGTCTCCGAGTATTGTTGTCCAACTCTCACCTTACATCGTAACCGTTCCATACACATCCGTATTAACCGGACTAGTTTTTTTGGAAAGCCAAGTTCCTGCATCGCTGTCCACAGTCTGTCCCTACATACTCTATCAAATGCTTGTTTAAAATCTATGAACATCTGATGAAGCTCACGATCAAACTCCCAGCATTTTTCCATTATCTGTTTTATTGTAAATATCTGGTCAATTGTAGAGCGACTCGGTCTAAATCCGCATTGATAATCTCCAACGATTTCTTCTGTGTATGTTTTGGTTCTTTCTAGCAGGATGTTTGCAAGGATTTTGTAGGTGGTGTTTAGGAGTGTTATTCCCCTGTAGTTAATACATTGCTTTTTGTTTCCTTTTTTGAGTATTGGTACAATAACCCCTTCTTTCCATTCATCTGGCATTGTTTCTTCTTGCCAAATGTCTTGAATTAGCTTGTATATCGAACTGTACAACGCTTCTCCTCCATGTTTTAAGCACTCTGCGGGTATACCATCGCTACCTGGTGTCTTATTATTTTTGAGTTTTTTAATTGCCTGTATTACTTTTTCGTATGTCGGGTATTGGTCTTCTATTTCAGCTGTATGTACCTCTATGTTTGATGTACTTCTGCTAGATTGGTCATTCAATAGTTGATAGAAGTATTCCTTCCAGGTTTTTAAGATTTCCTTGTCATCAGTGATAAGCTGTCCACTGTCGTTTTGAAGAAAGTTTCCTGTTCTTGCTTGGTACCCGGTCTTGATATCTGAAACTCCTATAAAGAACTGCCTCGCTTGTTTGTTCTTTCTTTTTTTCTTCTATATCTCTGATTATTTGTTCCTGATACTCTCTCTTCTTCCTTTTTATTAGTTTTCTTGTCACTGTTCTTCTTTGTCTATACATTTCATTGTTGTTGTGCGAGAGGTTTTGTAGCATGTTCCTTCTAGCCATATTTCTTGCTAATATGGAGTTCAGGCAATCATCATCGAACCATTTTTTTGTTGTTTTCTTTTTGTGTCCTAGTATTTCATCTGATACGCTTGTCAGAGCTACTTTGATATTTTTCCAAGCTGAGTCTATGTTGTTATAGTCTTCTGTCTGTGCTAGAGCGATTTTTATAGCCTTTTGAAATTTCTGTTCTGTCTCCTTATTACGTAGAACTTCGGTATTCCATAGTTGTGTTGGTGTATTCTTGTGTGTCTCGACCTCGACCTCCACTTAGGCAATCTCTTCGTCCACCTTTCATCACTGATTCATCAACACTGACGTGTCCGGCCCAGTTCCATTTCAGTGTGGCAATTCGGGAAATTAGATCGGTAACTTCTGTTCTTCGTCTTAAGTCTTCATTTCTAACTCGGTCACGAAGCGATATACTTAGTATTGACCTTTCCATTTTCCTCTGAGCTATTTGCAGCGTTTTAGAACTTGTAGCTTTCAATGTCAAAGTTTTGGCGGTATAGGTCATGAGAGGTAACACACATTGGTCAAATGTTTTACGTTTTAAAGAAATTGGTGTATCGCTTTTGAAGATGTCTTTGAGTTTTCCATAGGCTGCTCATGCTAGGGTTATTCTTCTTCATAGTTCCCATGTTTGGTTGTCTCTTGTGATCTTTATTTCGTGTCCAAGATATATGTATTTTTCCACCAGCTCTACTTCGTTGTCTCCAATATTGATATTTCTGCTAGGTACTAGGTTTGTCATAAATTTTGTTTTGGAGATGTTTATTTTAAGATCCACACTGGCACACACTAACTGAAGTTCATGTAGCATTGTACATATCTCTTTGAGGTTGTCCGAGAACAAAAATATGTCGTCTGTGATTTTCAAATTTGTTAATCTTCTTCCGTCAATGTTCAGGCCTTTCTCTTCTCAGTTAGGCTTTTTACAAGCATATTCTAGTACTGCGGTAAACAGTTTAGGAGATAAGGTATCACTGTGTTGGACTCCTCTGCCGATTGGGATATGATCCGTGTTTTCATGTAATTTCACCGATATTCCACCGCTTCTTGTTCTAAAAATAAGATATGGATGAGATTATTTAAGTTTTAAATCTTTAAAGATATACACAGATAAAGCACGTTATCTTGGTATGGGTGATACTACATGTATCTGTATTAAATTTTTTCAATAAAATTTAATTATTATAAAAAATTTTCTTCATCATCTGGTTTCTGAGTTTGTTTATTATTTTTTATAGTCAAGATGGTTTTCTGGGTTCTGTGGCTGAAATACTCCATATCTTTGATGTCATTTTCTAATTTATCGTGCAAAAACGTCTACTCTTGTGGTTACATAGTCGACTTTGCTTTTGTGTTAAGCAACATTGTAATTTTCAAATAAAAATAACAGCATTGTGTAGACGTACTAGACAATGATATTATTCTGTTAGTACAAGGCTAGGATAGCATTTTACAATATCACAATGTTCCTTTTCATAAATCTCAAATTCTTCAGAAAAAAATGTAAAAACATTGGAATAGCCCAATATGCTCCAACTGTGTGTTATGAAAATAATTATAATTTTATGTTAAAAAAAAAATACTTTAGAAGACTAGAGAAGAACTCATACACGCGGTAATATATTCTTTATTCTTCTAGTATCATGACCGTTATGGATATTTTGGGATTATGTTGGTTGCTATCGTGACTTTATTGACAACAGCTCTAAATATTGATGTAGTCGATTTTCTGTACCATTGCCTTAGATTTTTTAGCCATGATGTTCTTCTTTTACCAGGACCACGTTTACCTTGGATCTTTTCCTGAATGGTCAGATTTGTAAAAGTTCATATTTTTCAGGGGGTCTCAGAATGTTACCTATGTACTCCAGTTTGCGTCTCTTTATTATATAGACCATTTGTCTTGTTTGGTATAGCCGTCCAATTTCCTAGTAGTCGTCTATATGCCCACATCCCAAAGGCTTCCAAACGTTTAAGCAGAGACTCCCTGTAACAAAAAAAGTGTGAATGGGGCATTGGACGCCAATGTGACAAAAATGTGTTTGCGTAATGTAACAAAAGTATTTGGGATAATGTAACAAATTATAACAGAACACCACTGTGCTAAAAACAAATAAATTAAAGCTGGCTAGCAGAATGTGCCGGAGAGTGATTACTTGACACTCAAAAAAAGTAAAAAAAAATATTATAAAAAAATTAAAATTAATGAATAAACAATAAAGATTTACAATGTTCCAAACTCTAAATGAGGGAGATACTTCCAGCTGGTTTCTTGAAGTTGTCCGGGAGTAGTAATGTAAGATCTGGACCTCTGAGGGAACAGTTAAGAAAGAGGAGAATCAACCCTGGAACCAGGTCTAACTCCGACTGGGTAATAACTTAACCCTTCTTCTTTTAAAAAAGTATCTCATAAGAAACAAAATAAAGACTTCTTCCCCTTGACTCCTGCTTGACTCCTATAGTAGGCTCTCTCTCTTCAATCCTGACCCCCCAGGGGGAGTGTAGTGGTCGACGTGATGTCGTGTATTGTCCGTCTCCAGAGATCTCTGTCTCTGGTCATTTCGTTTAATTCATGCATAGGTCTTTGGCATATTCCTGTAATTTGATCTATCCATCTTGTTGGGGATCTTCCTCGTGATCTTCGGCCTTCTACCTTTCCTTGTATTATGAGTCTTTCCACGTTTTCTGTATTTGCTCTCATAACATGCCCAAAATATTTTAATTGTTGATGGACTTTACTAGAGAGTCGTTGGCTAACCTTTAGCTCTCTTAAAATTGAATTATTTGTTCTGCGGTCGGTCCAAGGAATTCGTAACATTCGTCTCCAACAGAACATTTCAGTGGCGTCTATCTTTCTTCTCTCTGATTGTCTCAGAGTCCAAGATTCACATCCGTAGGTCAGTATTGGGAATATTAAGCAGTTGATCAACCTCATCTTTATCGCTCTTGAAATTTGACAGTCCTTCCGTATTTTGGTCATTTTTGCTGTGGCAACTTTTGCTAGATCAGATCTACGTTTAATCTCTTCTTGTAATGACCCTGTGTTTGTGATTAATGATCCCAGATATGTAAGTATGAGCTCACAACCTCGAACCGGTCAATTGTGGTTATGTGTGGATGATTGTTGTGTAATCTATCCACTATCATGATCTTTGTCTTTGATATGTTTAATTTCAGACCAAATATTTGACTTTCGTTTTCGATCAGTCGTATAAGTTCTATCAGCTCTGCTTGACTATTTTCAAGAAGGACTGTGTCATCTGCGAAACGTAGGTTGTTTAGTTTATGACCATTTATTGAGATGCCCTTTTCCCATCCTTCAAGTGCTCTTCGCATAATATACTCCCCATATATGTTGAATAATTGTGGAGATAGTATACATCCTTGTCTGACACCCCGTTCTGGATGAAATTCGTTCGAAAGTGTGTCAAGTACTAGTCTAGTGTCAAGTATAGTAGGCTAAAACGAACATTTGTGTTAGAGTTTCTTCTTACTCTTGATAAAAAGTAGGAAAAAATACAAGATTTATGAATCTTGACAGGTATTATAAAATGTTACTTATGAAAGCATGCAGTATGAAAGCAAAAAAAAACCTTAATGGTTTGGAAAATGGACGCTTGGAGTCGGTATTTAATACCAACTTAGAATTTAAAAAATAAGAAAGTATTCAGGGGATGTGGATTTAAAAATTTTGTTTAAAATGATTAAAGAATTATTGAAGTGACGGACTCGTTACATCACTTAGGGTCTACGCTTCCACTCCAGACAGTAGCACTGGAAAAATTTAGTACTATGTTATTCTAACGCATAGGTCAATACTGAGATCGTGTCTGCAAAGTACATTGACCGTGCATCAGTAGAAAGCTGACATTGTAATTGCAACCGAGATACACGAGTTTCCAGTACAGCATCTCCAACTTATATACTGTTATCCTATATATAATTTTCTTTACTATCTATCAGATATGTAGTTTTTTTAACGTGTAGTTTTATTACGGTATACGTTGAGTTTTAATAGTAGATATGAATGATAAAATCTTGAGAACATTTAGGGAGCTCACAGAGACAGCATTGAACATCACGCTACGTATCCCAGTCTAGCGATTTAAGAGTAAAAACTCTCTGTAGTCACCGTCCTTCTGTCTATTAAAGTTTAAAAAACAACCAATATTTTATTATTTAAATATACAATTTTGATAAACTGTTCCCCTTCCCTTGAGCGCTATCCCTGTTTCAAAATATATCAGGCCTGAGGAGGTGACTGAACCTATAAATAAAATTGCACTCTCCATTAGCCTCCAGTCTCAGTTGCACAAACTCTTTAACAAATCATTTACGTCTTCTTCTTATAGGGAATGATAAATTTATATCAACTTTGAAATGTGCCTCAAGATATTTAAATTAGAATCAAAGAAATCACGCACTCGCGCAATTTTGAAAATGTGCCAAATAATTGTTCGTTGTCGTTGTTTCGTTGGGTAGCAATGTTTGTGGAGTTTTAGGGAAATGCAGAATTTATAAGAAAAAAACCAGGGCTGTGTGCCTTAGTGGTATTGTAAAACATGAGAGCGTT
This sequence comes from Diabrotica balteata, assembly GCA_918026665.1. NCBI lineage: Eukaryota > Metazoa > Arthropoda > Insecta > Coleoptera > Chrysomelidae > Diabrotica > Diabrotica balteata. The sequence goes on from OU898277.1 coordinate 19,952,439, forward strand.
AAAAGTATTTATGTTGAAGCAAAGACATTCACAAAATTTATGCACAATTATAATTTAAATTTAAAAAACATGTGAAAATCTTATATTACGGTATAATGTTAAAGTAGGTAATATATAAAAAATAGCACTACGTATTAACTTCACGATTACTGAAACCAAAAAGACATTATTAAAACACCTAAGAATGTTTAAGACTATTTTTTCCCGCTCCAGAACACAGGAAGTACAGTAGGTGAAGTGATAGCTGTTACCAATTGACTATATAAGCAAAGTCCACCACTATGTATTACATTACACAATAATTATGTAAAATATTAACGGGAAAAATAGTTGTTACCTAAAGTGAGTGCAGCACAAAAAAACCTGTGTGAGTGTATGCGTATTATCATGTCATATAAACTTATGTTTAGCTTCAATTAAGATTTCTTTTTGTTCTTGAATTTTAAAAGTGCTGTTCTTCTTATATAGTGAGATTGCATCGAGAAACATTACCCAATCTCTAACGATAGCTGGATTCTCTTCAACTTTGACTACTAGGAACGGTTCTGGCTTCATTCGGACATTACGTAACAACTCATAAAACTCCTGTGAAGTTTCAATCTTGGCCTTTAGCTATACCAAACCAAAATTTTTATCGTATTTCATATAGAAATGCTCCCTAATAGCAAATGTTATTGATACGGTGTATAATCGTTTTAACGTATGAAAAAGAAAATGTAGATATTTAAACATATTGTAACTTTTATTCTGGCCTCTTGCTGAGTCACAAATTTTTTACTGTTCGTACTTATTTGTCCAACTGATTTATCATGAAATAATTTACGAAAGATATGACTATGGTCTTTGGATAAGTGTAGAAAATAGATTTACCGGTAGAAGGCCGATAAATATTAAAAGAAAATATTGACAACAATATTCTGTAGTACATACACACTGTTTGAGCTTGAGACATTGTTTTGGTAGTCCATGACCAGAACTTCAGATCCCTTGTCACGTCTAGCAAACCTTTTTGCCTCCTTCTTTCGGTTATAAACAACCTGTGCCTTTAATTTGTGTTTGTGTTTGTTTTCTCGTGTTTGATATCATATTGTTGGAAGAACGGAAAAGGCAGCACGAGAGGCGTATGTAGCACTAAAGGAAACGACTACAAAAATGGGTTTAATAATAAACACCAATAAAACGAAATACATGAAAATAGGTACGCAATCACAAATACTACGGCCACTTGTTATAGAAAACGACGCCATCGAAGCAGTTAACGAATTTGTGTACCTGAGAACGCTAGTCAATACTGAAAATAACACTACCACAGAGATAAACCGCAAAATTTGCACGGCTAATAGATGCTATTTTGTGCTTAATCTCCTTTTTAAATCTACAGTTATATCAAGAAATACAAAAGTAAAACTCTACAAAACAATAATACGCCCAGTCCTAACATATGGTTCAGAAACCTGGAAACAAAAAGCAATGAAAACATGTTGGGATGTTTCGAAAGAAAAATACTAAGGCGAATCTATGGACGGTAAATGAAAATGGTGTCTGGAGAAGACGATACAAGTTCGAACTCTATACGAGTATACCAGGAACCAGATATCGTAAAACGCATTAAGATAGGACGTCTGAGGTGGGTAAGCCATGTAATGCAGATGGACCAAACCGACCCAGCTAGAAAAACGATTCTTTGATAGACTTATTGGTCAAAGAAGAAGAGGAAGACCCAGAACAAGATTCCTAGATAACATGGACCAAGATATGAGAAATATGGGAATACGTGCACACAGGGTTATAAAGCCAAAATGATGATGATGATGTTTGTTGCCTCGGAATCAAGCTGCCTAGAACGTCTTTGTGCAATCATTTTAATCGAGATAAGACCTGAGATATGGGGGTTCTGTTTGTGATTTGAATCTAGAGCATTAAAATAATGCAACAACTTAAATCTTTCGCTTTCGATCATATTTTCATTTTAAATGCCTACAATTAAAGCTGTCGCCGCACTCATGACTCTGCAGACAAAGCTTTCGCATGACATCAATCTTTCGACCTTTAGATTCTTCCTTTTGATTTGGTGATTCCACATCTTCATCACTACTTGACATTTTCAATACCTAAATACTTTATTAATCACAATAAATAAGCCACACAATTTAAACTAATTTGATACACAATAACCTCTAAAACAACAAAAGCTAGAATGAATAACAAAACAAAAAGACGTGTCTCGTACCGGCTGTTCTGTGCCCGAGACTGACATATCTTCGCAATTTCGCTCTGACATTTCTAGTTCTTGGCAAGTATAATAAAAGTTTATGGTCAGCTTTCAACTAACATTGCTTGTTATTGCCTACCGATAACTTGCATTACAAACATTGCCAGTTTTTTCGTCAGAGGCATTATTACTTTGATTTGAGACAAAAATGTACATTCCTTGTTTTTCCCCGTGGTCTTCATATGTAGGACACTCGCAGAATATATGATTAAGATCTGGTAACGTTTTAATATAACAAGTAAAGCTAGAGGAGTCTACAATTTTAATTTTATATAAATGAGTAGGAAATCTTCCATGGACAAAAAAATCTAACAAGTGGAATTTTACATCTTTATAGATTTCCTGGTAAATTTAAAATTACTCCTTAAATAATAAATTACAATATATATTATGTTATTAAGATCGGGCTGTATACCACTAATGGGGAAATAAAAATTACGAAATCGTGACCTTGCGGTTTCGTACTTTCACATTTCCTAATATTTTGTTTCCTGTTAATCTTTTAATTTAATTAAAATTGGGATTTCTCATACCTACTAGGGTTTGTCATCCACGAGAAACAGCGTAGTTTGCTCCATTCGTATAATAGATATACACATCGACTATCTTTAAGTCCTGATACGATTGCGTGTTAAAATCTAGGAGAGCTGTATGTTATTCAAGGCATAATGCAGATGAGTTGCGCTTTTTTGCTGAAGATCCATTTGTTGGTTCTGTCAAATTAGGTAGCAGTAACCGTTTTTTCGTTTCTTTGGTTTTTATAGGTGATCAGGAGCCTAGCCGATTTTGCATGCATCTTCAATATAATTACCTATTGGTGGTTTCCTGTGGTTGAAAAATTTATAGTAAATTCTACGATATCGACCACACATTTATGGATGGATCGACTGTATATAACGGTTTTTTAAACGCTATTTCTTCTGTTGTAAAAATAATGCAATCATTTGGATTCTACCATTTCTGATTTAAACGATTTTAAATGTTTTTTTAACCTTTTATTATGAGCTTTATCTCCGGAAGCTCTTGATATTGTCACAACATAAAATACTACTAAATTTGGACTCTTTGGTTTTTACAATGTCCAATTATAATGTTCTAATTTCTAAGTCAAATTTTTCTAGTAAATAAGCTCCGAAAATGGTTCTTGATACGTTTAAAGTCTATTGTGTCGTAATCAGTGGATAGTATGATCCTCTAACTGCAAATATATACTATAAGTACTATAATACGTACTACTTATAGTCCATTTTTGCGATACCCAAAGAGCACAAGAGGAAGCAGGCAAACCTTTATATTCTGACAATCAGTAGAGTATTATGTACCATAACTTTTCTGATGTGAATAATTTACTGATTAATTTCTTCTTTTATATCTTTTATTCAAAACAATAAACTCGGTTTTTAAAAATATATCGCTCTTTACGTTACTTCTTTTTCGTTAAGAAATAGTTGCATAACGAATGCATTCCTATTATTAAAATGACGTGCTATATTTAAGCCGAGTGCCCAATTCAATATAAATAAACTGTTCGGTAAAGTAGGTGAAACACCTCTGCCTGCAGAATAGAGATAACGATATTTTCACTATGTCAATTTTTTGTTGTATCAGACTTTTATTGAGATGGCACGTTTAAAACATATTTATAAATACCTTTTTTTAATAGAACAAAGTTCATCCCTACGTATATTATTTATTTTTATATATTTTTTATTTTTATATTGCTAAATAATATTCAAATATTTGTAATTTTGATAAAGAATACCCAGAAGTTATTCACAAAATTATGCCTGATTAGAGAAAATGGCACGTTTTAATTCAATTTTCATTAGTTTCCATCTGATTTTAATTGATCTTAAATCAGGTCATGATCTCTCTTTCTACAATGGTGCTAGAGCACAAATCGAACCTTGGACACCTCCAAACTATGCCTCCAACATTGCCGTTCCCGCGCAGCTCTTCTCCAAGTTCTTACGCAAAGCAAATTTTGCGTGTGCGCTGCCAATTCAACCTCCTATCTTTACCATGGCCTTCCTTATTGTCTTAGGCTCTATTCGGCAATATGTCTCCATTCTCACTACAAGACCATTACACACTACATTTAAGTCTCTGAAGTTTAACGAATTCCGATATGGTAAATAACGTCGTAATGGTAAATAACGGGTTGTTAAATTATATGACCATTTATTTAAAACACAACAGTACAGTTTTACTTAACATTACTTAGTCTAATCGTAGTTCGTACTTATGTGAAGTTGATATGAAACTCCCTCATAATTATCAATACGCGATACATTAACTTGCCATCTTGACGTTAAATTAGTTCTGATCCTTGAGATAATGATTGTTGTCGCTTTTATAAGGCCTCGCATATATCATCAGTTTATTTCTTAGTGTGTCAAGTTTGTTAATGACCTACGAAAATCGTATGTCTTGATTGGCAATAGTGCTGACTTACAAATTCTAATTCGAGTATATTTATGAATGTCCTCGATTCAAATTATTAAACATATTTTATATAAACAAAATGCGAAACTATGTTACACGTTTTTCGTTTTAACTTATTCTTGATATGAATTATAATATTTTAGGAATAATACCACACCGAGATCGGTTTCTTTTTGTACAGTTAACAGAGTTCATGTTTGTACTCGGATCTCTATACTCTTTTTCGTTAATAGGTCCAAATATCTTCTTTATTATTTTTCTTTAAATATTTCCAGCTTTCTTTTTGTATTTACTCTCATCACCTATATCTCGCATCCATACCATACTATTGATTTGATAATAGTTGTGGAGAAGAACACATTTACTATTCTTCTTTAAATTTTTGTTTCTTTTGTTTTAGCCCTGCTTAATGCAACTCCCAGATATGTAAAACTTTCTACAGTTTAAATATCGTCCTTTAATTCAACTGTGTATCTGTTTTTCCTATACTGATGTCAATGGCATAGGCGGCAATCTATTTTCACTTATTTGTTACGAGATAAGCTATTCCTATAACTGTCATCACATATTCGAGAGACAGGTTGAATAGTGTCGGGGCCAGCTCATCTCCTTGCTTTAATTCGTTGACCATTGAAAAGTTATCAATGAGCTCATTTTTAAATTTGACAATTGTTGTTCACGAACGAGTTCGTTGTTGCTTTTACTAATCAGATGTAATTTTGGAGGATCTTAAAGCCATGCAATATTTGATACTGATGGAGTTTTCTCCGATTTCCACCAATTGTTGTGGGGAAAGCTTATTAAATTCCTTTCCCCGTGCGTGTACAGTTCCAAATATTTTAGGACCATGGACTGTACAAGAGTGTTTCCTTCGATATATGCAAGCAGAACTTCAAGGCGCTGGTTCTTTATGTGTTTGATTTAATAGGGGTTGTACTTAGAGAAAGATAAGCGTCATTAATTGAATCTACACATTTAATAACAAGAGAATATTTACACCAACACTAATACTAACGAAAGAGTTCGCTTTAAAACATTGTCCATTATTAAATCGGCGTTTTAAGGGCGCGCGAAATTATCGAGAAAAACAAATACACGTTTCACTGCATTTTGGCGGCGAAGAGAGCTTAGGTACCGGCTACGAGTACCGTACAGCTTGAGACACTGGTCACATCTGCGAGAGATTTTGAATTGAATCTTTACCTAAATTTTGCCGACAAGGCGGCGTCCGTTTTACCACTTTAAACAACCCTTATAAGCTATTTATGGCACAAATAGTTTGCAGGCAAAAAGTACAGTCTTTAACATAAAATCCAAACCAATATTTGTGAGAACTAAAATTACACTAAAATTAATATAAAATGTTGTTTTTACAACATACTCGCCCCCGTTGAAGCGCTGGCTTTAACACAAATAAACAGATAACATTACGACAAGAGAGCACGAGGAAGAGAAAATACACTACAATTATAATCTTATACTAACTTAATTTAAATCGTCATTGGGTAGAGGACACAATTTGGTAATAGAGCGCTTGAAGACTCCATCTTTAGTTTTGACCGAGGCAATTCTTACTCTCCCATCCTTTCCTGGAAAGACCTTAATCACTCTTGCTAGTACCCAATAAAGAGGAGGAGTGTTGTCTTCAATCAACAAGACGAGATCGTTGGGTTCTAGGTTCTTATGCGGAAGAAACCATTTGGGGCGATTTTGAAGTCTGTTCAAATAGTCGATAGACCATTTTTTCCAAAACACTTGTTGGAGTTTGGACAAATGCTGCCATAAATTTAGTCTGTTTTCGGGAATGTGGATCACTTCTTTTTCAGGGAATGAGGTGAGAGATTGTCCAATCAAGAAGTGTCCAGGAGTAAGATAAGTAAAGTCAGAGGGTCACTTGAAAGGGAGCAAAGAGGCCGGGAATTGAGCACAGCTTCAATTTGAACGAGGACTGTGGTGAATTCTTCGAAAGTAAGCTTAAGATTACCCAGGAGTCTACGCATATGATGCTTTGCGCTTTTAATAGCACTTTCCCAAATACCACCATGATGAGGGGCTCGAGGAACTATAGTTTTCCAGCGAATATGGGACGAGGCCAAAAATTCTTGAATACAACGGGAGCCTTCCTTTTCCTTTAAAAACTTATAGAGTTCAAACAGCTGGTTACGAGCACCAAGAAAGTTCGTAGCGTTGTCACTGAATATTGTCTGAGGGAGGCCCCTACGACTAATAAAGCGTTTTAGAGCGAGAATAAACGTCTCTGTAGAGAGGCCAGAGACGACTTCAATATGAACAGCTCGAGTCGACAAGCAAACGAAAAGAGCAATATACGATTTTATTAAAGGAGCCTTGCGAAGTTTGGAAGCCTTTATCTGAAAGGGACCGCCAAAATCTAATCCAACATGAGTGAATGCTCGAGAGGAATTTAAACGTTCCTTTGGCAAATCTGCCATAATCTGGGTAGCGGGTTTGGCACGAAACTTAAAACAAACCATACATTGGTGAATGACCCTTTTGACTTCTCGTAGTCCATGTAAAGGCCAATATTTGAGACGAATTTGGGACAGAGTATTTTGAGGCCCTGAGTGACAAAGTCTGACATGTTCTCTGTGAAGAATGAGACGAACTATACGATTTTTTGAGGGAAGGAGAAGGGGGTATCTTTGATCAAAGGTAACGTCTGAGTTTCCAAGGCGACCTCCTACCCGGAGCATTTCATTCTCATCCAAAAAGGGGTTTAGGGGTAACAGACACTTATTAGTTAGAGTTTTACCTTTCTTAAGCTCAGAAATCTCACTCGAGAAGTTGGAATACTGGAGCATTTTAATAATCTTAAGTTCAGCGTTTTGAAGTTCGGTCACTTCAAGGGTATCCGTTAACTTGCGAGAAAGCGGTTTAGCATTATTAACAAATCTAAACATATAGGCTAAAGTTCTTACAAACTTTGAAAAATTAGAGAACCTATCAGAAAGGGAGGTGAAAAAATCTATTGTATCATTTCGAGCATGAAGAATGATTTTCCTTTCTTCAGGCAACTTGGAGGTATAACCCTTTGGGTTGTATTTTAATAAATCCAAACGCAGTTGATTTAAAAATGGAGGACCATGAAACCACAAGGAAGAGTTTAATATCTCAGAGGGTAACATTCCTCGGGAGAGTATGTCGGCAGGATTCTCTTTGGATCGTACGTGCCTCCAGTGAGCATCAGGGGAATTATCTAAAATTTGTGCGACCCTATTTGCTACAAATTGGGTCCAACGAGAAGGATGTGAACGAAGCCAAGCGAGAACAATTTCTGAATCCGACCACATATTTATAGAGTCTAATCGAGATAATTTTTCTTTAACGATGTTAGCAATCCTTGCTGTGAGTTTACTACACAATAGCGCACCCATGAGTTCCAATCTTGGAAAGGTCAAGGGTTTTAGCGGAGCAACGCGACTCTTAGATGCTAGAAGGGAACAAGACACCTGTTCTGATTTATAGGTCACACGTAAGTAGATACAAGCTCCATAAGCCTTTAAACTTGCATCTGAGAATGAGTGAACCTCAACACCAGTGATTTCTTGACTCAAAAAGAGACATCTTGGTATACTTAAGTCCTTAAAATGAGAGAGACTGCTAATAAAACTTAGCCATTCATGTAACGTATCTGCGTCAATGGTATCGTTCCAACTGATTTTGGATATCCAGATTTTTTGCATTATAAGTTTAGCGACAACTGTAACGGGATTAATAAGACCTTGAGGATCAAATATTTGGGCAATCATTGACAGTACTTCTCTTTTAGTATATGAGTTTTTTAGGGTGAAATCTGGGAGAGAGATTGAAAACGTGTCAAGAACAGGATTCCAGCATAAACCTAAAACCTTATTAGAGCAATTATCTGGAGCTATGACATAAGAAGAGTTCGAAGAGAGAGAAGAAATATTTTTTAGAAACAAGTCCGAGTTAGAACACCATTTATGTAGAGAAATACCTGCTGTTCCAAGCAAACTAGTTATTTCCTTATGAGCTTTGAGAAGAGTTTGCTCATCATTAGCACCATAGAGAATGTCATCGATATAGCAACTATTTTTAAGAGCATTACTGGCCAGGGGATACTCAGTTTGATGAGTATTTGCCAGTTCCATTAAACAGCGAGTACTCTGAAAACTGGCGCTTTTAGTTCCATATGTAACTGTTTGCAGTTCCAGGCACTCAATATCTTTTTCCGGGGAGTCACGCCAAAGTATGTTTAATAGAAAGGTTTGATCAGGATTAATTTTAACCTGTCTGTACATCTTTTGTATATCCGTTGTGAAAACAAAGGAATATAATCGAAAGCGTAGCAAAATGTCAAAAAGTTCCGGTTGAAGAGTAGGACCTTTGAGGAGGATATCATTTAGCGAATAACCACTAGAACTTTTCATCGAACCATCGAAAACAACCCTAAGTTTGGTTGTTAAGGATTCTTCCTTTAATACACAGTGATGCGGGAGAAAATATTTATTTTCTAAGTTTCCATTAGTAAGAGAGAGAGGGACTATTCTAGCATGTTCGAGAAGAAGATATTCACTAATGAAAGACTTATATTGAGCGTATGTATTTTCATTTTTTAAGAGCCTATTTTCTAAATTAATAAATCTCTTTAGAGCTATTTTAAAAGATTCGCCTAATCTTTTATGCGCATTTTCGGAGACAAGTGGAAGATTTACTTGAAAACGACCCGAAGGTAAAATACGAGTAGTTTTATTAAATATTTGTTCAGCCAATTGCTCATCGGGGTTAATTTACTAACGTGCGGAACTTCTTCAATCTCGAAGAATTGTTGAATTAATTTATCTAAATTATTCTCTTCAGATTCGGACTGAACAAGGAGAGAAACATTTGACTGAGAAATAGCCAAATTTGAACTACGATGAAAGACATGAGGGGGAAGAGTACCAAAAATAACATAACCCAAGTGGGTATTCTGAAGAATGGGAAGATTCTTTCCTAAACGTATGAATCCATCAGTCAATAATTCGCTGTAGATGTCACCAGCTAGAAGCAAATCAATTTTACCGGGAACAGAGTACGAGGGATCTGCGAGAGTGAGATTAGGGGGAACATTTATTTTGCTTCTATTTAGGGTAGCTTTAGGAAGTCTGCAAGTTATAGTATCAAGTACAGCAAAAGAGGTTTTGAAACTTTATCCTTCACATTATAGGGAAAAAATTCTATGTTAATCATTTGATTTGACAATGAGGTGTTTTCGGATATGGTTGATATCTGTAACTGTTTAAAATAAGGGGTGAGGTTTAACTTCTCAACCAAATCACGAGAAATAAATGAATGTTGACTCCCATTATCTAGGAGCGCTCTGGCATGCATAGGTCTGCCATCTTTAGAATACACTGTCACTAAAGCGGTAGCCAACAATACATCAGTTTTAACTGATAAAGCAGAGAGAGAAGTGGCTGTGTGAGAATCTGCAGTATTTTGTGCTTCTAAAGGAGGGTTTGAACGAACTGGTAGAAGCTTCATTTTGGGTATGAGCACTATAAGGCGGAGTAGGTATGTGAGCGACACGACTGGAAGAACCTTGAGAATGTTTGGGAGCTTGAGCGTTGCGATCAATCGGGAAAGATTGCCTATTCGTGTTCCTAGAGGAAGAGACATTTTCGGGGGTACTATGCAAGAGCGAGTGATGTCTTTTCTTACATATACTACATGAGCGTGTAGAGTTGCAATCTTGAGAAAAATGTTTATTACCCAAACAATTCCAACAAAGTTTCTTACCTTTTACAAAATTAAATCTTTCCTGTAAAGAGAGACATTTAAAATCATTACATTGATAAATTTTATGCGAATTACTTTTGCAACATAAACAACTAGTATCTGAAAAAGAGTTTGTTTGTGAGTTAACTGATGAAAACAAAGATGTTTTTAACTGAGGCTTAGTAAATTTTCTATCATTATCAGAAACGTTTAATTTTTCTTGGATATCACACTTTTTTTCAAGAAAACAAAAAAACTGTGAGAGAGTAGGTAAAGCCTTTGAACCTATTTCATATTCAAATGACCGGTGAGTAGCGAAATCTAATTTTTGTAAAAATACTTCGATTAACAATAAATCCCAATGTTCGATTGGTACTGACATATTTTTGAGTGCGAGTAAAGTTTGTTTGCAAAGAGTTAAAAATTCTCGTAATGATTTTGAGTTACTTTTAGCTAAAGATGGAGCCTTTAATAATTTTTGAATATGTAAACTAATTACACGCGATTTATTTTCGTATCGATCCTTGAGCGTGTCCAAAGCGATCTGGAAATTTTCTTCTACAACTTCAATGTTTTCAATTAAGTGCAAGGGTTCATGTTTTAAGAAGGATTTAAGATATATAAATTTTTGCACATTGTTCAGCTCCACATTATTGATTATCAGCGTTTCAAATAGCTGATAAAACGCGTTCCATTCGGCGAAGTTTCCAGAGAATACCTGCATTGTAATTTCCGGCAACCTAACCTTAGCAGTGGCTACAGTTGACGGAGTATCGTTTGAGCTGAGCGAGTGGGAGGGTAACTTTAATGCTTCCATCTTATGCTGCAGTCCAGCTAGTGTAGAAAAGTATTTTTTCTCCATGAGTGCTCTGTCTTCTGTTTCAGAATCGGTTTCATCGATTTCTTCAATCTGATCCATCACCTCTTCATACTTCAGATAACATGATTTCAATTCGCTGTGTCTGAGTTGAAACTGGAGCCCGTCAGTTTCTGCATCTGCGTTTTCTAGCAGCCAGTTTACTATTCTAGTAATCTTGGCCTTCAGCGGCTTCCTCTTCTTCTTGAGATCTTCCATTTCGACTTTCAACAAAAAGTGCTACTCCAAAAATAACTGCCTAAGTCGTGCAAACACCGAGTTCTTTAGAGAAATTATTGTTTCTATTATATAATAATACGTGTATTACACAGCGAGAATAGAGTGAGTAATGTTTATCGTATATAATAACATGTATAGCACACAGCGAGAAAGTTTATAGTTGATTAAAACGCGGTAAAAGTCTTAAATCACACATGAGAGTTTATTTTTGCAATTAAATTTTTTGCACACCCGGTAAATGTCTACAAATGTCTACAGATAAATTTTTAAAGAGATAGTCTTTTTGAAAAGCGATTTACCCTGTGCATAAGCGAAGTTATAATATGGAAAAATCTCACCCAATTTGTCCAGTGGTTTGCAGGAACAATCACAAACACTATATAAACTTCACTACTGTCCTTTTGTTTAAGAGTTTATCGCGACACCTTAGTCTTTTCGAGAGTCTTTTAAATACATTCATCTAAATATCCGAAACTAGTTAGTACAAATGCCAACATCAAACACAAATCCGTCGAGTAAGGACCACAAACAATGATGGAGTTTTCTCCGATTTCCACCAATTGTTGTGGGGAAAGCTTATTAAATTCCTTTCCCCGTGCGTGTACAGTTCCAAATATTTTAGGACCATGGACTGTACAAGAGTGTTTCCTTCGATATATGCAAGCAGAACTTCAAGGCGCTGGTTCTTTATGTGTTTGATTTAATAGGGGTTGTACTTAGAGAAAGATAAGCGTCATTAATTGAATCTACACATTTAATAACAAGAGAATATTTACACCAACACTAATACTAACGAAAGAGTTCGCTTTAAAACATTGTCCATTATTAAATCGGCGTTTTAAGGGCGCGCGAAATTATCGAGAAAAACAAATACACGTTTCACTGCATTTTGGCGGCGAAGAGAGCTTAGGTACCGGCTACGAGTACCGTACAGCTTGAGACACTGGTCACATCTGCGAGAGATTTTGAATTGAATCTTTACCTAAATTTTGCCGACAAGGCGGCGTCCGTTTTACCACTTTAAACAACCCTTATAAGCTATTTATGGCACAAATAGTTTGCAGGCAAAAAGTACAGTCTTTAACATAAAATCCAAACCAATATTTGTGAGAACTAAAATTACACTAAAATTAATATAAAATGTTGTTTTTACAACAGATACAACTTGTGCCTATTTGTTTAAAATCTATGAATATATTGTGGATGTCAATGTCGTATTCCCATGATTTGTTTGCAATTTTTTTCACTGTGAATAGCGGATCAATTGTAGATTTTTCTTGTCGAAATTCGGTTGGTTCTTTTGTTCGAGTATTGCTTGTCTGACCTCTTCAATCGTCGGGGGTTGTATCTTTGCGGAATCTTCCTCATATGCTCTTATATTTCTTGTGCCCCTAAAAAAGTTTGGAAATAGGTTTTATTGCTTTTGGATCGCTGGTTATCTGCCTTTCTTTTTTTCTGCATAGATTTTTTCGGGGTTTTGTATCCTTCTGTATCCTTACATTATGTAGATATTTATACGCTTCTTTTATATTGTTGTCTTGTAAATGATATTCTACTTTCTGTACATTACCGTTGTCGTATTTCTTTCCCTTTTGGGAATTTTTTATCTGTCCTCCGTCTTGTATCTTCGTACATTGCTCTTGCTTCTTTAATTTTCCTTCTCATAAATCATCTGTGCTTAAAAGGTATATGATACATTTAAAAATTACTTTTAATATTACATTCTTATAATTTCAGAGAGTTAGGACCAATATTTAATTGACTTCGTCCACTTACTTGTGATCTCAATTTGATCAAGTATAAATTTTCCAATTAATCGCAATGTTAAACTTTAAACAAACATGGAACGAAACGGAAGTTTAATAAGATTCAATCAGAGTCTGTGACGCCACGTTCTCCTAACTTCACCATCTACTCAATTAATATTTCACTAGTCTTCTAATTGCAACGATAAATGCCTCATTAATAACTTCATCTTTATACTGTTGCGACAACTCAAACAGCCATTCAACTATAATAAAGACGATGTAAAGCCAGAAAGCGTATACAGGGTGTCCACAAACTCATATCATAAGAGAAAATTGTAAATTCTGGAGTTTGTTTTTGTCTACTGCACTCAATTGGCTTATTTTACATCAAAAATGTTTTGTGTGTGTGTATGTGTGTATGTTGAGTAATTGTCTTATAACTAGATAAAGTCTGCTTTATTGTCCTTACCAAAAATTTTTTTTTATATCCGAAAGCCTGGGCGAGTGAATTTTTATTTTAAACAAAAATTTACTCACCCAAAAATAAATAAGTGTATATCACGAAACTAAAGATCTGAAGATTTCTAATTGACGAAACTAAAATCCAGATTTTTGCTTTAATCTGTGCCTTCTAAGAATTGCAAGGCAAAACAGAAGTTGATCGCTTTTATTGCAATTTGTTTGCTTTTCGTCAATTTGCTTTTGTTTTCGTTTTAATTTTATTTTTCCTGCTCTGCTTGTTCTTCAATTTTATGCCTCTCTTCATTTTGACAATCTGAAGTAGTGAGCCCGAAAGGTAACCTTTCTGTTTGCTTTTTGCCCTTTTTGTCTGGACAAAAAAAGAATTTGTTAATTGAGGTGTCAATTTCTTAAGATAATGAGTTTTGTTGATTATCTAAATGCAGATTATTGAATGTCGATTGAATATCTAAAGTCATTGTACCTTCTGTGACATCTTGTATATTATATGTAATATCACCGTTTTCTGGAAGTTGAACTCGAAAATCTGATAGGAGATTTTCTTCTGTAATAACAGGAATATCTTGTACGCTGCATATGATTTCATTGCCACCTACAGGGTTTAGTGTAATATATGAAGATATATCGGTTCTTGTGATAATAGAGGTATCTTGTAATCATTTGTGATTTCACCTGTCTCTGTAGTCTCAATGGTATGTAGATCTATGACATTTTGAAATAAATTAAATATATTAAAGAGCAATTTCTAATCTTCTTATTTCTTCGCAATTATCCAAACTTTGAAATTCCAATATTTTTGCTGCTCCAACTGTAAAAAATCTTCATATGTTATTAATTTTGTCATTGAAAGAGTGCGATTAATATCTTTATTCGGGTCTTTGATCTTTCCTAAACATTTGGAATAGTCTATTGCTTCAGGATTCCATGGAAACAATTCAGATTCTTTAAAGCCATTAATTATGAAATCTGATTTTAATTGAATAATAAGTGTGTTTAGTATCAATGCAAAATTCTCTTTGGTAACTACTGAGTTCGAATTTTCGCGTCTTAACTTTAGATAATTACCTGGTTCATATTTGCCTTTAATAGTTTAAATGCAGCAATATCTGCAGGTTGTGGAATTCTGGTTGCATTCGGATATAATGCCACTAAAATAATGTAACTTTCAACATTATTCACTAGTTTGAATGGGTAAGTGAGTTTTATGTCCATCAACGAATAAATTGACTGGAAATTTAGTTTTTTTGCAACTAGGTACTTATATAAGACGTTTCTTATCTATTCATAAAAGTTTTCATTCTTCATCCATCCCGTATCGCTACATCCTATTCCCCATTCTCGTTCATAAGGGTAAATAATCATTGCTGCTGTTATTTGTCCAGATGCTGCAAAGGTAAATATAACCGTCAAATTAACCTTGGAGTGATGCTCTATTTGATATAAATTTTTGCTTCCTTTTACAGCTAACACTCGTTTATTTTTGGACACAAGAGGAAACAGGTTTCATCGCCATTTAAACCACGTAAAGAGTCTTGAAGAATATCAACGTAAGCTTTACGATGCAAGTATTCTTGAATACCGGTGAACCATTTTTTATATCTTTTTCAGACACAAACTGAATTGATAGTAATAATGTTGAATACAACATTATTGGCCGGTAGGCCAATTATTATAACACGGGAATATTTAAGGTACAGTACTTGGCCACTCTAATATACCTCCAAAAATTCATAACCTTACTATTTAAACCACTGATAACATAATATGTACCCCACTAAAACGCCAAAAAACATTAATATACCAAGATACACAATACTATTAGCAAAGATAACTCACCTCGTGAATAGCCTTCCTTAACAAATTCTTTAAGAAACTCCTAAAACTAGAGAAACTAGAAGTTTCGAACAACACATGCCGTAACAACTAGACAATATTAACTGACACAGAGAGATGATAGGTAGACCAAATATAAAGCAATGTTGCCAAATTTCAATGCAAATAAATGCGTTTATTTCCTTATAGTTTCCGAAATTCTTAACAGTTCGGATTTTTGTGAAAGTCCAATCCCTAGTGACCGGCCAACAACTGCACTCGTTACACAAAATACACAAAAGAATCCGGTTCAGTGAAATGATCAAATCCTCAATGGTAGTTTGTGAATTTTTCCCAAGAAAAGACCAGCGGTTGCACGCCTATGGATATTCTTATTAATGGTAATGCATCACTGTGTGGTGTAGACATAAAATTTAATATCATGATACTTTATAGTCCTTGAACCTAAAGGAACTTTATTTCCGAATCAACATGATGTGCTTATTAATTAGACATTTAATATTTCTTAGGGGTGCAGCTATCAAAGACAATAAAATTAATAATCGCGACCAGAATCTGCAATAAACAAAATACATAAATTTGTGTGGTATGTATAATTTCACCTCTTTTTAGCACATGTTTAAATTATATGTCTTTTACAATTTTGTATACATTTTTGTATTTTTTACTAATGCCAGATATGCTACATAACCGTTTATGGGAGATAAGTTTCAGGAGAACATACCGAACAAGAAGAAAAAAACGTGACTGTTCAAGATAAAAAGAAAATATTCAAGGCCATAGAAGTATTCTACACAAAATTATACTATTGTCTCATATACACAGAAAAAACAGCGAACTGAGAAATACGTAATAACGGCCCAAAGGATATACCAAAAGCAGAAGAAAGATAAAATTTTAGCCAACATGTTAAAAATCGGTGGCAGAAGTAGAAAATTAACACTAAACATCTTACTAAATAAAATAATCGATGAAAGGTAGATCCCTCAACCAAGACCAAAATCACCTTAATGTTTAAGAAAAGGTAATCAAAACGTAATAAAAAATGACTGTCCAGTATTCCAGCTATAGGGAGGAGAGATAAGACTAGAAACACCGAAATAAAACGGAGAACAAAATTAAAGGAATCGTAGTGGAGGCGGTAAAAACGGCTAACGACATTGCCAGTAACGATGAAGTGAACAAGATGCTTTCATGGTCAATGTCTTCATGCTCATTTAAATTTTCAGCCGCACAAAAGTCATGTTTTTTGAAGACCATGCGATTAACAGGCCATACTCCACTAGTTCGGAAACCAATGACTTCAATTTCAATGCTTGCTGCTCAGCTTCAAATCAAGCCAAATACGTGAAGTTGTGTAACACATAATATGGGGTTAGAACGAAGGTCCTTTTTAACTGACTGAGTGTAGTAACCTTTGAAAGGATTAATGAATGATCTATCCAGAAGCTGCACGCCATGGGTTGTCTGCCCAGGGAATTGTAGCATTATTACACCATGCTTTCTAGCGCGTAAAATTGCTTCTTAGAGTGCGTTGTATGCCCATCCCTTATGGCATTTGTTCTGAACAGTGCTGACGACGTCTGTTTTGTCAAAGTTAAATATGCGAGTGGCATCAAAATTATTATTATCAACAATTTGTTCCAGAATGTCGAAAAAGACGTAAACATTCCTTTTATTGAATCCTTTTGCGTGCATCATAAACTTTGCTTGAGATTCTCTTAGTGAGATTATGTCCTTATGACGAGCTTTGCACGCATAAAACCACGTCTTTCTTTCTATTTGAAATTCTTTATTAAAATTATATGGTGTTTGATTTCTCTCGACTATTTGAAATGCAAGCCGTCGAACATCGTTGATCCTAAGGCCAAACATCAACATCTTCAGTCTTAAAATGTGATCAACTAGCTCTTTCTCCTCTGCTGTTGGTAACACACTGCCTCGGTCAAAAGCCTTCGTTTCTTCATTTGCGTTGGCATTGACAGGCTTAGGGACGTTATACTGCTTACAGCATTCATTTAATCCCATGTCTCCATTACAAAAAGTTTGAAGAGCCCGGCTCTTCAAACATTTGTCGTCTAATGTCGTCCACATTCCAAGTATCATATTTTCCTTTGGGCATTTAAAACACACAAGAATGGTTTATGCTATTTATTTATTTATTTATTTATTTTTGAAAATAAGTAGGTCTTAAATACATAATGTTATCTTAAATTGTACCGGTACAATATAGGGCACTAAGCGTGGTACAATATAGGAATCAGTTTTAAACACCTACATACAAGCTTTTCTTATATTTGTGAATCAAAATGTTTTGCACATACCTTTACAGATACTGTTATCTTACGTATGGAACTAGAAAACTTACTGAAACACCTAGAAATACAAAAAAATCGATAAAATAGTATCGACAAATGTGAATGTTGTAAGACTTCAGCACTCAACTCTAAGTATTAACTAGTTCCACTAAACGATATAAGAGCACTCTGGCTTCCTCATAAAGGATAAATACAGCGGTGGTTACAATATTGGCGCCGGTACAATTTCGGCTACTTTCCTCTACCAGTTGAGCATTTAGTAATAAAAAATTTTTACAGTAAAATTTATTACAAATCAAGAATTGAACAAAGAAAATTTGAAAATCCGCAAAGAAACATTTTTTTTTAATTTTAAACATTTTTTATTGCAAAACGATATTTAGTATAGTGTATTACCTCCATCAGCCCTAATTACGGCTTTTATTCGATAAGGCATACTTTGGATTAAGACAGCAAATTCTTCCTGGTGGATTTGCTCCCATTGGTCAAGAACTAATTGCTGTCAGTCATTAATGATTTAAAATTCAACATGGTTACGTCGAATACGTCGTCCCAGAATATTCTATACAAGCTCTATTGGATTTAAGTCTGAACTCCTTTAGGGCCATAGTAATAAAGGAATCCCAATTTCATCCAAGTTATTCCGTGTTATTTTTGCAACCTGCAGATGAGCATTATCGTGATTTAAGTGAAAGTTTTCCCCAACAAATGGATCAATTGACACTACCTTTAAGCTTTTAAATTGATGAATTTTAACAACTTCTGTATGTCTCTAAGGAATTGCCTGCTCACACCATTTTTACCACCTTCGAAAAAATAAAACTTTGAGAGTTAAACAACGTTGACGATAACGTTCAACAACTCTTCTCCAAATCGTAGCCTGTCCATTTGACGAGTATATGTAAAATCTTGATTTATCCATGAAGAGCACTGCAAGCCATTCTTCAACAGGTCTAACTGGTAAGCAGGTTTTGTATGTTTTCAATAAAATTGATAGTGTGTAAAATAATTTATTAATTAAGCTTAGTATACTTTCGACATAATAAATGTCATCATCAGAGCTATCCTAAAATAACGTTAAGTTAAGTAATTTTTTTATAAAATACAATGACAGAAAAACTTACGTCAATTAGGCAATAAATACTTCATAGAAGGAAAATTGTGCACAAACAACATATTAAAAAACAAAGATCGGCCTCTCTCATCAAAATATCTAAATCCAAACTTATAAATACTTAAAATACCAAAATAAACTTAAAATAATACTGATACTGTAATAATTTAAGACACTATTTCACATTAATATCAAAAAGTTTGTGTCCGATTATTTTTCCACTCCAGTGTATTTTAGATAAACGAAAAAATTTTTTTTAAGAAGTAGCATGACTTTATCAATACAAGAAATACTGTGGAGCTCTTTAAACTAGATTGACAATTATTATATTTAAACCACGGATTAAGTTACAATACAATACACAATACATACAATTCATCGTAAAACAGACAAACGGGAAAATGTACAACAGTCCATTTCACCTATGAATACCTATTAGTTTCCTCTCATTAACTGAAAGCATATTGACGACACTGCGTTTCAAATCTGAATATATATTTTTAAATATTTATTTTGGAGACCATTGTCTGCCGTCTTTCTAGTTTCTACGAAAATTCCGACCATCATAAATTCAGATAATTTTAAATATTTGAATCATCTAGCTTTTATTTTTAACTGGGGCCATATGTCCCATAAGCCGTTAACCATGCATCAGTGATATGCAAGCTACATAAATTATTTTCTCGATTAATAAAATTCTAGGAATATTTTTTGTTCACAAAACACGGTTAGTCATTCCAGTAATTCCAAATCCCAAATCCCTCGAAACACATTAGCTGAATAGAGAAGACTGGAGTACTTTGCGAGAAATCAATAGTTCCGGCGCCAACTGTAGATTCTCGCGGCATGGGAAAATGTAGTATGAGCGACAAAGGATTTTACTTTCGCAGAAATTTACCACCACGCGCTCATCTGTTGATTTGAATAAATTTGGGTAAATCCAGTACGAGGAAGCTTCGAAAAATTTGCACAGTAATGTACAATGAAGTTAAAAAGTCAGTAAAAAATATGAATAGCTTAGTAAACAAAATATACAGGGTGGCGAATTGTAGAACGCATAATACAAAACGCAATGGAAAACTCTAAACTGTTAAGTTTATTCTTTCTAATTATATTGACATAAAAACATATATAAAGTAACGTGGATATTCCCAGGTGGGCAAAGTAAAAAAAGTAAAAATCGATCACATATTACTAGAAAATAAATATGCCAGAGCTATCAGGGATTGCAGAAGTTATAGAGATGCAGATGCCAGTATCATATATTGGTAATAGCCAAACTTAAACAAGATCTACCTGTAAAACTAAATGTTTTAAAAGACAAAAGAAATATAACGTGGCCTTAAGGATCGACTTAAGGACCAACAAGTTGCAAAGAGATTAGAAAATAAGATTACCTCAAGATTAGATGAAGACAACTTAATGTCTGATACTTTGGAAGAAGAATGGAGTAAAATCGAAACATCAAAGACATATGCAGCTAATGTTTGCTTAGGCAATACATGAGCGAAGAGGGAAGAAGACTGGTTCGATGAGTAATGTAAAAGAGCACTAATTTTAAGAAATATGCCAAAGTTGGAAAAAGACAATAATACAACCCAAGAAACAATTACAGAACATGAGACAAAAGGGAAAGAAGCTAAAAGAATCTGAAGGCAAAAAAAGAGAAGATATTTGGAAAGAAAATTTAAAAAATAGAGGCGCAAGGATTATAGCGAGCGAGGAACATTAGCAAGAAAATAAAAAATTTCTATTAAGAAGTGAAGAGGCGCAAGGATTATAGCGAGCGAGGAACATTAGCGAGGAAATAAAAAATTTCTATTAAGAAGTGAAGAGAAACAGACAAACACATAACACGCAAACAATTTTTTGTAGGAATAAAGAAGGACTGCTTCTTGGAAATATTGCAGAAGAACTTGACGAACTACTAAATAATAAAGAACAGCTGCAAACAGATAAGGCAATGGGCCAATCAGAGGATAATAAAAAGTACGTAGAGGAACCAACAGAACAGGAAATAAAAGAAACAATAAAATGGCCTAAAAACGGTAAAAGCGCAGGGGAGAATGGAATCTCGGCCGAAATTTTAAAGAAATGATGGGTCATACTACAAAGAAAGCTATGTAATTTGATTCTTTTTCTTTAAGTTCCATCTTCTATCGAAGGTTGGAAATCATCATGGCCCTGCGGACTCTATTGACTGCCGCTCTAAAAAGTTCTGCACTACTGCATTCAAACCATTCACTTAAGTTCTTAAGCCAGGATATTCTTCGTCTTCCCACATTTCGCTTTCCTCGGATTTTGCCCTGCATAATAAGTTAATAATGTGTAATAATAAGTAATAATGGGTATTTTTGCCCTCTCATCACATGTCCCAAGTACTCATGTAATTTGATACTGAATATATATATATAATAATAATGTAATAATAATAATAATTTGATTTGAAGAGTTTGGAGAAAGGAAAAAATGCAACAGAAATGAAGTAATGCCGTAATTTGCCCAATAATAAGAAAGGTGACAGAACCCTTTTTGAAAATTACAGAGGGATAGCGCTACTGGATGTTGTGTACAAAATATTAGCAAAGATCATACGTAATAGATTGAAAAACTACAAGAATGGCATAGTAGGTGAATCCCAAGGAAGGTTTGGAGCAGGAAGATCGACATTGATTTTAAACATTGTATAAATCACTGAATATATCGATCTGGAAAAGTTGTATAATGCTCTACACAATTTAGGAATATCAAAAAAGTTGATAAAATTATTGAAAATGTCGCTAACAAGTACAAACAATAGAGTGGTCATAGAAGGAAGTATGTCAAATCTGTTTTCGGTTGCAAGAGGATTAAGACAAGGAGATTACTTTTTATTGATCTGTCTTGGAGGCAATAATGAGAGAAAGTAAGATGCAAACTACCGGTACGATTTTCCACTATAATGAAAGTATATGGAAATGCGTGGTGAGATAACAGAACACAATAAAGATTACAAAAGTGAAAATGTCAGCCAGTTTGAGTATTTGTATGTAACAATAACGAATAAAGGGAAAGAAGAAAAAGAAATAGAAAAGAGACTATTAAAAGGAAGTAGAGCAATGGGCTCATTAAACAATTTTCTAAAAGAAAAAAATGTATGTAGGGCAGCAAATATTCAAATATATAAAACAGTCATTCGGCCAGTGACAGTGTTAGCCTGTGGGACCTGGACTATGAAATGAAAATCGAGATCTGGGAAAGGAAGGTGTTGCGGAAGATTTTTGGTAGTATTAGGACGGCTGAGGGAAACTGACGAAGAAGAACCTAAAAAGGTAATGGGGATGTATGGAAAACCCCTAATTGTACAAAAAGTCAACGCACATAGAGTAAGGTGGTTAGATCACATCACTCGAATACCAGAGAAACGTTGTAGAAAAAAGGTGGGGGCGAGGTAAAATGAAGAGAGGAAGACCGCGGAAAAAGCGATTAGAATCAGTTAAAGGTGATTTAAATGGTATAGGAGTGCAGAATTAGAGAGAGAGAGAGCAAACGACCGGAAGAAGTGGAAAAAATTAACAAAGAAATTAGAAGCCAATGTGTTGATGTACATTGGTGAGCAACACACTTTTGGATGTGCCAGAACTCGCTGATTAGGTGGTAAATATTCTCCAGGGGTATTCCGTTCCACGCCCTAATTAACTAGAATAGCCAAGTGCTTTCGAAGTTTGGGGAGGATGTAAAATTAAGAAGTATCCAACCAAAAGTAAGAAATTGAAGGTAAGATATGAGATAAAATTCCAGAATGTCTTCTACGCATCGCTGAAATGTTATGTTTCCTCTTCTGGTTCCAAATAAATCGCTATCTGCATTATTCAAGATGATTACGTCGATGTTCAGGGGTAAGAGATAGCAACCAGTGTGTGAAATGAAAGAAGATCAAAACTAATCTGCAAACCATTAATCTGCAATAGTCCTGGTAGTGGAGAAGCGGTGTCTTCATGATATAAGGAAACATGGTATGCTCACGCGCATCTATTTTAAACAGCCAATCGCGTTTACGACCAAAATCCGCCATTTTGAAGGCGGCAATTCAAATATGTACAAATTTGATAAAAAATATCGTAGTTAAATTAAATAAAATAAAATTAATATTCTACATTAATCCAATTAATTCAGATATAAAATGATCTGAACAGACTCTTGCTAAAATAATTTAAAAAAAATCGAAACAAATTTACTTTTAAATTCCAATACATTGCAAAGTAAGGTTAAAAAATGCAAAACAAAGCAGATGTCAAGCATGTAGAGGTGGTTGATCCAAGTATTTTTGTGGATCAGTTAAAACTGATACGCGTAAACAAATATACCTGTTAAAAAATACTGGTTTGGAAATCAGTTTGTTATTATTCGTTTAATAGATATCTAAACATAACGACAACATTATTTGTATTTTGTTAGATTTCTTTATAGTTATTTAAATGACTGTAAAACTTCAAATACTTAAATTACTGTTATTCAGAGATTGTATAAAAAGTTCATAAAAAAATGGCGATAGTTTTGTCTACTTCACGCCAATTGTCATCTGTTGATATTTATCTAAAGCTTTGTAAACGTTGAGAAATGCACGATAAAAATTAAGGACAAATGCAATGAAACCCGTACTCGTTTATTATAATATATTGGTGTTAGGGATCAGTTCCACAAGTATAAATAAAATACATGTTCCAAAGTAACTGGTACGGGATCAGGTCACCATCCCTACACGCATGTGACATATTGAAAAGATGGTGGATTTTGGTCGGCGCAGAAATGTGCAAAAACGAGTCCACCTAGTGAGCATACCTTGTTTCCTTATATCATGGGTGTCTTAGAGCTTCAACCTTTTATTTAACCTCGACAGAAACTATTATTCTCTCTACTACTGGTTTTCAGGAGATCAAGACGTCATCGAAAGAACCACGACGCTTAAGTGGAACTGGGCAAGGCACTTAGCCAGAACACAAGATGGACGGTGGACAAGACGTATTATGGAATGGAGGCCCAGAAATTATAAAAGAAGCCGAGGACGACCACCGACTAGATGGACCGATGACATTAAACGTGTAGCGGGAAACTGGCTACAAGCGGCCCAATGTAGAGAACACTGGAAAGAACTGAGGGAGGCCTATGTCCAGCAGTGGACGCGATTGGCTGATTGATGATGATGACTGGTTTTACTCCGAAGAACCTCCAAAAAACATAAAACAGCTGGGTCTGACTGAACAAAAGATATAACACCAGGCAGAAAACTTTTCTACTCTTGACCTCCAAAGGCGTACGAAAATTTTTGGGAGATACTTCAATATACTAGCACTTAGAGGGAGTGTGCGTCGTATGGCGTAAATCTGGATTAACAAATATTTTAAAACAAAGTACATAGCAGGGGTGGGTAACAAGCTTCTTGATAGTCTGGACCATTTTTCAAATTCTGAAATTTTTTGTGAGCCCCAATTAAAGACCTATTTAAAGTATGCAAAAAGGCATGAAAAAATTTTATACACACAGTAATTATATTTATTGAAGACATAAAGGATGGCCCAAAATTTGGGACATCCCAAAACATAACACAAAAACGAGAAATAATTTTTATATAGTTTATGTTCTTTTGGTGTATATTTTACATTCAATAGGTTTTAATTTATAATTTGCACTCATTTCTTTCTAAGAATTTTGCTATGTCCTAAATATTGAAAACCTAATCTCAAAAATCATCAACATCATCAAACCAAAACTTCGTCAGAAAATTTCACCCTTTTTTAAATATCATATATGGACTTCCTTAACATATAATAATAGAATAGTCACAAAGAACTACATATATTTGTTCCTAATGAAAAGTGTCTCGTCTTCATTTTTTAACACGCAATTCTAAACAAAGCTCTAAAAATTGACTACTTTTACAAATATAACTTGACCTTGCAAACTTTAACAAGCACTTAAATAAATACGCCATACAGGTTATATACAATTGAATAAAGAAACATAAAAACTCACTAAATATTTTATGAAGGGAACATCCAGAAGAACAATTTACGACAGAGTTAATGGTTTGGATAGTCTCGTTCGAAATATCTTTTATATGTACTTATTGTTATTGCTAATAAACGATATAAAAGTGGTACACCGTGACTCAAATAATGTGTCTTCATCAGAAGAAGTAAATCTTGTTTTTACGATTCGTATAAATTTGCACTTTGTGACAGATTTTAAAAAATTGGTTAACTTTAGGATCAATTTAAAACAAGAATACTTAATTCTCACTTGATTTATTAACGACATTGTAGTTAAACCACAAATAAAACTTATAGTTGAGTATTTCTATTATTATTCTATTAACTGTGTTGTTTATTAAAAAATAAATTTATTGCTAATATTGTTATCTCGTTAAAATTTTTCCTGTGTATTTTTAGACAAAATTGGTCGATAAAGATACAACATCTCTTTGCCAAGAGTGTTGCTGAACAAATTTTTGCTGAAGGCAATATCCTTTATATTCGGCAGGATATTAAAACTTCATGTAAGTTGCAACTTCTCTGGAAAACATATTAAATTTTGTAAATGTCATTCAAATTTTTGAGATAGATGTTATTTAAATATGGAATAATAACCGGGATAAATTGTAAATTTAGATAAATTATGAATATACTAGAGAAAAGTGTTCTGCTTTCGATCTTAACCGAAACTTCAATCTTAAATACATCTTTGAGTGATATTATTACAAGATAAATAAATATGTATATATAAATATGACTATATAATAGTCGAGTCTTTTATAGCTGGCGCCGTTTTCTCGCATTTTAATTTCCAGCGTTTTCTGTCGAAGCAATCTTCAGTTTTTAAATCTCTGGCGGTCATTTGATCTTCGACTTCTTCTCTCCATTACCATCTTGGTCTACTTTATTTTTTTCTAGTAGGCTGAGTCCATTTTTCTATCTTTTTTTTTCGTCTATTTTCAGGCATTCTCTGTAGGGGTGCATACCAGTTTAGTCTTTTGGTTTCGATAGTATCTATTATGTTTAGGTCAATTTTCATTTCTCTCCTAATGTCTACGTTCCTCACCCTATCAAGTCTGGTATGCCGGCAAAATCGTCTCCAATAGTCCATTTCCATTGCCTTTATTTTTTATTTGTTTTTTTTTTATTGATTTCCTAGAGTTCGGCGCCGCACAATCCAATATTTTCTATTATTATTCATAAATTATTCTTTTGTTGTCTTTTGTTATTTTAGTATTTCAGAATAATCCATGTAGCTGTCTAGTGGCTCCTCTTGCTTGGCCAATCCTAGAATGTGTTTCTTCGTTACTCTTTGCTTTTGATGTTATTTGAACTGTTTGTAAGTATTTGAAGGTTTCAGTTGATTTTATGGTTACCATTTCGATTTGTTTTTCCACCATTCACCATTCTCTTGACCTTGTTGAGCCTATATATTTGTTGAGCTCTTCGCATTTACTTTCACGAAACATTTTTTGCTTTGGTTACTAGATTTATTACTTCTCTGTTTGATCTTGTATATATTCGTTTATCATCTGGGTCGTTCGCTTGCAGCCACTTGTGATATGCTTGTTTCTTGTTGAGTACTGCTTTAGCAATGTCATTTGTCCACCACAATGGAGTATCTTTTTTGTCCCTTTGTATCGTAGCTAGTAGATCCTATCGGAGATTGGAAATCATTCTGGCAATTATAATTTTATTGGTTACTCGCCTGAATAGTTCAATTGAACTGCATCCAAACCATTCACGGAGATTGCGTAGCCACGAGATTTTACGTATAAGCTGCTTCATTGACTTTATTTATTATCTTTTAGTAATATTCCGGGCTGAATACAGATAAATTTGTAATACTGAAATAATCTATAAGCTGAATTATTACTTTTGAAGTTACTTTTTGAAATTTTGACAAAATGAACAATTTCAATCATCAGCGCAGGAGTAAAAGAACGTGACAAGAAGAAATATTGTAAAGCAATGAAATAAAATTGTACAGAATTACTTTTTTATTAGGAATAAGCTACAAATTAAATTTAAGATAAGTTTATTTTTGACGTTTCGATTTCAACTTTTCTTCGACAAAAATTTTGTTTTTTGTTACTTGGTCAAAAATTCTTTTAATAATTTAATTTTATCTGACCCAGTCATATAGACAATTCAGACATATATTATCGTTATATTAGCATCTTGAGCCCAAATTCACCTCTCAAGCTAGAAAAAGCTATCTCTTCCAAATCTCAATCTCTTCCTAACTGTTTTTTCACTAACTGCTTACTAACATTACACTATATTCCCATCACAAAAACGAATAACGAATTTAAAAAAGAAAAATCCGGGCTAAACAATGAACTGACCACTTTAAGGATCCATCGTGGAGTGATTTCGTAATCTTCCCCGCAATACTTTCTCACCAACCTAAGTGGCAATAT
Organism: Diabrotica balteata; assembly: GCA_918026665.1. Classification (NCBI taxonomy): domain Eukaryota; kingdom Metazoa; phylum Arthropoda; class Insecta; order Coleoptera; family Chrysomelidae; genus Diabrotica; species Diabrotica balteata. The sequence goes on from OU898277.1 coordinate 19,979,918, forward strand.
TAAGCGGAAATGATCAAAAGAAATACCAATCAAATTTTCGTTATTATAAACACAGAATAAAAATGTTTATATTATCAATCTCAGCGACGCAAAAAGATTGAGAATATTTTTCGGTGTTTTAACATATACGAAGGGAAATCGAAATGCTACACCGTATCACCCAGATTTTAATGCTATTGAATTAGTATTGGCAGATTGCAAGACTTAATATAATACATATATTGGTAGAGATGAACATAAATGAACATGTTTTAAGTATGTGAAAGGAAGCAATTTAAATGTGTAACGATGTCGCTTGGGCAAAGTGTGTAGAACATAATAACAAATGAATCTAACAGTGGTTTATTAGAGAAGAAAATAGTATGTCTAATATTAATATCGAACCTGTAATAATTAACATTAAAGATAACAGTTCAGATTCTGAAGGTAATGAAAATGAAATATGAGAAACTAAAAGCACGTTCAAAATCTTGCAATAATATTATTTGAGCGAAATAATGTTTCATTCATTAAATAACTTTACTGTTACCTATTTCATCAACACGCTGTAAATATTATTGCAAATTTAATTATTTTTTTAAACTCTTTATTTATTTATTGTAATTGGCACACGAATTCGAGCTAGAATCTCAAATGCGAAGAAGGAGAGAAGTACCAAAACAACGCGTCTCAATATTTGAACTCCTCAAAAATCCGCAAACAGTAGAAAGGTTTCAAAACTATATCGAAACTAAACACATAATTCATGAGGACCTAACAATTAGTGAACAATGGGAAATATGTAAAAATAATATTAAAGAGGCAGCAAATAATATTCTAGGGCCAGAAAGACCACCACCACGTAATGACTGGTTTGATGCTAAGTGTGAGGACATTACAAGAAGAAAGAACGATGCATATAAACTGATGCAGCAAAGAATAACCCGAGAAAAACAGCAAAAATATAAAGATCTCAGAAAAGAAGAGAAGTGCATTCATAGAAGGAAAAAGCAAACTCACGAAAATAGAATATTGGAAGAACTTGAGGTATTAAAAAAGGAAAACAAATAAGAAACTTCTACAAAACTCTGAATAACGCAAGAAAGGAATTCAAACCAAGGCTCAGACTATGTAAGGATAAGGAGGGACATATACTAAATACAAAAGAAGAAATACTGAAAAGGTGGGTGGAACACTTTAAAGAACTACTTACTATAGAAGTAGAAGATCCAGATTCAAATCAACCACCCGCAGGAGCAAGCAACAATTCACCATTAGAGCCTCCGTCAATTCAAGAAGTAAGAGATGCACTAAAACACCTAAAAAACAATAAATCTCCAGAATATAGAAACTGTAGGGGAATAACCCTCCTTAATGCAGCACACAAAATATTTTCGAGGATCTTATATGGTCGCCTAAGCGCATATTCAGAGGAACTTCTCGAGGAGTATCAAAGTGGCGTTAGGCCTGGTCGATCAACAACAGATCAGATCTTTGTGCTAAGGCAAATACTGGAAAAACCAAAGAATTCAATATCGATACATACCATCTTTTTGTAGACTTCAAATCTGCCTATTATAGTGTCCTAAGAAATAAATTGTATGAAGCCATGAATGAATTCCACATCCCCGATAAACTGATAAGATTGGTTAAGTCTACAATGCGTAATGTGGTTTGCAAAGTCGAAATACAGAGCGAACAATCACAGGCGTTTGGAACGCATGTTGGGCTGCGACAGGGAGACGCGCTGGCATGTCTCATTTTCAACATAGCACTGGAAAAGGCGATCAGAGATGCCCGAATAGACAACAGAGGAAATATTTTTAATAAATATTTCCTCTGTTGTCACATTTGGCATATGCAGATGATGTGGACCTAGTTGCCCGCACAACACGCAAGCTAGAAGAAATGTATACCACCTTCTCAAATGCCTCAAAATCTATGGGCCTGCAAGTAAATCAGGATAACACTAAGATGATGGCATCAACACCCAACAATAGAGTCAGGAACATCGGTCCCCAATTCACGGTTGATAACTCTACCTTTGAAGTGGTAGACAAATTCACATACTTAGGCTCCCTGATCACCAAAGAGAACGCCATAATGGAAGAAATCAAGCGAAGGATAATAATGGCAAACAGATGCTATTTTGGACTGAGTAGACATATGAGAAGTAGAAACTTAAGCCAAAAAACAAAAATAACTATATACAAAACCCTTATACAGCCAGTGTTGACATATGGATCAAAGAGATGGACCATCTCAAGGCAGACGAAGACCTTCTGCTTATATTTGAACGAAGGATCCTGAGAGGAATATTTGGTGGCATCTGTGAAAATGGTGTTTGGGGGAGGAGATACAACTACGAGGTATACCACAGATATAAACAAATATTTGGTGGTAAAGACGTAGTATCTCTTATCTAATCTAATCCTTATGTCACAACCCGTGGGAAGTAGAAAAAGGGGTAGGCCAAAACTCAGATGGAAGGATGGTGTAGATGAGGATGGTAGAAAGATAGGCGCAGAAACTGGCAACGGTTGGCAATGGATAGGACTGCCTGGCGTAATAGACTTGAGAAGGTCGAGGCTCTTTCATAGGGCTGTAGCACCATTAATGATGATGATTTATTTATTAATAACTAATGATATTAAAAGAATTTATTAAGCTACTTAAAATGTAGCTGTAATTCGACATCAAAATTTTAAAGCAAAACTGACGTTTTACATTATATTTATTTGATAACGTCAAATTTTATAATAGGTATAATCCGTGATCGGAGTAGTAGCCACTTTCTGTCACTTGTGTGGATTAAATTTCCGACTTATTTCATATACTTTAAATGATGACGCACTGGTAAGGAACCATGGACTCAACTGTATAAATAATTAAAGATACCTGATACCTATTTTGTCCTGTATTAGTTTTATTCTGTTAAAAAATTTCGCCGCCAAGAACATACTTTATTTTGAAACCTATTCTTTACATAAAGCTACAAAAAATTCTTATGAATCGTGCGACTCACTGTGTATACCAAATTGTTGATTGAGTTCTTCAGAAGCTTTTCTAACGATCGCACAAGTCATTTCGATGACATATGGCTCGTTAAACTAATCTGTCTGGACTTCTCTCTATCTGCTATTTAAATTTAAAATTTTATGTATACTGTTTTCTTTGTTTCTTTGTTAGTAACTTTAATGCAACCTTCTCCTAAAATACTTATAATGACGATATAAAAATCTTTCATCTGAGGAGATGATATTGTCTCTCATATGTGACTGTCCTCTGAAGATGATTATGATTTATGGTTCGTGTTCATGCTCGTATATTATATGTCATCAGTATATAATGTGTGTGTAGCGCACATATGAGGTTTTTTCTGTTGTAGGTGGTTTAATTTTGATTTATTAAGGAATGTGTTTTAGTGGCTTAAATGTGTCTTGCGGAATTGAACTTGAAACTCATCGTTTACCGTCGATCTTTTTAACACAATTTCACTAGGGGACGCCTTCTATAAAATATATAATTAAAATTAAAATAAAATAGAACACCTCCTACTGAATATATAAATGTTCTCAATGAATGCGTTACATAAGCTATCCGAGAAAGCCAAAAGAAACATTGTGTGAAATTACTATTCTCTGAAGTTTCAGTTAGCTTTATAAAAATATACTGCCAGTACCATGTATAGTATATTTTTATGTATGAGAGAGTAATAAAACAATAAATTATGTATGCAAATCCCTAAACTGTTGATACGGGTGACTCAATGAAAAACAGATATTTGTCAACAAGTTTACAGGAGTATATAGGAAAACAATTTTAAATTGAGTATGACCACCAGGTATAAAGGTTGGAGCAGAATAGAATACAATAGTTGTGAGGGTTACTAATCCCTAAATAAGGTTGCCAGTGTCGGAGTGATGGAGGTTAACAGGTACTAATGAATTTGCAAGAAATGTAAGATGTTTATTTTATTGGTTATATATAACCAATAAAAGTTTAATAAGTACCTACCTATTTGCAAAATAAAGTTTAATTATTTAGATAAAATAAAACGTTTTATTTTATCTGAAATGAGTGCATTCCACGAAGTAAGGGTTTCAACAATCAAACATTTAATTCTTTAATTCCAGGAATCTACGACAGTAATTGACTAGATAATTACCTTCTAAACTTATTCCACAGAAAATGTGATAGTGGGTTTTTCCATTTTGTAGGAAGGTCCAAGTGACGTATTCTAAATTCTTAACAGTTCACTAAAAGTAGGTACTTCAGTTGCAAGGTGCAGTTTATTGTGTATACTAGTGTTATGGAAAATTTGGAAGTGCTGTGTAAACGCCGAAAAATTGGTCCTTTAACAGTTAATGAAAAAACATTAATATTTAATTGTTTTAAATCATTTACAGACAAACGTTTATGTGAAAGTGTTGATGAGACCGTTGAGTTAGTTAGCAGTACACTTGGTGTTGAGAAATCTACGATTTACAGAGTTATTAAAGAAGAGAAATGTGGTAGTTTTCAAATACCACGTACTGCTCCAGGGAAACCAAAATTTTAAATAGAATATCATTTTAAAGAAGGATTTCGACGGAAAGTGCATGAATTCTTCTTTAGACAAGAATTTCCAACATTGGATAAAGTTCTTGTCTCAGTTCGAGATGATAAGGATTACCCAGAAATGAGTCGAAGTACGTTATGGAAACTTTTAAAAGAAATAGGCTTCCGCTGGAAAAAGAATCCCAGAAAGTCTATTTTATTAGAAAGAAGCGATATTGTCATATGGAGAAGACATTTTCTAAGAACCGTAAAGGAAATGAGAAACCAAAAAAGAAAAATATTTTATCTTGATGAAACATGAATCAACGAGTGTCATACACCAAATAAATTTTGGCAGGATGAAACTGTTACAAGTCAAAGGCACGCTTTTGTAAATAACTTATCTACTGGTTTAAACCCACCATCAGGAAAGGGACGCAGGCTGATAATAGTACACATTGGCAGTTCAGACGGTTTTGTTGAAGGTGGTTTATTAACTTTTGAATCAACTCGTACCGTTGACTACCATGAAGACATGAACGCTGATGTCTTTCAAGAATGGTTCGAACAAATGATAGATCTTCTTCCTAAGAACTGTGTAATAGTAATGGATAATGCAAGTTATCACTCCAGACTTATAGAAGAACTGCCCACAATCAAGTGGTTAAAAAAGGCTTGCAGAATTGGCTGAGTTCAAAAAATATTACGTACTATCCCGGATCTATAAGAAAGGAACTTTATTCGTTGTGTGCCCTTCATAAAGAAAAATTTAAAAAATACGAAATTGATGAAATTGCCAAAAATCGTGGAATGACAGTACTTAGATCCCCACCATATCATTGTGAATTAAACCCGATTGAACTGGTATGGGCACAGATAAAGAGTGAAGTTTTAAGAAAAAATACCACTTTTAAAATTCAGGATGTTAAACAGTTGTTTTTGGAGGGCGTAAATAATGTAAAACCTGAAAACTGGGAAAAGGCAGTAAATCACACTATTAAAGAAGAGGAAAAAATGTGGAAGCTGGACAATATTACTGATAAAATGATCGAGCCAGTTATTATAAATCTTGGTTCTGAAAGTTCATCTTCTGAATCTGATTTGGATTTGTAACAAGTAGATGTAAGTTTTATATTAATATTTTTATTCATCTATTTAACATACCTTAGACGGTTTTAACTCTTTTTCTCTTTTGTAATTTTTAAAAATTAAAAAAAATGTGAATTTTTTAAAACCATTTTTAATGTAGGACAGTCAGTTCTAATATAGTGTGTGATAAAAGAGGTCACTTTTGTTTAGATACACATAACACTTTATAACACTGAAATAATTCATTTATTTTTTACAATTATTCAAAGTAATTTTTCAATTAATCTTGAGCACGCCCATGGAGTGGTCGAAGGTACCAGTTAAAATTATGCTAATTACTCTCTCGTTCATAAAAATAAACTATAACATGTAAAAATATACAATATTTCAAATTGTATAAAGACAGTTAATATTAAATATTCAATTTTATACACTACCACATAGTGAAGACTAAAATACACGGAACTTTAGATATTCACGATGAAAGACAATGTCACGCAACAACTCTAAATTCTTAGAAACCGTATTGGACTTGTTAACGTATCCAAAAATAACTATTGGTTTACTATACTTCACACTATAATTTCATCTACAAATATATCATTCAATAGGGCAAAACATCTCGAAAGATATTGTAAATTTATAATTTTAAGATAGAGTGGCTTGCAGTTGGATGTTTACAAATAAACATATATAAAATACCTCTATTTCTTCACTACGACGTTGACAGCCATCTTGACCACCCTAATTTTTGGAGCATCTTTTTTAGAGAGTTTTTTCGTCCATATTATTCTCTTAAGTTCCTGGGTCATGATATCCGTTTTCTTCTCACCCTCCTACCCTTTATGTTGCCATGAATTATGAACCGCAAAATGCCGTATTTTAAAGCAACTTATATCGAATATATTACCGTTTCTCTATTTTATTGCCATTCGAATTGTTTACGTTCAGCCTTCAATAGTGCCACTCTTTGAATTTGTTTGAAGTTCATCATGAACAAGAATCAATGAATCGTTGATTTGTTTTTATTTTTTATTTATTTAATTGTTTATCAAAGTTCTTGATCTGTTCCATCTCAATACCCCCAAGCCGGCTGAAGGAGCTTAGATGAACAAAGAGAGGAAATCTGGGAAAAAATATTAAAATGCATCTGGGAGGGAGAAATAGCAGGAATTAAGGTCAATGGAACACCAATTAATAACATTAGATATGCGGACGATACTACCATAATACTAGACAACCTCCAAGATCTTCAAAAGCTAATGAACAAGATAGTTGACTATGGAGAAGAATATGGATTATCAATAAACATCAAGAAAACTAAATTTATAAGGATATCAAAAACCCAAAATAATGATAAAAGCCTGACAATTAAAACTTTAAAACAAATTGACAACTACAATTATCTTGGCACAATAATTTCTCACACAAACGGTTACTCCAAAGAAACCAAAGTTGGAATAGAGAAAGCACGAACAAACCTGAATAAAATAAGAAAGTTACTTTGTGTAACAAAACTAAAATTAGACTTAAGAAGGGCGGCAAGATGTTATATTTTAGTGGCAGTGTGAAATCCAGGGCAAGAGAAGTGTAGGAAGGAGAAGAATCTCATGGTTGCTGAACTTGAGGGAATGGTACGGATGTCCATCAATCGAAGTATTCATAGAGGCAGCATCTATGATCAGGATAGCCATGATGATTGCCAACCTCTATCGCGGAGATAGCACGTAAAGAAGAAGAAGAAGGGGGAGCAAGTAGAGTTTTCAGGAAGAAGAAATAATGAGGAACTAAAGATTGTGTTTATTGAGCCAACTATTTTAGGGATAGCCAAAACTGTATAATAAATGAATGTATGAATAAAATTGCTAGTGCATCTGAAAGTATGAATGTCGGAGATAGACAACATCCTTGTTTAAGGCCCTTTGTTATTGGAAATGATTCAGATATAAAGTTCTTTTTTAACGACACTTCTTGCATTTTTGTATATATTTGCGATAGCATTCACATACTCTCTACTGAGACCTACGTTCGTCAATGTTTGAAACAGTTTTTTCAAAGGTATCGTATCGTATGCCTTCTCTAAATCTACAAACAATAGGTGGGTAGATAGATTCCTTGCCTTCCGTTTTTTGATTACCTGCTGCAGAACGAATATACCATCAGTGCACGATTTTCCTGATCGAAATTCAGTTTGTTCTTCTATGTCTTCTGTTTTCTGATTCTATTCTTTCTTTTATTATTCCACCGTATAACCTACCCACTGAGCTGGTAACAGTTATTTTCCTATAATAAGAGCATTCGCGTTTATCCCCTTTCTTCAATATTGAGCCGATGTATCCAACATTTCAATCATCAGGAATATTTTGTCCTTTTAAGCATTTGAAGTTTTTTTTAATTAAGATTTTTTTATAGAAGTTATTATTACACATTAAAAATCGATTAGGAACATTATCTTGACGAAATATGAATGATTAAAAACAGGGAATTTCAAATGAATCATAAAGAAAAATAGAACCCAGTGCATAAATTTAGTCAGCGGTTTTCTTAATCTGGTCTCCCGGGGCAGATTGTTTTTAGCAAGTTTATCTATTTCCCATAAACATACGCTGCGCTCCTAACAAATGTTGAAGAGTGGTTTTGTATCCTGTTTGTATTACGAAGGCGTGTATTAATGGATTTTTAAATATAATTATGCCAATGCAGTAAATTACGTAATTCATTGAATCATATAGACTGCCATTTCCTGCACTAGTGTTAGATCAAGAAGTTCCGGCAAAATAGTTCAAAATAACTTTATCCGCACTTGCCAAAAAATATGTTTTTTGTGTGTATTACCTACTTTTACATTGAGTGTGATAATAACGAATATTTAGGTTGATATATAAAAACAATCTGTATATACAAGGTACTATTACCGTCTAGAATGTCTTACCAATTTTTTTATATCCTATTTATTATATATAGCAATAAAACTTTTTTTAAAATTATTAAACAACCTTTTAAAATTACAAAATGTAGAAAGATGTCTTCAATTATTTAACAAATAAGAAGTAATACACAATGTCGTTCACATAACTTTATTTCTACTTCGTGTCTATCTGTATATGGCATGTATGGCATGTATGAGTTTGGGAGCCACTTAAGGTGCACCTAAATATTGTGTTTATGTGGTACACAGAATTTATTATTCTGTGATGTGGTATTAAGTCACAATTGATTGCAATGCAAATTATTTTTTTAACTACTGTTCACGTTTCGATATTCATCCAGGAAATCGTTTTCAAAAAGTCATTATTTTGAAAATTGTGCGAAAAAGTATCAATAACTTGTTGGCTATTGGCGACGTGCAAGTACTTGGAGGGGATACGAGAAACGATCGTGCGCGAGTAGCGGAGAAATCTTGCATTTTTTACTGCACATTTCATAGATTTCATAAATTCATATTGTCAATTATCATATTTCACATTCGTTTGTTTATTTAAACTTTCTGTCATTGAAGAAAATGGGATTTAGGAAATGCTGTGTTATAAATTATAAAAATACAACAAAAAATTGTCAATTTAAGTTTTATTCGTTTCCAACTGCGAAGCACAAATTAATACAAAGAGAAAAGTGGATTTATATCATAAAAAAGCATAAGTAACATAACCTAAATTACGCATTATTCTTGCGCCCGATTTTAAAGTCAGTTTGAAATATATAATAAATAAAAGTTCACTTTTAAGTGTAAATTTTAGTTTCATAACACTCACTTACAGTTCATTTTAACCCAAAAATCAAGTTTAATGTTTAAATTTTATTTTTTTTGAAGTTTACAAAAATACATCAAGTTCAAGTTTTCCTGAAGATGCATTAAGATATATTCGTTGTCCAAAAGTTTACAGGAAAAGAATTAATTGTTCAAACCAATATGATGATATCATGGGCTTAACCTGCTAATTCATGCCTTAGCATTATGTATGGTAATTTAGTTTTCTTAATTCTTCCACATAATTCTTCCATTATTTTTTGACATTTGCCACTACTAAAGCTTTTCCCTTTGACTCAGTGCTTGGTTGAAAAGTTATTTGGTGATTTACTTTCTCAAATCCAGTTTTTAATATTGCATCCATATTAACAGTAATGCTGTAATTTAATAATATATATTTATTTGTATTTACACTACATACAACGTTTACCTTTTAATAACATACTGACATAACCTCAATCTTACTTTTTCTTCCTATTCTTTTTTGGGGCTACGTCCTTGACAGTTATCCGGTAACCTCGATCTAACATAAAAGCGCAGTAAATTTTGCTGATTTACGACACCAGGTGTCGCTGTTCCGAACTTGCACGGTTCCGAACTTTTTTTGCAGAAGTTATACTTATTTTATATACTTTTTGGCGAGATGCTTGGACCTTAAATGCGACATCAATGAATAAACTGGAATTATTCGAATTGTAAAAATATCGTGTACAGAACAAGTCATAAAAAAGGTGTTCTGAAAAGGATAAATAAAGAAATGAAAATTTTAAATACAATTAAAACAAGAAAATTGGAATATCTCGGGACATCTTACACGTGAAGAAAGATACAGCTTGCTCCAGCTGATTATACAGGGAAAGATCGAAGGAAAGAGAAGAGTAGGGAGGCGTCGAATGTCGTAGCTGCGAAACTTAAAAAAATATTATGCATGTACATCAAATGAACTTGTCAGAGCAGCCACCTCTGAGTCTGAATAGCTATAACAATTGCCGACCTCTGTCGCAGAGATGACACTTGATGAAGAGAAGATATTTCTTGCTACCTTTTTGGCCTACTAAGGACCACAGAGAGTTTTTCATATTTCTCATGGTTGGGTGTTCCTCCTCTGCGAGTATGTATTTATTTTAATGGAATGTTCTTCTCCTTTTTAGTGACCACTTAGTAGTGGGGCGAGCAGCTGGGATTGTAAGAGTAAATTTCACCTTGTATCTGATACTTTGATGATTTTGTGGTTACCACGTGGAAATTCCGCTTGTCGAAAATTTTTTTTTAACGTGGCTTGCTTATTCTGAATATTTACCCTTTATAGAAGTTTTAAAAACTCTAATAAGGCTCTTACAAATTACACAAATAGACAACGATATATAGTTTTCTATTTAATGGTATATTTTTCTATATACCATTACTCAGTTTTTAATAAAAAAAAAATCAAATTTAACTATAAACTAAAAATTAGGCAAATTAAACCATAGATTAAAAAAAATTCAGTGTTTTAGGGCTGGAATGGAGCAGTATTTCAATAAAATCTTGGTTTATACTCTCATACGTTGACAAAACTAGTCCTAGTCCCACTTTTTCAATTCTTAATGACCATTAATTTTATTTAACAATAAAACACTGAAAACTTGGTTTTCAAAACTACCACACAACTTATTATTAGACTTCGGCAAATATGCATATTGCATATTTTGCATATTGTGCATATTTTATGCAAATATTTCATATTTTGGCATATTTGTATAAAAGTGTGCATAAAGTGCATAAAAGTTCAGATTTTTATACTGTATTTGAAAATTTTTAAACATACCAATTTATTTCAATTCTTGTATAAAATTTTGTAGTCATTTTAATCAAGAAATGATCTAAGTACGTAATCTCTACAGGTACAAAACATTTACAATTTCAAAGAAGATCAATTTAAGTAGCCCTCAACATTCTTAGAAAGTCTCGGTCACTGAGGCATTCAGTTATTGGATAATCGCTAAGGGTTCGCTCATTTGCATTTTATGATCTAATCCAAAATCTATCTACAATTTATTGTATCTTAACAGCAGGTAAACGGCTAATAGTTTTGTTCCTAATTTAGGGATTTTCCAAAATCTCCCAGTTTATTGAATTAGGTACCTAAACATTTCTAATTTGATGCTCAGATTTGTAAATCATTTTTGTTTTGATATTCAAAGCGTAAACACTCGTTGTGCGTAACAAAAAGGAAGATTGTGATTTTATAATGCCTAAAACAACCAGTGCTTCAACTTGGATTAAACCTTATAAAGAGCTGTCTATGGATATGGGAAAAATCTACTGTTCAGTCTGTGGCAAAATTGTAAGTATCTAATATTTTCTATTAAATATCTAATATTTCATACATACAGGGTGTTTCCAAATGACACTTACAACGTTTGACTGTCAATACTTCTCGAAAAATTGAACAAAACGATATAGTTAATGAGGGGTCAAACTTATTTACTTTTCGAGACACAGGGTGTTAAAATTTAAAAAAATTAAATTCTTTTAGTTAATAACAACAATAACTTTAAAACCAATAAACGTATTTACTTGAAATTTAGTACTCGTAGGTTGTTTTTAAATGAAAAATAGCTTTCTTTAGTGAGAAAAAATTGTCCATGATACAATACAATGGTGTGTATTTAGAAAAATTTTTCACCTTTACTTTTTTTATGAAGTCAGCTATTCTAAAACACAATTATTTTTATTGTAATTGAATTAACAAAAAAAAACTTTTGTTGAATTTTAAAATAAGTTATATGATGTACTAATGGTTAGTAACAAAAACTAATTTGTGGATTAATACTGCATTTAAAACACTTAGCGAGTGTTTTTTTCCAAACCCGTTATTTGATTAACCAAAAACACCTTGTATATTTTTATATTTTAAAGGTTGGGTTAAAATAAAGGTTTTTATTTTTATTTGTAGATAGCATGTGAGAAGAAATTTCAGATAGACCAACATGTGAGAACTGCTTCACACATTGCAAAAAAAGGAAAAATAGGAGGAAAACATCAAACTTCAATGGCTAAATGTTTCCAATCTACTTCAAAAAAATTAGATGAGCAAGAAACTTTTAATGAAGACTTGTGTCGCGCATTAGTGTCTGCAAACATACCGCTTTCAAAATTAGCAAATGTAAATTTTAGTTCGTTTCTAAAAAAATATTGCAAACTTAATGTTCCAAGTGATCGGTCTCTAAGAAGAAATAATGTGAACGGGCTATACTCGTCGGTGTTAATTAATATTAAGGAAGAAATTGCAGATAATTATTTTTACATATCTGTAGACGAAACCACTGATTCCTCAGGAAAGTATATTGCTCATTTATTGATTGGTGTTCTTAAAGAAGATACCTTACCAAAATCTCATCTTATTTCATGCCAGCAACTTGAGAAAACAAATGCTTTAACAATTTCGCGTTTTATACAAGAAACATTAGCAACTTTTTTTCTTCCGACAACTATTCCTTTTAATAAATTACTGCTTATTTTATCGGATGCTGCTTCTTATATGGTGAAAGCAGGACAAAATTTAAAAATATTTTTCCCAGATTTAATACATGTTACTTGTGAAGCGCATGGATTAAACAGAGTTGCAGAGGAAATACGAAAAAAGTTTCCTCTTGTAAATACCATGATATCCAGTGTCAAAAAAGTATTTCTTAAATCTCCTATAAGAATTCAACTTTATAAAGAAATGCTACCTAACATTCCTCTTCCACCACAACCTATTTTAACGCGATGGGGAACATGGTTAGAAGCAGCTAATTTTTATGCAGATCATTTTGTTAAAATAAAGAACATAATTGATACGTTAACAGATGAAAGTTCCCAATCTCTTTTGGATTCTAAACAAACTTTTCAGAGTAACTTGCTTCAACAAGAACTTTCATTTATAAAATCAAATTTTAGTTTTGTTCAAAAAAAAAATTACTCAGTTAGAATCACCAAAACTGTCATTGTTCGAAAGTACAGCATTAATAAAAGAATTTGCTTTATGTTGTCGGAACGTTAGAGGCAATATTGGAAAAGATATTTTAAAAAAATTTGAAGCTACTATGGAAAAAAATAAAGGTTACCATATTCTTTCTGAAGTAGTCAGTGTTCTAGCTGGAAATATTTCGGAAACAATTAATTTAGAACCAAATGTTTTGGTTAGTTTGAAAAATGCTCCCGTTACATCAGTTGATGTTGAACGAAGTTTTTCCATATATATGTACTCAGACAGAGGCCACAAGTTTTTGTTAGAAAATTTTGAACACCACTTGGTCATTTATTGTTACCATAATTCTAAATAAGTTTATTCATACTTAAAAATGATGTAGTTACTTAAAATAAATGTAAATTTTAATGAATAGTAGGAAATATTTAGTTATGTACACTTTTTTTTAATAAAATTGTTACTATTTTACGATTTTTTTATTTATTTGTATGCATATTTTGTAAAATATTTGCATATTTTCGGGTAAACACGTGCATATTTATGCGCATATTTTCTACATTTTTATTTGCATATTTTCAGAAGTCTACTTATTATAATATTTTTCACTACAGTGGTTCCGGCAGAGTGCCTTTCTCAAGTGATCTATTTTTGGATGCATTTACAATTTAAAGTTTTTAACGAAATAGGTTGAGTATGAGAGAACTGTTTGTCTCAAGTTGGTCATTCAGAATTAAGTCTGTGTTTTTTAATTTGTTAATTTCCATAGATTTTAATAAAGTTACCTTAAGGCCTTTGTTTTGGAAGTGAAGAATTAGAAATTCGTCATTAAAAGAATGATTATGATCTAGAGGGTCAAGTGAAACTGTTTTCCTATTATTGAAAGCCCTTTTATGTTCTGCTATACGTTTGTTAAAGGTTCTACGAGTTTGACCGATGTAAGTTTTTGGGCAGTAGCCACATTTAAGTTTGTATACACCACTGTGTAAGAGCTTTTTATTTTGACTCTTGTTGTTTTTAATATAGCTGTATAATTTGTTGTTTATTCTAAAAGCTTGTGTTATTCCTTTTTGGTTTTAAAAACACAAAGACTTCAGTGTTTTATTGTTATATAAAATCAATTTCCATCAAGTAACGGTCGAATCCATCACCATTAATTTTGCTTATAAAATTATAAATGGCTACACGCACATCTACATTTTAAAAGGCCACAATTTCTATAATATAAAAAATGTTTTTAAGATTTTTTTTTCAACAGGCTAACAAAAATTCTAATTGTTTTTCCAGTTCTCGGTGACTATTTATTTCGTATTGTTGAGTGTATTCTGTAACACATCCCATGAAATTCATATTCCGTCATGGTAGTGTCTACTATTTATACAAATGAGACTTGCCCACACACCAACGATCTCTTGAATGAAAATTATGTAAAATTACTGGCTCGAGATCATCTCCACTAACAACGAATTTATGTTAATAGGATTGACAGTGTCAAGAAAGAGGTAGGGTATTATCTTTTATCTGTTGGAATATTTTTACATGTTTTGAATGCACAAATTTAAAATTAAATGGACCATAAGATGAGTTTATAATATAATGCAGTAATGTATGCATTCGCTTAAAGTTGTGTTACATTTAGTTGATGCGTTTATTTGGTTAAAGTTTAATTTAAGGACATAACCACGGCTTTTACTAAACGTTTCCCCATTTGAAACTACACCTTTCAAAAAGCATGTAAAATTAGCCATTACTGTTTGAAAATTAGGAATTTTACCAAAAACTGGAATAGTCAAAAAACCGGATGGCAAATATGAGAATAAATATTGAACAAAATATATAAATGGACACTAAATAGATCAGATAGATCTAATCAAATAATTCAAATATTATTTGGTTGTGTGTGAATGGGGAACTAACTATAATATACAAGAAAAGTTAAAATCCACAAGGAAAAAATTTCCTTTTTTTTTAATTTCATTTATAAAAGCTATATTAATAAAAAACCCTAACGTTTTCGGAATAACTATTCCATTACCAGTGCTATATGAATGTACATGTTTGAAGCAACTAAATACGTGGGTACAACACTTTAAATGTATCTTGTTCTGAAACTGTTTTATGTGGCATTTCAAATTAATTACTATTTAAATGGGAATAATACCCAATTAAAGGTTAAATAACGTTTATTGACGTTTCAATTTTCACTTCGGAAATCGTTCTCAAAATACAAAAATGTTTGTAGTGTGTATCAGTGCATATCACAGGTTCTTTAAGCAATTGGTCATCAATTGTAAAAACGAAATCTAACGTTGATGGCAAATTGTTTATTTTGAATCGAGTTGGATTCATAAATCAATTGGTGTAGATTAGAACATTGAATAAAGTTTATAAAAATGTTTCTCGCATTTGTTAGGTCATTGCTTACAAAAAAATGCTACGACCAACAGAAAGATATATTTATATGCTTTAAAGACTTCGAAAAAGCATTTGATAGAGTAAGACACGACCTACTATTAGAACGTTTGCAAGAAGTCGGTTTAGATGGAAAAGACATCAAATTCTTAAAAAACTTGTACTAGAACCAAAACGCCAGAGTCTTAGATCTAAAGGCCATCTTAGATCATCTTAGATCTAAAGTTTTTGATGCATGCATTATTCCGATATTAACTTATGCGGCACAAACATGGACAATCACAAAAAAGAATATGAATATACTTAGAGTCACTCAACACGCGATGGAAAGAGCAATGCTAGGTATATCACTTAAGGACAAGAAAACAAACACAGGGATAAGATAGAAAACCAAAGTCACCGATGTGGTGCAAAAAGCATTAAAGCTGAAATGGGAATACGCTGGACATGTAGCTAGGAGCGATCGAAACAAATGGCACCGATCAATTTTAACCTGGAGACCATACCAACACAAAATACCCAGAGGCAGACCTCCTATGAGATGGACAGATGATCTGAAAAGGACTGCCGGGAAAAATTGGCTACAAGTAGCGTACAATAAAAAACAATGGAAAGGAAGACTTGAAGAGGCTTATGTTCAGATGTGGACGTGAATGGCTAGACGAGGAAGAAGAAGAAGAAGGATCGAAGGTTCCACATCCGCAGAAGTAGAAATTAGGAGGGGAGTCAGACAAGGATGTGTTCTGTCGCCTCTGCTGTTTAATCTTTACTCCGAGTTTCTATTTAAAGAAGCATTGGAGGATTCCAAGGATGGAGTCAAGGTGAATGGCGTAAATATCAACAGTATAATATACGCCGATGATACAGTGTTAATTGCGGATTCCGACTCAGATCTACAACGACTCATCGACAAGACCAACTCGACCTGTGAGCAATTTGGTATGAAAATAAACATTAAAAAAACCAAAGTGATGTCAATCCGAAAAAACCAAAACGTACCTCAACCTTGCACAATAAATGGGCACATCTTAGAACAGGTCAATAGATTTAAGTACCTGGGATGTTGGATCGATAGCAGCCTAAATCCTGATGTAGAAATAAGATCGAGAATAGAACAGGCCAGAAAATCTTTCGAAAAAATAAAGAAACTGCTTGGTGATTCTCGAATAAAACTCGAAATTCGACTACGTTTATCAAAGTGCTATGTCTGGGCCCGTATTTTCAAAACCGTTCGAACGGAAGTCGTATGCGAAAGATGATGAATTTCGAACGAAAATCGATGATTCGTATTTTCGACTTGATTTCGAACGCATCGTATACGACGATTTTCGTACACGACTGTTCGAGTGGGTATTCACCATTCGAATAGCGGTAAACACACGGAGTTTGACATTTCTGACTTTTGCATTTAGTTTGGTTATTAATTGTTTACATAAGTGAGATGGTCGGCCTAAATTTTAAGATGCAGAAATGTTAGAGAATGCGGAGAATAGAGTATACCATGCATTTTTAAACCCTCTTGAAGCCTTATCAGACAAACAATTTGTAAAATTATACCGTTTAACAAAGCCTCTGGCAGAGAAACTAATAGAACTTTTGGAGCCCCACTTGGTACCTCCATCTAGGGCATCTGCATTGAGCATACCGAGAAAGGTAAGTATAACAAATATTTTTAATTCGACATAGGTATACTGTGAAAATGTTCCCCAAAGCACCCTTCGCTTTGTTCCTTAAGGATAAGCATCCGGGCCAAGTATTTTACATAGAGAGTAATAAAATTGTTTACCTACAATAATTTTTTGCAGGTTTTCTAACCTATTTTCTTCCATAAAATATATCAGTTCTTTTTTTTTGTTCGGAAGATACAAATCCTCCGAACATGAAATTTTTATTTTCTTTGTCCATATTGGAAACAGAAAAAACAGATAAGTACGAAAACACAAGCCAAAACACCTTAACACTGTGTAGAAAATTGAGCAAATCACAAAAAACTAAAAAACTTCAAGTCTGCTGCAACAAGTAAAATAAACTTGTCAGTCAAATAAATGTCGCCTGTCACCTCTACCTCTTCTTTTCTTAATTTCGTGCGAATTTGCGGCGTTGCCGGTGAATTTGGGTTAACGGATTCTCGTATGCGAATTAAACTTTCGAATTGCGTTCGAAAATACGTTTTCACGTTTGTGCACGATTTTTTTTCGTTCGAACTAATCGCATGCGAATAAATTCGAACACATTCAAAAATACGATCCCTGGTCGACTCTTCTATATGCAGTTGAAACATGGACCCTTAAAACATCAACCGTAAATAAATTGGAGGCCTTTGAAATGTGGATCTACCGGAGAATACTCAAAATTTCATGGACATCGCATATCTCAAACGAAGAAGTGCTGCATAGAATAGGCAAGGAAAGAGAACTTTTTAACACAGTAAAAGTTAGAAAAACATCATACCTAGGCCACATACTGAGAAATAATAAGTACCAATATGCCCAACTTATAGTGAAAGGAAAAATAGAGGGAAAGAGAGGCCTAGGAAGGAAAAGACTATCGTGGCTCAGAAACATCCGACAATGGACAGGGCTAAATTTTGAACAGCTAATGAGAACAGCTGAAGATAGAGAAGAGTTTAAAATTGTAGTAGCCAACCTCCATTGAGGAGAAGGCACTTTAAGAAGAAGAAGAAGAAGAATTGTTTACAACTGGCAAAGGAAAAGATATATCAGGAAAATCGAAGTCACCAAATATAACAGGGTTTTCAAGGTTTGAAGAAGTTCCATTTTTTCGATCAAGATTTGATCATCTTCTAGGACAGTACTATCTGGACGATATAGGCACATCAAATGAATAACAAGTGAATTAAGAGAAATTTTTAAACATAAAAATTCAATGTTAAAAACAACAATATCCAGATGAGCAACAGAAAAGAGTTTGATTTTGAATGACCTTATTGAGTTGAGGGTGAAATTGTTTTCGAGTGATTGTGAATGATTATAAATAATATGTATATTATTCTAAATAACTCTTTTGCATAGGTTATATAGTCCGAATTATAATCACTTTGAGTTTTTTGCTTATAATTTAAGATTTTTAGCAAAAACACTTGTTTGAGAATTTACGTAATTATTCTGTTAGGCAAAATACTTGAAAAAAACTGAAAAAAAAAAATTGAGATGGACAGAGCAGTACATCTTTTTTAAGAGTAATTATAATAATTTCTTCTGCTTCTTTTAAATCGTATTTTTAACAATTCCTAGTGATTGAAGAAATGTTAAACCACCTTGTAAGTCGGTAAATGCACATACATGACCTTTCTTTTTTTCTCATTTGTCCTGATTCATTTCTTTCTTTCGTCCTTAGTCATCAGTTTTTCTACATAATGTAATTCATCGTTGGTGCCCGGCTGTATTTTGGATGCCATGTCTATTTTTGGAGAGTCGGAAACCCAAAATGGACGGGCCATTGCTTTTGAGTGGCAGGTCAAGATTTCAATTGAAATTCATGGGAACCTTTTAAATAAATATCGAAGTATCATCGACCTGTTTGTATCGGAGGTTTACAAACATCTTGATACGAGCACCTAATTTTACAGTAAAAGATAGGCTTTACGATGCCGCTGAAGCTATGTTTTTACACAGAAAATTTGCAGTTATTTTAATCAGATGAAGTTATTTTACATATTAGTTTTTATTTTAAAACATTTGCAATGTTTTGTTCTACTTAACACTATAAGCTGATCTTTCAGATACAGTAAGATATTTTTTTACAATTTGCTTCATCCTCAAACGATTATTAGCATTAAACTGTGTTAACATGAAATGTGAAAGAGGAACAAAAAGTTAATATCAAATTTGATTTCTCAGTTCTAGGGCACGTAAAATAATAAGAATTTTAGATGAATTAAAGGTAAGAGGTAACTGTTGATGTTGTCATTATAGTACATAGGGATCACTATCACACACACAACAGATCGGAGGAAGTTCCTTCTATATTATAAAATCATGGGTTATCTTTGTATGTTCAAGTCGCACTCTGGATGTGATCAGTTGGTCTCTTCTCTTGGTAGAAAGTTTCCACGGCAACACACTTTGTTCGATAGTTCTTAATGTAGAGTTTCAATTATTTTAATTTAGTTTCCATTTTGTCATGATTTTGTTCTTAAATAATTGCTTGAAATCAGTATGAACAAAGGTAGTTATTATGTTTGTTAACGGATTGTCACTTGCATTTTTTGCTAATATGTTAGCTAATATGTTACCTTTATTTAAACTTATATAATATATAATTCTAAACGGTCAATACGGTAAAATACCATGCAGGTTTCAGAGGTAGTAAATCGACAACTCATCAGATTTTAAACCTGAAAAAAATTTTGGAAAAAACACTGGAATATGGCATTGATACTGAACACATATTTATAGACTACAAAGCAGCCTACGACTCTGTGAATAGAAGAGAAATATTCAGAGCAATGAAAGAGCTAGGAATACCAAATCAGCTGGTAAATTGACCAAAACTCAACTCTTGAAAAAGTTGAATTTAAAGTACAAATTTCGGGAGAAGCCTCCTAAAAGAAGAAAAGAGGTAGACCTCGACGCTCATGGAATGAAGGAATTAGAAGAGCGATGGAATCGAGAGGTTTGGAGGAGGAGCATGCCTTGGACCGAGAGGATTGGCGGAGGAGAATGGGAATATGGCGATAGCCGTCTCCAAAATGTATTGTATTTACAAGTTGGATCCTGTAATATACATACATTTATAACTCAACATATCTTGTATCGTGCCCACATTATTTACTATTTCTAAAATCTACTGTGAATAACTCTAGGCCTAGGCTAAACTAGTTTGAGTCCTCCTTATGCATTCTTACCCACTCCCAGAGAAGTCTCTAGTCTCTCTAATACAGCCTAATTTTGTTCGATTTTTGTTTTGTGTGCTTATAACTAGAATATTTATTATAAATCAAGGCTTTAGCATATAGTACGTCACACATTCGGTAGAAATAAGAATACAGGGCAAACCAAAACTAAGGTACACTTCATCTAATTTATATAACGATGCACGTCATCGGCGTCATAGCCTGTGACGTCATATGATACCAACACGAAATATTTAGGGTTTAGGTGTGTTCTTTTTAGAATCACTTTACCGAGTACACTGGCATTACAGCCACTAATAGACATATTTTATTATATACGCGTAGAAATATTATTTAAAAATTTCTATTAATGTTAACTTAAAGAAATACACAATATTATGTTTCATTTAATTTGTATAAATAAATTATAAAGAGTTTTTATCAACAGACACTGTAACTGTACTCGAACGAAGGTAAAATTTTGGCATAAATTGGTAACACTTATTTGACAGTTGCGGTGTTGACACTTTTTGTACTTTATTATTTTAAATTTTAAAGTGAATAATTCTTGTTTTATATTTTTACCTATTTAATAAAATCTGTTCTTTTTAGAACAAAATTAGTGTGTTTTATTTCAAAAATGTCACGTAAGAATTTAAATAGTCGTTGTAAAGAGATGGTAATACTTTTGCAATAATTATGTGACCTATTTGATTTAAAATGGAGTCAGGATTTTTTATACTTTGGCAACTATGTCAACTTCGATCTTTGATGTAGATAATGACGTAAGTCGTTATCTAAATTAGATAAAGTATAGATATACTATTACATAGTATGCTAAGAAGATTGGTTTTGCCAACTGAAAAATCCAAGCACGGAACAGAGCAGAATGGCGCAATAAGCTTGAGAAGTTCAAGGTCCTTTATGGGTTGTTGCTCTTTTAAGATGATGATAACTTTTTGCCTGATTCATCCAAACCAAAAGCGCTCTTTTCTCTAATTTTCATTACAGTTCTTTTTTGTGATTATTTTCTATTATCCAAGCAAAGAGTATAAATATCAATAAAATATTAAAATAAATTAATAATAGGCAAAAATGTTGCTGTTAAGTATAGGTAAAAATGTTTACCGGCAGTTTTAAATAAATTAATATACCTATTTTGTTATTTTTATATTAGATTAAGCGGTAAAGATTTCCTCGACAAAAAACCACAATGTCATAAAAACCTAAGAGATAAAATCTTACATAATTATAATTTTAAAGAGATATTTTGGCATTAATGGTTGATATTAAACCTTTAGTTTTTTTGTACGGTCAACCGCATCCTACAGACTATCTAAGTATTTATCAGAATATCACGAAATTTTAGAATTGAAATTTATACCAAAAATATTAATAATTTGGCTCGATAATGGCATAATTTAAACAGTGCAGAAGTAGTAAATCTTATACATATAGACTTATATAAGTCTTATATAAGTCTTATATATCTTATATAGTCTTAAATAGATCATAAATAGGAAAAAATTTAAAAAATTTTGGCATCTGTTAGAAAAGAAATCCTAAACGACTTAAAAAAAACTTTAAATGACAAGAGAAATTTTTGAGCTTAAGGAACAAACAAGAAAACATAAAGCAAAAGACCTAAACAAATACAAAATAAATCCAAGGAAACAATTATTACAAAGAAAATTCGATAAAAGTTGTTGCAATCAGAATCCATAATAGGAACGTGTTTGCGTACTCCCAATCTTTTTAATTACTAAGTATGAAACTGGTAGCAATTTGGAAAAATTCTAGCATAACACTACACACAAAACTAAGGCAGGTAAGGGCGCTCATTTTTCCCATATATGCATCCGAAACGTGGACCTTAAAGAAAGTGGATAAAAATAAACTGGACGCTTTTGAAATGTGGGTGTATTGCCGCATGTTGAGAATATCCTGGATTGATCATCACACTAACTTATCGATATTAGAACAACTTAAAGTAAAGGTTAGATTTCAAGGGATTATTACTGAGGTGGAGGTTATTTGTGTTTGTTTCAAAAATTCTCCGGTAAGTTATCTAAGATTTTTAATCGATCTTAAAAGTTTTACTTAAGGAGTAAACTAAGGAACATAATCTTAGGAGTCGGGTACTATTGTCGTTAAGATCTATAATAAAGCTATAGTTTAAAAATCCTTAGTTTCAATTTACGTTGTGCAGACGATGCACTAATAATGACGAATAAAAACAAATATTTACAGAACCCAACAAACTCAACAATTTATAGCTTTAATATATCAAAGTTTGTGAATTATTTTCATGCAATCTCCCGATTAAACTTAATGTTTTATAACGGGCCTAAGGGTAGTTGGTAAGCGTGGAAAATCCAAATGATTCAAATACCTTTTTCCAAATTAAAAGAGGGATTCTCACCCTAAACAGGTCAAAAAATGTATAAATAAAGGCGGGGGTACTATTGATTTGAGTAAATATACAGAATGAACATAAAATACAAAATATTTTTATCTTGGTTTGGTAGAACTAGATATTTTTACGTAGCGTAGTTTTATAGGGCAGTAGTTTTAATTTTAACCTCAACAGATACATTTTGCCACCATCAGTCTATATTTTGGCTAATTATATATGTCAAGAAGTTTGCCCCTTGGGGCATAACCTTTCTTCTTCTTCTTCTTTGAGTGCCTCGTCTATTGGAGATTGGATATCATTATGGCGATTCTAATTTTATTTACTGCTGTTTTGAATAATTTGTTAGTGGTACAGCCAAACCACCCTCTTAAATTTCTCATCCAGGACATTTTTCTACGGCCTGGATTTCTGCGTCCTTGGATTTTTCCTTGCATTATATTTTGTAGGAATGTGTAATTTTGTCCTCTCATCAGGTGGCCTAAATATCCTTTCTAAGACAACGCATCTCTCACCAAATCTTTTTTGGACTTCCTGTTATACTTTACTCAGTAAATTGCATCCAGTGAGTTTGGCTTTGGAAATTCTTATTATTGGGATATTACTACTTCGATGTTGCCTTCTTATTTTGTCAGTAATCTGTGCCACACCAAGATATCCCCTAATATATTGTTTCGTAATTTTATCTTTTTTGATACTCGACATATTCATCTAAGTATTTTAATTTGTTCTACCTACCTTTGTGTTCTTTTTATTTCTTTTTAAGAAGGAAAAACAACAAGGACAAAAATTTACTCAATTTAAACCAACCAATTTTGGAACAGAGAACACCTAAAGAAATGGATAGATCACGTAGATCATATTCTGAGAGATGCAAAGATATCAGAAGCTAACGAGATCCAAACAAAGATAAGGACCAATTTCTTTTAATGACAAAACTCAGAGGAAGAATATCAAACCTAAAAAAGCATCTTCTTCTTAACGTGCCCCATTCCTAAGGACATTGGCGATCATCATGGCCCATTTGGCTCTATCTGCAGCCATTCTGAAAAGTTCTATTGACGTTTTCCCACTCCGTTGTCTCAGATTCTTCAACCAGGGCGTGCTTTTTCTCCCCGGTCCTCTTTTGCCTTCCACCTTCCATTGTATGAATAGCCACATCAATTTGTATTTCTCGAAAAAAGCATAAACATGTAAAACAAGACTAAAATTAATGTAGATAATCTGCGCATTAAAACCGTTGCGAGAGAGTATATAGGACAAATGGATGAGGCAGTGAAGAGCCTAGAGGAGGGGAAAAAAGTGAACAAAATGTAATAGAACATAATAATTGTAAAGGCAATAAGAATATTTGGAAAAACGTTAAGGCAAATCAAGCACATGCACTAGAAGAGCAAAGTAGGAATACGGGATCATAAGAAGAGAACATAACATAGAATAAAAGAGGCAATTTAAAGAAAAGCAGTTATAAATCATAGAAATGTTAGGAAATTAAATCAAAACTCGAAAGTTCTATAAAACAGAGTGAACAGGCCTCAATCTTAAACCGCTGGGTTGAATAGTTCGATACAAAATTTAAAAGGCAACATATCGAAGAAACGGATAACACCCTGGCAGATCGAAATGATTGGAATCTATTCAATCCAAACGAAATACCACCTACAATTTAGGAGGAACTGAACAAATTTGCAGTGAACTCTACAAGAATGGTGGTGACGCCCTACTATAGTCGGTTCGCTATATTTACGCGGGTTTTGGATTAACAAAATTATGCTAATGACTCATTGATAACCAGTTGCAGTAAACTACTTCCCAGAAAATTAGGTGAAAACTGCATTAATGGTCATATTTTAAAATACATTACAATAACATTAGGGTAGGTATAAATTTGTTACAATATTGCCAGTTGAATTGATTCTTTGTCAGTGTTGACAGTGTTGTATGTTTGGTGGAAATATTTAAAAATGACTAGACGTGTGTTAGATGTAGATAGTCTAATTTGTAGTGTACATAAGTATTTTACGGATGAAAAAGAAAATGGCGGTCCTTTAAAATCGGTAATGTCTGTTAAACAACGCGTATGTGATGATCTAGGAATTAGTGAAACCAAACTAAGAGGAGTCTTACAAAATCGCAATAATGAACGGCCGAAAGAAGATCACCGAAAAACTCGCCTATCATTGAAAATGAAAGATATTCAAGATGGAAAACAATTTGAAATTCGTGATACCATTTATCGAATGCGAGCCAACAAGGAACATGTGACCTTAAATACAATTCTCTCTATATTAAAAGATAGAAAATTTGACGAAATTGGCAGAACAAGTCTATGGCAAGTGATACATAATTTGGGTTTCAAATTTCAAAAGCAGGATAACAGAAAAGCCCTTTGTGAAAAAAGTTCTGTTGTGCATAAAAGAATTAACTTTCTAAGAAAATATTCTAAATTAAAAGAAGAAAGGGCAAATTTTATATATTTAGTCGAAACATGGATATTTTCTGAAAGCGACATATAATTTTACATGTAGGAGGGAAATCGCGTTTTATAGAAGGTGCTGATTTAATATTTTCATCTAAATCAAAATCAAGTGACTATCACGATAAGATGAACACAGAAATGTTTGTAAAATGGTTACATGAGAAACTTCTCCCAGGTTTAATTGAGCCCAGCATAATTATTTTAGACAATTCACCTTACCATTCTGAAGTATTAAACAAAAGTACAACGAATTCTTGGAATGTTAATAAAATTAAAGAATGGTTGACAAAGGAACATATACCATTTACACAACATATTTTAAAATCAGAATTATTACGCTTATATCAACGCAAAACCAAAAACCTTTGTTGTGGATCAGATTATTGAAAGTTACGGTCATCAAGTTTTACGTCTGCCACCGTATCATTGCCAGTTTTAATCCCATCGAATATATATGGGGAATAGCAAAAACAATATTATGACAACCATATTGGGCCTAACGGTTATAGCGACGACGCAGTTCGGGAAACTTGGCGAAAGGCACTTTCAATTCTAACTCCAGAAGTGTGGTGCAACTGTATATTCAAGTGCGATTACTAATAGAAGATTGGTGGACTCGTGAAAATAAAAATAAACGAAATAAGTCCAATCATAATATCAATTAATGGTGATGACAGTGATGATGATGACGATTATGATATTTTTGATGATAATGACTGATTTTCATTTTTGTTGGCAAGTTAAATTTTTTTATTTTTCATTAGAAATTCTCTCCATGGAACAAATATAAATAGACCATATTTTCTGTGTGAAGTGTAATATAAAATTATTATTAGGTTTATATTAGTCACATTAGACTCCATTAATGAAGTAATTCTCCTTATTATACTGTCAATTATATAAAAGATTTTCCATTATTATTTAATTAAAAAAAGTTATGGATTATTTTTCATTTCATTTGACCAGTTCATATTTCTCCAAAGAGCAGGTAATTAAAACTGGGTACTTACAATAAAATTTTTAATCCGAAACCCGCGTAAATATAGCGAACCGACTTTACAGACATAGCATAAACTTATTTTCGCATTAAATCATTTTACATTTCACTACAACACCACAGAAAAATATGAAAAGAAGTAGCAAAATTAATGAATATTTTATTAAAGAACAATGGATTAAGGACCAATGAAATAAGATTAAAGAAATATCGATAGAGGACAACAAAAAAGTAGACATGATTCAAGTGCACATGGTGCAAATGAATGGTTTTATATATTATGGAAAACAATAGCAAAATAAAAATATTACAAGATTAAAATGGAAAATGGATTAAAATGCCAAAACAACACAAACAAGATTAAGAAAATAGACTTACAAGACGTAATTAATATAAGAAATAACAAAACGTCAATAATACAAATAGAAAATAGATCCAGATTTTATTATTATTACAGCTGAGCAGGAGTTACACCCAAAACATCATCCTCGGCCAAAATATCCGAGTCCAAAACATCCTAACAACACACCGCTCATATTAAGGCAATATATTCGTCAGATACCCCAACAAGAAACTCACATACTTCTCTATCAAATTGCTGACATACTAACATGCTAACTTACTGACTCAATTCAAGAGGAAACTCAATTTTTTTACCACCATTAGTAAAAAAGTCCACTTCGAAATTTCCACATGAGCAGTGAGCCACCGGTTTTCTCTAGCTTACCGATTCCGTTGCACAACTGCGTCAGTAGGAAGGCTACAGTTTCAGCTGTCCTCAATACATTTCAAAAAAACCAACAGTAAATTTACTAACAGTAAAATTGACCAACAGTCAATTTCTCTCAAAATGTGAGAACGATTTCCGAAGTGGAAATTGAAACGTCAATAAACGTATTTTTATCTTTAATTGAGGCTTATTCCCAGTTAATTAGTAATCAACAGTAAATTGACTCACATTTGACAACAGAAAGAGAAACATGTGAAATGAGACGTTATTACCTCTACATGATGCAAATACGAGTTACCCAGAAGAGTTGCCTAAACGGACCATCCTTAAATCAAGTAAATATATCATAGAACACAACAAATGATAAAATAAATAGTCCAAAAGCTTTCTGTCTGTCTTCGATTCTCCTACTGCCTGATGAGGCTTAAATATACGTCTTAGTGTAAACCGCATTCTTCTGGTGCATAATAAGAAACCCTCAGGTTTACATACTATATTCTATGTTGATTTAGAATATTGTTAGCTCTCTAGTCCAATAACATTGAATCGAGATATGTTTTACTTGATTCGCGTAAACAGCTCTACACTTTAATAAGTGTCTAGTATGAAAATATTTATATTCTTACTGTTTCAAATGAAATTTTAACAATC
This sequence comes from Diabrotica balteata, assembly GCA_918026665.1. Classification (NCBI taxonomy): domain Eukaryota; kingdom Metazoa; phylum Arthropoda; class Insecta; order Coleoptera; family Chrysomelidae; genus Diabrotica; species Diabrotica balteata. Next base: position 20,007,762 of record OU898277.1, read on the forward strand.
TCTGAGGCTTACTAACCAGGAACAGTTGTAAAATAGTGCATTTCTTTAATTATAGCACATATTGTCTGCCTGCGATCCGTGTAGGTACGACGAGTATCTACCACCTTAAAAATAGCAACTCGTCGTATGCCGATCGCAGCGGGCGTCCACCGGAAATAACAGTACATTTGTTTGGGCGCCACTTGCTAAAAATTCCGGGGAGTGAACTCTCTCTGAAAGTTGCACTCGTTTTAACGGCACCTACGCCTTTCTGTGATTCCATTTTCATTAGAGGTGGGGTAATTTGCGACTTTTCTGTAACGGTTACAAAATTCGTTTATATCTGTAAATACATCTAAAAGTTCTAACAGTGTCATAACAAAGGTATGAAAACTTTTAAATTACCATCCCTTGTTCTTTTTCTTTGTAACTATTCAACATTTAGTGCAGTAGATCATATCTGGTCTTATTATAGTTTTAACAATTTTCAGGCAAACACCATCCGCCTCATCCCAATTCATCCAGCCCTCCCTAACTCTACTACTTAAATCTTTATGTATTTCCCCAATACTCTGTAATACCGAGCCTCCATTACTTTTCGCCATTTAAATTTAGCTCTAGTCTATCTTTAAATGAATATTCAAAATAATCTGTTTTTGTCTGACTAAATTTTAAAACATTTTATTCAAAATATTGTATCCAATGTTTTAGCTTTTGTTCTAAATCTCTTTCAGTATTTTCTACTGACACTATATCATCAGCATACATTAAGCACCAGGGAGAACATTACCTTGTAGTTCCCCTGTTATATGATCCAATGAGAATAAATAAATTATCAGTCTCTTTCTCACCTGTCCTAAGATTAGTTGTTGCTCCATCATACATATTATTTGTCTTAACGCTGCCCACATTTCTCCAGAGATATCATCTGGTCCAACTAATTTCCCTTTGTTTATTTTTTATAATATTAGAACAATTTTTTTTTGTATTTTACATGGTAGTCTGTTCATGGCCACCCACAATAAGATATATTAATCTTCATAAATCACGAGAATGCTAGACTTGTAAAATAAATCATGTGAAGTATACCGGAACCACGCGGCCGGCACATACACAAAGTTTGTCAAAACGCCGAAGCCACGTTGCCCCCAAGGTTAAAGGGTTTTATTTAAAACACTTCCTTTATAAACGTCCTAGGAGGCACTTCAAAAATAACAGTGGGCAAGTGTTCAGTCTATAATTTTCTGTATAGTTTAATTGGTGATTGAGCGGTGATACCGCTCATGAAGATCGTACGCTTTTGGAGAGATTAGAAGAGAATCCTTTTGTAGATGCGAAAACTGAATTAACGCATGGCGTCTTAGCAACCAAACTGCTGCAAAAAACAAACTCTTCCTTTACAACAGAGTCAATCAAGACTTATATTTGCTTTAAACCATCAGGTACAAAATAAAGATTTTTGGGACAAAGTAA